>CM038680.1:18946315-19405349 GCA_021605205.1 Aegilops longissima
CCTCGTCATCCACCGCTCCCGCGCCACCAGCTCCGTCGCCATGGCCCTCAAGATGATCCTTGGACTGGCCTCGTCCAGGCTTGGTCGATGCCATGGTCGGCCCCTCGCCAGATGGTGCCCCTCCTGCGTGCACGGCACGTGGAGCCCGGTCTTCGTCCGCCCACAGGCTCTCCGGGACTCCTTGGACCCGAGCCGCCGGCGCACGTCTACACCGCCACTCCTACTCCGCCTACCAGACGCCAGACCACCGTCGCCCTACAACACCATGCCGGCCTTCTATGGCAACATGCAGGCCCCAATCGCATACTACCCATCCGCTATCCCCTACGTCAACATGCAAGTTCCTGGCCCCTCTGCTCCTCCCCAACAGCCGGCTTGGGACCAAGCCGCCTTCATCAACGCCATGAACAATTTTGTCCTCAACGACGCAGGTACGGATTGGATTTTCGATTCTGGTGCATCAATGCATATGTCTTCAAATATGAATTTATTGTCAGCTTGTTTTTCTTCTGCTTTTTCCACTATCACCATTGGCGATGGCTCCACCATCCCTGTTTCATGCACTGGTCACTCGTACATCCCTTCCTATCATGCCAATTTTCTTCTACGCAATATTCTTGTGGTTCCTTCCATCATCAAAAATCTTATCTCTGTTAGACAATTTTGCATTGACGACAAAGTTATCCTGGCCTTTGACCCTTTTGGTTTGTCTGTGAAGGATCTGACAACGGAGGCGGTCCTCGCTCGGTACAATAGCACGGGCGATCTTTACCCTCTTCATGGCGCGCCCACATCCACCTCTCGTGCCATGCTCGCCTCTGTTGATCTATGGCATCGTCGTCTCGGTCACCCCAGCAAAAACACTTTGACGTCTTTACTCCAAGAATTTTGTATCCCTTGTTCTAGCAGTCCTCATAATCCCTCTCTCTGTAATGCATGTCAATGTGGCAAACATGTTAGATTACCTTTTGGAACCTCTACTACCATTAGTACTTTTCCTTTTGAGTTACTTCACTGTGATTTATGGACCTCTCCAGGTCCCTAGTGTTTCGGTTATAAATATTATCTTGTGATCTTGGATGATTATTCTCACTATACTTGGACCTTTCCTCTTCGCGCTAAATCTGAAGTACCTTCAATCTTTCTCAACTTTCGACAATATGTAATCACACACTTTGGCTTGCCAATTCGATTTATTCAATGTGATAACGGTCGTGAATTTGATAACACCCAAAACCGCACCTTCTTTCTGTCTCAAGGCATTCTTCTTCGTTTTTCATGCCCTTATACATCTTCTCAAAATGGCAAAGCTGAATGCTGTCTTCGCTCTATTAATGATGTTCTTCGCACATTGTTTTTACAAGCTTCTCTTCCTTCCTGTTTTTTGGTTGAAGCCCTTCGCACCGCCACACTACTTCTTAATATTCGACCAACTAAAACTTGCCCTCTTTATTCGCCTTTCCAATCTCTTTTTCTCTCCCACCCTGACTACTCTTTTCTGCGTGTTTTTGGCTGTCTATGCTTTCCCAACATCGCCTCTACCGCCTCCAACAAACTAGAACCACGCTCACTACCTTGCATTCACCTTGGTCTTTCTGATGATCACAAAGGATATCGTTGTTTCGATTCATCTTCTGGTCGTATCATTCTCTCTCGTCATGTCACATTCGATGAAAATACTTTTCCTTCTCTATCACTACAACCACAAAACCAATTCCACCATAATCCGCCACCACCAAAACCCCTTCCCTAGTTCGTCCTTCGGTCAGCTCTGATACCATGATAGATTGAGATATTGGAGAAGTAATTGTTGTATTGGAGGCTGAGTATAGGCGGTTGCTCACGCTGTGGCCGAGGCGGTGTGGCTACGGCAGCTTCTCGTTGAACTTCATCGTCCGCTCCCACGTGCTACCATTGTTTACTGTGATAACATCTCTGCAGTCTACATGGCTTCCAATCCAGTTCAACATTGTCGCACAAAGCACATTGAGATTGACATTCACTTTGTTCGTGAAAAGGTGGCCCTTGGCGAGGTTCGCGTTCTTCATGTTCCTACAAGTGCCCAATTTGCTGACATTTTTATCAAAGGACTCCCGACTGCATCATTCACCGACATACGCTCGAATCTCAACATTGTTTCACCTGACGTTGAGACTGCGGGGGGATCTTAGAGTATAAGTCTATTCGTATTGTAATCTATCTCTATTAGTCTAGTCTTGGAGCCCAAGCTTTGTAATCTTTATAAACAACCCTTGAGGCCCCGATCAATACAACAATTACTTCTCCAATATCTCAATCTATCAATTTCCTTCCATGGATCACGTTTGCTTTTCTTTTTCTAATAATTTGATTGTGTGCATTTTTTTTTATGTTTTGACTAGCATTTGATATTGTGTTACCGCCTATGCTGCGAGTAGCAAGCGGCGGCCAATTAGGGCTGCCCGCAGCCCCTACGAGCCCTTCCGCCGTTGGAAGGACCATAATGACTCCAACTCCGACAACAACAATTACGGAGGTCCCATCGGCCAGGGCAGGCATCCGTACGAGGTTACTCTCCAGTAGCTCGCTTAGTTTTTCTACTTTTCTTAATAATAGTTTTTTTCTACTTTTCTTAATATTAGTTTTTTTCTTGATAGTTTTTTTTCATAGAAGAAGGGCCAAGCGGCCAGTACAACTCCACAACAGATACAATGCCAAATAGCTAGGCAAACAACTCCACGCTAATCCCTGGGATTAGAACCACGCCTACTACAATCGAAAGCAAATGAACTCGCCTTGCCCGATCTCCAGCTAAGATGGTGAAGAGATAGGGCACCGAGCAACCAGACTGCGTCCTACCGATGCACTACACAACCAAGCCGCGACAACCACCCTAAGACTGACAGGGTCAACGTACCGCCCCACCCATGTCGCCTAGAGAAGTCGGCAAGTGGGTGGCAGGACCAAGCCAAGCTAGAGGAAGAAGACACGCCGGAAGCATTGGCAACGGCACACATTGCGCCCTGGAGGCCCATGTCCTGAGTGGCAACCCGAACCGCAAACTGAAACTCCCCAAGCTCCATCTCCGAGGCCTCCGCATGGGTCAAGGCAGCGCCTTCATGAAGGAAACGACGTCGTGATGCCGCCGCTGCCTGTCCTGGTGAACCGAAACAAGGGTTTCCCCTGGCACTCGAGGAGAGACCCAATCAAGGCCATAGCAGCGCCCCCAAGGAGGACACGGCACCCGCAGGCGGCGTCGCTGCCAGCATAGGCCAGCCATGCGGGTATTTCGTCCCGGCCGTTGACCAAAGTCCAAACCACCGGAGCGGAGACAAGGGGATAAGTCGTCGGCAGAGTCCACCACTGCAAGAAGGAAAGCCACACCCTTGTCGAAGAAGAACGGCGACACCGGATGCCGCCGGCCTCTCCTCCACCAAGGACAGCCATGACCGGACGTCTGTGCCGGACCTAATGGCCTGACTGCCGCCCAAAGCCGCCGCCCTGCGATCCGAGAGCCACAGCAGAGTAGAACCTACCGAGCTCTGGAGAGAAACCACCCCCAACACAGCCAGCCAATGATCTGGACCTCCTCCAGACCACCACGCCCGCAACACCAACGACATCCCAACATCACGCCAGAGGAGAGAGCACCCTGACGCGTAGCAGGGCCGCCGATGAGCGCTCGGGCCACCACCACCCTCGTTGGAACGGATCTGAGCAGGGGACACCCTGATCCGCTGCGACCAGGCACCACGGCCGACCACCACGCTGCCCACGCAGCCGTGGCGGCGCCGCCACCACCGAGTCCCTGGGGCCGCCGCCCCAGCTTCTTGGCTTCGTCGGAATGCCTAGCGCCCAGGGACGCCGTCGCGCACCAGCCAGAGGGCACCCCGAAGAGAGAAGAGGCGAGCCCGCCACCGCCGTCCGCTAGGTGAGCTTCGCTCACCAGCTTCCTCCGGCGCGGCGGGGAGGATGCGGGAAGGTTGGTTGGAGGCGGCGGCGGCGGCTAGGGTTCGCCCGAGCCGCCCCCCTGGGGGCAGCGCGAGAGAGGGGAAAGCACGAGCGGTCAGATCGGGGATATGAATTAGGTGCTTTGCATGAAAATTGTTCGGTTTGCATCAAATTTGTCCGGTTTGTTCAATTTAGGTTTGAAATACGGACGAACGTTTAGGGCAATGCGGTTGGACGGCCGTTTCCGTATCCATATGCCTGGATGCACGGACAGCGAGTCTGATTTACAGTACGGTGTTGGAGATGCCCTAACGGTTTAAATTCTTTTGCGGTTGTACCATCTTGATAAGAAGAAGGGAGGACCAACAAAAAAAGCCTCCATCATGGAAAACTAGCTGTGCACCCGTGCTCTTGGTCAGGTACCACCATCGGCAGTACAACCATGGGGCGTGGGCCATATATATGCATGGTACTACTGGGTTACTTAACTGAGATGATAAATCCAAAGCATCACCACTGCTCCCCAATAGCGACACGACAGAGAAAGAGATACCCCCTAAAAGCCATTGTCCTCCATCCTCAAGTAGGCAGCCAGTTAGTGCTGGGGTCAAGCTGCAGCTCTAGCCTAGCTAGAGGTTAATTTGGTCCCCAACTTCCACCTTGGAATGATAGGATGCAGAGCAGTGCAGGTGCATGCACATATCACACAAAGACGGATGTGCATCTCATCTCTTTGTTAGCCACAGGCTAGCAGAGGGCAGAGAGCAGAGGCCGGTCACTTTCCTTGGCTACAGGAGCTGCCTGCCTGCGCCTGGCGTCCGAAACGTGTGCTCCCACAGCTCCACTAAGGGCTGGGATCCGTGACAAACGATGGCAACGGCATATGGTGCTCCACTATCACCCATCCACCTTCGCACTACGTACCCTAGCTCCTACTTATCTGGAGCAGCTAGTACGTACTACTCTACTGTCCCTGGCCTTTGTTTGGTTAATGACTGCTTACTCTAAATACCTACTGCCCAATCAAGGATATGTTTTGGACACTAGTACTAATTAACAGATTTGTTAGTGGTGTCATTTCCCGCCTTGTTGATGACAATGACACCTATATTTTCGTGGTTGCGTGCCATGAACATGAAACTCATTTTTGGCGTCATTTAGTAGCCGCCGTGCTTTGAAATTAATTTTCGTGTAAGTTAAATACTTCTTCCGTTCCTAAATATAAGTCCTTTTAGAGATTCTAACCGGGACTACATACGGAGCAAAAGGAGTGAATGCACACTCTAAAATATGTCTATATACATCTGTATGTAGTTTTTATTGAAATCTCTAAAAAATGCCAATATAATCTACTTTTGTTTATTAGTATAGAATTAATAAAACCGGGTGGACAAATTGTCCATCTCTACGGAAAAAGGCAATCAGAAGGGGATTGATGCATCAAATGCCCTCTTAGAAAGTGAAGTGTAAGAATAAGCTCTTAGTTGGAAGGAATCGGCTATAAAGATTTATCACTTATAAAAAAAGAAAACAGATTCTTGAACCTATTTCATGCTCATGTCACGTCAATCCATAATGATGTATGGAACTAGTGTTTTTGTTATTTGACCAACCATCGCAAATAATCAACGGAAAATCCAAGAAAGAGTGGCAGATCATGTGGTATAAGTGTTGCAAAATTTCTTGCTTCGTCTATTCAATATGCGAACCTAGGTCGAATATAATCTTTTCTAGAAATCAGAAGTAGATACCTCTGATCCTGATTGAACAAAATGAAAGATATGATCAATAAGCAAAACATGTCTTGCTTGTTAACATTTCGTGAAAAGTATATTCAAAAATCATTTTCTATTTATCCACTTTAATTTCATCATTAAGTAGAAACCTTTTGGATTTTTTCTATTGTATTGAAAGAATTTTCAAAATTGAGATTACTACCCGGATGGTAGAAAGAGTTTTTGCCTCCTTTCATTGACATAGAGGTATGCAAAACAGGAATTTTTTCGTTTGTATAATAATTGCAAATTTGTGTGTGTCTGAGATTAGAATAGCTTCAAGATAACGGACATATTTTTTTTTATTTTCTGCCATTAAAAATGGGAGTTTCTTGTAGCCAGAATCAAATGGTAACATGTTTATATTATCTCAAAAGCTTATAAACAAGCTTTGTTGAGTAAATAATTCGATTTTGGTTAAGTTATTTTTTAAGGGAAAGAAGGAAAAGGAAGGTTAAAAAATCTTTTTCCTGAATTAGAAAAGGTTTTCTTTGCAACCGTTATGTGTTGCCTCTGTATGTCACGGAAACCTTTTGATGTGGAACGGGAGAGATAGTTGAGTGGATTAAAATAGTGGATTGCTACTCTGTTGTGCATTCTTTTGTACTGGGGGCTAAGCTATCGAGACACATGTGTAGAATCCATATAAATGTTTCTTTCCGAAGTGTTAGTGTAGTCTCAACCACTTTACATACCACTTAATGTTGTTTTCTCATCTACCCCCATAGGTTTTATCAAACTTTACATTTAAAGGTATTGATTACGACACGCTAACACCCGTGCGTGTCTATTGCACACAATATCAAAATGGATAGGGTGTGTTGTGTTGAGAGCATCCGCCTCTAACAGTTGATTCTCCCATAAGCGAAGCACTTCCACATCCTCTATCCCTAAATAGTTGCAACCCACTACAAAATTTTCCTCTCCATGCAAGCATGGCACATCACCAAGCATGAATTTTGTCATAAGCCGTGCATGTTTTTCCCTCTGACAATCTATTGGATTATTCTATCCATATAAATTCATGCGAACTAATCAAGCCATGCATATGTTTTTCTATTCCTAAATAGTTGTAACCCACTACAAAAAATTCCTCTCGATGCAAGCATGCCATATCACCAAGCATGAATTTCGTCATAGGTCATGCATGTTTTCCCCTCTAACAATGTATTGCATTATTCTATCCATACAAATTATTGCGAACTAATCAAGCCATGCATATTTTGTTCCTGGGAATTAAGAAATGTATGTCCATCATATCTTATTTTTTTGCATTATTTTTTGTGTGGCCAATGCCGGTATATGTTTTGGACACTTGGAGCAAATATATATAGTTAACACCTCACATTTTTGTAAAGGGAATGGCACAAATAGTTGCAACCCACTACAAAAGTTTCCTCTCCATGCAATCATGCCACATCACCAAGCATAAATTTCATCATAGGTCATGCATGTTTTTCCCTCTGACAATTTATTGTATTATTTTATCCATACGAATTCACGCAAACTAATCAAGCCATGCACATTTTTGTTCATGGAATTAAGAAATGTATGTCTGTCTTATGTTAATTTCTTGCATTAATTTGTGTGTGGCCAACACTATTATATGTTTGGACACTTGGAGCAAATATATATAGTTCACATCTCGCATTGTTTGTAAAGGTAATCTCATTTCATTAGCTTCAATAAAAAAAGTCTCTGTTAAGGGACTATAACGTTGAAACTTCCTTCAAAATAAAATATTTGTTATGGTGTACTATGGATAATTAGACTAAACGGCAAATGGAGGCACAGTTGCTTCTGCTTTTGAACAAGAGATAATTTAACTTGTATTTTCTGCTTGGCAAGTTATAAATTTGGTCTTTAAATACCTCCACCATGTAGCTTGTTACTCAATTTTTGGTGCATGGCTATGTGGTGTGCAGAACTTTCTTCGTCCTTAAAGTCATATTAGCACCACCACCAAATTTTGGATATTTGGTTGTGCTAAATTAATTTCATCTTTAATAAGAAAACTGTTCACTCTTTCAGGCTGTTGCTATTCTCGTATATCAATTTGTTGAGATATTGGGATTTTGAGAAAATTCAGAACACGAAGCAATGGAAGCTGCGACCAAGCACTTGAAGTGGCTTACGAAGAAATTTATGTCTTGGTTTAGATGGCAATCATTTTCTAAAATAAAATCTAGTCTTTTAGATACCAGTGTAGATGATTAAGTACCTGTATCACTGAGCACTTAACCAGTTCCCCCCATCTCCTCTCAATTTCTTCCAAATTATTCACGTATTACAACCTATAGCATGTTGTATTTTTGTTTTGAAACAAAGCATACATGTAAATCACCTGATGAAATATATGCATGTAAATTTTGCACACAAAGTATGGCTATTTGGGCTAGAATTAAATTATTGAATATGTTACATTTTTTTCACATACCATAATTTTATTTTTTCAAAAAATATGCACGTACAGAAAAAACCACGCATCAACCTACATAGAGTACACGTTTTTTTGGGTATTTTATATTTTCCATAAACAGATTTTATGTTATTGAAACCAGCAAAGGGGTGATAAAAATTGAGAAATCAGAATTTTATTAAAGTATAAGTCCATCCAATATATAATTTTTGACTGATATGTGGCATGTCTTATATGATGAGCTGTGTATTTATCCTTTAATATCACATTCATTGTAGATCCTGGTTTGGACGGCATGCCACTGATAGGCTTCTGAGTGTTGATTGTGATCTTATTGGGCACGTTCATCTTAGTTAGTCCTCTGTCCTCTCTTTATACATGGTACTCACCCATAGTGATGTCGCTATGGAAAGTAACAACATATGGAATCTCAAAAATACCTTTGCACGTGAAGATTTCCTATGGTTTTTAAATCGGGCGTGGTCTTAACCAGAGACAATGACATTGGTAGGGTAATATGTGTTGTCTTTTTTGTCACCATCACATGGGAATTAAACACCTAATTTTCAGTGTAAGTTTACTCATACGGTGTGGTTTATTATTCAGGTAGCTTCTAACCTATAGCACCATGTAGTGTGCATAATATTTTGGTAACTTGTTGAGGGGGTGGATAGAAAAATTACTCAGATATCCTCGCTGGGGGCGGCAACATATTTTGGGCTCTATGACTTTCCAGGAATGATGTGGGTTTAAAAAAAAGTGTGTTTCCCTACTCTACAGGTTATTCATGCTTGTATTCACTGGCTTCGTACTTGGCTATCGTACTGGGCTTTATTCGTAGGGGAATATCGTCCAACCAATGACCAAAAATATCGTCGGACACTTGTGGGCGGATACAAATTTGACACTATTTGGATGATTGACCACATAGAACGTGTAAAACTTGCATTGAGAAAAGAGGTGTTTGATTGTCTCTTCATGAGTACAAAAACAACACTTCTTACTCACTGGCCAGTTGCGCCGTGCGAGGTTGTCCTTGGTTAGAACAACTCCCCTATGAATATACCATATGAAGATTTTAACTCTTAGTGGAATCTTGGACTTCCCATTTTTTTTTTGTTATTACTCACTGGTACCTCAATATGGGTGAGGACACGGTACATAGAGCCTATTGTGAAGGACCCCGATGTAGTAATGTTTCAGCGAAACACATCCCGACCTTGTGTCAGATTAATCGAATCCAGATGGGATAAAAGATTATGCCATGACGTGTAAGTCGGGGGCCAACCAAATGCCGCCTAAGTGAAATATTCAACGGGGATGAACTAAGCACATGCGCAATTGTATTAGTCTTATCATGATCAATGTTGTACATGGCTGGATATTGTTCTTGGAGACTAACATTGCCTAGCCAGATGTCTTCTCAGAAACGAATCTCTGACTCGTCCCTTATCGCGAAAGACCCAAAGCGAAAGGATGTTTCTTTGCAGCCATTAGGCCAGCCCAAAAGTGCGAGTCGCTAGGTTTTCAATATGCCAGAGACACTGCCTTCTGGCCTAGATACTTGTTGTGCATCATGATTTGCCAAGCACCTGTTGGAAATATGCCCTAGAGGCAATAATAAATTAGTTATTATTATATTTCCTTGTTCATGATAATCGTTTATTATCCATACTATAATTGTATTGATAGGAAACTCAGATACATGTGTGGATACATAGACAACACCATGTCCCTAGTAAGCCTCTAGTTGACTAGCTCGTTGATCAACAGATGGTTACGGTTTCCTGACCATGGACATTGGATATCGTTGATAACGGGATCACATCATTAGGAGAATGATGTGATGGACAAGACCCAATCCTAAGCCTAGCACAAAGATCGTAGTTCGTATGCTAAAGCTTTTCTAATGTCAAGTATCTTTTCCTTAGACCATGAGATTGTGCAACTCCCGGATACCGTAGGAATGCTTTGGGTGTACCAAACGTCACAACATAACTGGGTGGCTATAAAGGTGCACTACAGGTATCTCCGAAAGTGTATGTTGGATTGGCACGAATCGAGATCGGATTTGTCACTCCGTAAACGGAGAGGTATCTCTGGGCCCACTCGGTAGGACATCATCATAATGTGCACAATGTGACCAAGGGGTTGATCACGGGATGATGTGTTACGGAACGAGTAAAGAGACTTGCCGTAACGAGATTGAACAAGGTATCGGGATACCGACGATCGGATCTCGCAAGTGCAATACCGCTAGACAAAGGGAATTGTATACGGATCGATTGAGTCCTTGACATCGTGGTTCATCCGATGAGATCATCGTGGAACATGTGGGAACCAACATGGTTATCCAGATCCCGCTGTTGGTTATTGACCGAGAACGCCTCGACCATGTCTCATGGTTCCCGAACCCGTAGGGTCTACACACTTAAGGTTCGATGGCGCTAGGGTTATAAAGGAAGTTTGTATGTGGTTACCGAATGTTGTTCGAGTCCGGATGAGATCCCGGACGTCACGAGGAGTTCCTAATGGTCCGCAGTAAAGATTTATATATGGAAGTCTGTTTTGGTCACCAAAAAGTTTCGGTTTTTCCAGAATGTCTGGGACCACCGGAGGGTCCCGGGTCCACCAAGTGGGGCCACCAACCTGGAGGGCTGCATGGGCCAAGTGTGGGAGGGACCAGCCCGGGTGGGCTGGTGCGCCCCACAAGGGCCCAAGGCGCCTAGGGTTTGGGAGGGGCGCCCACCTAGCTTGGGGGGGGCAAGTTTCCCTCTCCCCTTGGCCGCCACCCATAGATGGGATTGGGGCTGCCGCACCCCTGGGGTGAAAACCCTAGAGGGGGCGCACCCCCCTCCCTCTCCCCTATAAATACATGAGGTCTTGAGGGCTGCCAAGACATGAGTTTCACCTCTCCCTGGCGCAACCCTACCTCTCTCCCTTCTCCTCTCTCGCGGTGCTTGGCGAAGCCCTGCTGGATTGCCACGCCCTCCATCACCACCACGCCGTTGTCTTTGCTGCTGGACGGAGTCTTCCTCAACCTCTCCTCTCTCCTTGCTGGATCAAGGCGTGGGAGACGCCACCGGCTGTACGTGTGTTGAACGCGGAGGTGCCGTCCGTTCGGCACTAGGATCTCCGGTGATTTGGATCACGACGAGTACGACTCCTTCAACCCCGTTCTCTTGAACGCTTCCGCTTAGCGATCTACAATGGTATGTAGATGCACTCTCCTTCCCCTCGTTGCTGGTTTCTCCATAGATAGATCTTGGTGACACGTAGGAAAATTTTGAATTTCTGCTACGTTACCCAACAACACCATCCTTAGTAAGAAGTTTAAACAACCATTTACTAAGTAGGGCCTAATTCTTGACCTACAGGTCATGAATTCCAAGGCCACCTTGGTCTTTCATCCTACAAACCACACTCCATTTGGCCAGCTTGTATTTTTTTTTTTCACCATCTCCTTGCCAAAAGAATGTGGATCTAAAATGGTCTAGTCTTTGCAGGACCCCTTTTGAGAGTCGAAAGAAAGAAATCATATAGAGAACCATCCTGGCTGGAGGACACAAATCTTGTTATGACCACATCCTACCCTTGTTGGCGCATATGACCAGGTACTATTGCTGTAAAATGATATGTTTTTAATGTTTCCTTTGGAGCTGTTGGCCATGTGTATTTTGTGTTATGCAGAGGTCGGATATTAACACATTGCGCTTATATCAACACGATGTAACGTTTGAATGAAAATGCCCTTCATCGGTAAAAAAATGTTCAACTTAGTTTTATCACTTCATTTGCTAGATCTTTTTTATGGTTGGCTGGAGGCCATTAATTTGTTTCATTTTATCAAAAAATTGCCATGCCTTGTAATGTTTTGGTTTCCTTATAACAAAAAAAAAAGTGTCCTCACCGGTATGTATGATGTGTATATGTATGTATGGAATAAGCATACACTAGAAGAATAGAATGACCCTCTGGTCGTCAAGTAGTAAGCACTGTAGTAGGAGAGGGGAAGGGCAGCTGCAGGTCAGTCCAGCCCTGCATCTGCAGGCATATATGACCATGTGATGATGTGTGAATTATTTAGAGCTCGGAAGGAAGCTAGGTAGCAGGAGATAGTGATGGAAATGGAAATGGGGATGGACTCTCTTTGGCCTCACCATCAACACCCTCCTCCTCCTCCTCTTCCTCCTTCCTCAGAAGTACCAGATGCCTTCTCCTACTACTGCTATTGCCCTCCGTTCGCCGCGGCCGCGGCCGCCACGACGGACAACCCAACTCCTCCGGCGGTTTCAAGGTCAAGGGCGTCAAGATCGAGGGCGGTGGTGAGGAAAGACAGGCATAGCAAGATATGCACGGCGGGAGGGATGAGGGACCGGCGGATGCGGCTGTCCCTGGACGTGGCCCGCCGCTTCTTTGCCCTCCAGGACAAGCTGGGCTTCGACAAGGCCAGCAAGACGGTGCAGTGGCTCCTCGACAGGTCGACGGCCGGCATCAACCACCTCGCCGCCTCCATGTCCGCCTCCATGTCCTTGTCGGAGGAGGACGGGGACGGGTCGGTGCTCCTGGACCAGGACAACAACGACCACGCCATGGCCATGGCGGCCGATGCTGAAACAAACAAGCAGCAGGAGCAGATGCCGAAGGCTAGGAGAAGTCCAGCTCCTGCTGCTCCAAGGAAGAAGAGCAAAAATGGCGGCGCCCCTGTTCTCCTCCACGACAAAAAGGCGTCCAGGGCGAGGGCGAGGCAGCGGGCCAGAGAGAGAACCGAGAGGAACCGCCTCCGGTCGGAAGCTCCGGCTCCGGCTCCGGCGCCAGCGGGGCAGCCAGTGGTTCCGGCAGCAGCCTGCAGCAACAACTACTACGAGGAGGGGGAGCAAGAGCCATGGGAGCTGGGAGGAGTTGTCTTTGCCAAACCACGCATCCAGCACTGATCATCTAGTCGAATAAAGGCCATCCAAATCGGTACTTGCTGAGGCTCCTCTATCTTCGATCGTACGTAGTACGTGCGTTTCCATTAACTGATTGCTTTTCTATCTCGATCTTGCCTTTTTTTCTTCTTCTATCCAACAACTTCATCCATCCATCAGTGATGAATAATGGATTAATCAGTCATCACATGCCATGTCGTTCCTCTTTTGCTTGCTTTGGACATCGTCTTGCTTGCGCTGTTTATTAGTAATTTATGGACTGTTTATTAGTAACTACTTTGTAACATTTCTGCTTTAATTTGTTTGATGTGAGTTACTACTTTGTAACCATTATAACGAACTTGCAACCCTCCTCCATATATGTGTATGAAGATGATTGATGTAGCGTTTAGAGATATATGCATCACTTCTAGAGAACCGCCCCTTATTTTTTGTGTGGTGAGGGAAGTTTTTTTAAACAAGTTCAAAATGGAAGATGTAATATTACACCCCCTCCCCCAGCACATATAGCATATGTTTATTACAGACCAAACCCAAATATGGCTACAAGATATTCCTAGTTTCTTTTGCAACACATAATTACATGGTAATAATTGGTTGATTTACCTTAGTTCCTTAGTTATATATGTCAACACTTTCTACATTGCCATCAACTAATTCCAAAATTTTCCTGTTTGTTCTATCAATTGATCCTTAATCCCAAAGATATTTGAAAAAAAATTATCTGGGTTCAATCAAGTAATTAATGTGCAGATAATAGTTAACAAAGCAGCATGTATAGTTGTTGTATACAATTTCATATCACATAAAAATGTTCAGCGCCCCCTAACTTTAGCTTAACTAGATGTATACAATTTTGTTGACATGAAAATGCTCAGCACCAGAATTTTACATCACAAAATCATACAGATACACACTTAACCAAAGTACTACAGCAAGATTCCACTAATTAAGGAATTTATAGTGTCATGTAAGTTTCCCTTATTACGTTATTGAAATAGACATAATATGTTGTGTCCTTCTCAAATGATACTATATGTTTCATTTATTAGAAACATCTATTTGTTGTACTATTAGATAGCCCTGTTTGCAGTTGCACACAGCAGATAGTCCATTAATACATGTCGACAAGACATATGCATCCAAACAAGGGCTACGACCAAAACTAGTACAATTCACAGTGTAAGATAGATCATTGCACACACTATTATACTGTTAAACAAAAACAAAATCCATTATTTGCATCATAACTGATTGGCAAGTACGAGCAACCGACAGAACTAGTACCAAGGACAGGCGACAACAACACAACACTAGCTTAAAGTATCCATGTTGCTGGCAGATCAGTTTGTCATCCACATGCACATGCACTACTATGGATTTGTTTTCATGTCAAACAGCATTCAAACACACCATCAACCCTTATCTATCCATGCATGCGCTCATCAGTAGTACCTTCACACACATCAGCACAAAAGTTGACAAGTAGATAATTAATAATATACTAATTAATTAACTAGTTCATCCAATATACGGTATCCTCAAGCCCTTCCAGTTTTCGCCGGATTCTGCATAAAATGATCAGTCAATAATAATTTTAGAGTACGTAAACATCTATAGTTGACCTCATTCTTATCTAATTGAATGACACATGCGTTAAACTGTGACTTATATTAACTTGTGTATTTTTTGTATGGAGACATGCATGCATATCACTTTCCAGAAACATAAAAAGTACTCTGAGTAGTACCACGAATCCTAGTGCATAATCTTAACCTATGATCTTACAGGCATGAAAAAAGACTACTGAGGTATCTGCACCAATAGTAAATATGCTGATTTAGTAAACTAGCAGTCATGCTCTAACTGGAAGCTATTTTCAGAAAATCCAGAAAACAGTGCTTTAATTGGTTGTGTGATAGAAATGCACTAACCCATTGGCAGTATAACCACATATATCTGTACCATAGTATATACTCCCTCCGTTCCTAAATATTTGTCTTTCTAGCCATCTCAAATGGACTACAACATACGGATGTATGTAGACATGTTTTAAAGTGTAGATTCACTCATTTTGCTCCATATGTAGTCACTTGTTGAAATATCTAGAAAGACAATTATTTAGGAACGGAGGAAGTATATTTGATTATTTGTGGCGCTAGTTACCTCATTTTTCTTTCTACAAAATTCTTAGTTTTAACAAAGAACACGAGTGCCGTTTTCATCACAATAAAGAAAACTACATCTTTTCACAACCTTCGTCACTACCTTCTCCAAACCTTCAGATACAACTCTTGCAGGCCTGCATCTCACCAGTCATGATACATGTCTCTTCTAGAAGATAATGCAGTGAAGGACATGCATTTTGATTATTAAAGCGATTATTTTTTTCCATGCATAGAAAACATATATAGTAAACAACATCACAGGATAAACGGCGGTTGAACTGTTCGGTCCAAAGGAATTTCACAGGAAACAGTTTGCTTCCTGCAAGAAACATGAAAAAAGATCATGTAATCCAAATTATCAGTTTCCAAAGAGTACATGTGATTAAGATGTACTATGAGGGGACAGTGTAGACGATATCTGTACATAGCTAGTCCTATCATTGTTGAGCGAGCAAGAAGAGAACAGAACCAAAATGGATCATGCATAGACATATAAGGTTTTATCAAAATATTTCAGAGTTAGGTCCTGTCTTGTTGTATGTACATTTATGTACGACATCTTACGTATACCAAGGCAAGTTGATATTGAAGCAAGGGCATATGTCTACTTTTTTACATACTGAATGAATTAGGAAATAATCACCTAGATCCATCTGAGGGTTCACAAACCTATCGTTATACTTAGTATAACAGAGTTCACTAACAGCAAAGTAAAGTGAGAAATAAATCAATTACTTAGTTCGCTAACAGAAAAAATAAAGTGAGACACATCAGTTTAAAGAGACCAGGCAAAATAATAGACCAAACAAGTCACCTATAGATATGGCATAGATAAAACAGAACACCATTTTTCTTTTACAAAGCTCTTGCTTTCAATATTCGAAATTCACAAATTGTACTACTTATATCACATTTTACATAAAATGACTATTTATATGTGGCATGGAAGTGAGTTGAATCTTCTGAATAGTACCCCTATATTCGCAAATATATGACATTCTGCACATGACGATAATCTCTAGCAAGCAACTTTTCTTTTAATTTTAATGTTACAGAAAACTAAAAACATTGATACTGTGAAAAAGAATTCATGAAAATCTTAAATCTATTTTAGCTACTCAATCAAACTATTTGCTTATGTATTACAAGTCGAAGTTAGAGAACCCTGGCTGCGTTCTCTCTTTGACGCCATGAATTTACGAATGAAAGTATAGTGCATCATATATTATTAGAAATTCCTTCTACATAGTCATGGAGAGCAGATAACATAGATGACAATCAGCAAAATGTAGTTTAACATTTCTGAATACAGGAGCACCAAAATTAGACCGTATTGGGTACGTAAATGCGTTTCAAATTCATTTAGGTGACATTCATTTAATTTCATTGGCAACCATGCATGCATACAGATCCAAAAAGGTCTACATTTATGCATGATGCCTATAATTTCCTCTAGCACATACAATCAGAATATACTAGAAATTGTTCCTAGCTAAAGTATATTATTTGTTGAGTGAAGCACATGCATGCAATATAGCAATGACTGTTTCGATAATTGCTGTACATACCATTCATAAGATACTAACTTGTAAGTTTGCACAAAGAAAGGAGTTTCCAGTGTGCTGAAAAGCAAATCAGGTTTCTTCAGTTTGTTAATGTGATGTTTCTAGTTTACATGAAGATATGCCGAAGCTTCAAATTGAATAGTCACATTTTTTGTGAGGTCATTATCCAGGTATTAAATGTAAAATCGTATTTTAGAGCATCCTTACTGGATCAACATTAAACCAAAAATTTATAAGTAGTACGTATGTGCATACAATGAGTATATATGAATGGCATGGAAGTGAAGCAAATTCTTCTATATAGTACTCCCTCTGTTCGCGAATATATGACACTCTAGACATGACGATAATCTCTAAAATGGAACTTTGACAATTAATTTAATGTCACAGAATATTATAAATCATGATATGGTGAAAAAAATGATGAAAATTTTAACTATATTTTCAGCCGATTCTTCAAATATTTTCATATGTATTGGGAGTCCAAGCTAGAGAACACTGGCTGCATTCTTTCCAGGACATCAAGCATTTATGAATAAAAATATATGATATAAAATTCTTACACATAGTCATGGCAAGCAGATAAAAAAGATGGTAATTTACAGAGTGTAGCTTGAGATTTCATAATATAAGAGCACCTAAATTAGACGGTATTGGGTACGTGAATGTGTTGCCATTTCATGTAGGTGCACATTTTCTTTTGGCAACATGCACAACTACAGACCAGTAAAGCAACATTTATGCATGACTGCATTCAATTGGTGGATACTGGAAATTTTTCATGATTAAAACAATATGCTTTGTTCAGTGAAGCATGCATGTAATATGGCCAAAATAACATTGTCAGCAAGTACTCCATGCATGGCATTCATCAGATGATGCGAACACATAGGTTATCAGTTATCGCAATAAAAGAAGGCACCGTTTCTTCTGGTATAGTTTGTTAATTTGTTGTTGCCTCTGTTTACATAAAAATATCGTGAAGAAACTTCATATTGGCTAAGTACATTCATTTGCTAGACAGGTGTCTTCTAGTGTAGTTTAGAAAAAAAAGGGCCAATCTAATCATATGGTAGGTCAGAGATGTAAACCAAATCAGTACGTACTAGCTTTTGTCCTGATACTAATACATAGTAAAACAGTAGGTCTCTTAACCTGCTAGCTACGTTAGCCCCTAATTAACTAAATGTCCAAAAAGAATGCATGGGCTAGACAAAATAAATTTTTGTGGGTATATATGTACAGTTTCATTAAGACACAAAGACACATATTCGTTGATTTATGATAACAGTAATACATCTGTTGTAGATCCATAGGATTGTCTTTTTGTGTAGCCCACCAGTGAATGGTTTCTTGATTATTATTAACAGATTCGTATCACAGAAATACAGATCTACAAGTGCTTTTTAACTTTTCAATGCGGTTTCAGATTTTTGAAAAAAAAAAAACAGGCTCAATGGAGCCGGGATCCATTTTGCGTTTTTGGGACTCCAAAATCTAATAAACGTTTTGCCACAAATGTGAAATCAAATGTCATTATTGGCATCAGTTGAGTGCCAAGGAACGCTTTACCTTCTATATATAGTATGTCTAATTGTCTGTACATATAAATAAATAATAAGTAGTGCTATTGCTGCGTAGGTATGTGTTTTAAAAAACAGGGCTTTGTAATGTGCTTTTTAAAATAGACACCAACTTTACAGTATAGTAGGTAATAACAAATACAAACCAAATGCATTTCCGCTTGCCGAGTTTCCCTAAGAAAATCACTACCACTGGTCCATGGCATTTTATTTTTGTGAAAAGGATGCACACATAAATTTTCATTACTAGTACAGATGCAGCGTACTCCACAGTATACAAGGTAATGCAAAATAGTGAGGGCATACACTGTTGGAGTTTGACATATTGGTTGGCATTTACTGTAGGAGAGCATGTCAAAGCGTCAAATCTCAAGATTTGCTTTTCTGCGGTTCGGTTTACTCCTCACTCCTACATGAATATATGCACGTAGTACTTGAATCCAGGAAAATAACTAGCTAGCTAGGTCCTAGGGATTCAACCGGAAACGAAATACTCATATATTTATATTAGTTATGAAAAAATAAATAAATGTAGAGGTATCCTCGCATAGCTAGATCCAGACTCAAAGTTGGCAGTCAGTTTAGGTATCCTTGGCAGTTGGTTTGATTTGTGTGGCACAAGGTAGTAAAGCAAATGAAAGCCCTGGAGAGGAAGGAGCTAGCTAGCCAGTGTGGTGGATGAGATTGAGATCTCGTGGAGAACACACATATATTAAGGACGGCCGAAATAGGTAGAAGCCGGAGTGGAAGAAACGGAAGGGGCATGCGGTTTAACCTTACATTTTGACATATGCTGGCCGGCAAAGTTGGAGATGGATGGATGAATCCTTGACTGATCTCCTCCCTCCTGGTCCAATGGCTGCCTCCAGCTCCTGAAGGCTTCTTCTCCAACTCAGCTCCAGGACAGAGCCGGAGCCATCCATCCATGGCCGGGGCCGGATCTAGATGGGGAAACAATGGTGTTTGTGTGTGAGTAGGGTTCGGTTTTTGAGAGGAGATGTGGCTGGCTGGGGATTGGGAAATCCATCCATGGCCATGCCGGCCAATGGGGAAGGGGAGGACTGTGTCTTTTCTTTCTGTCTTTCTGTTTGCGCAGACTGGGGAGAGAGAGAGAGAGAGAGAGAGAGAGGGGGAGGGAGAGGCAGGAAGAGAGAAGACAAAGAAAGAAAGAAGCATGTATCCAGTGCAGTGTGTGTGTATTGGTTGGATGGATGTCCGGGTTGGATTGGGCGAGGATTGGATCGAAAGAGGACACACACTGCACGCAAACAGTACAGAGCTGTACTAACGGACCCAACCCAAAAACTAGCCGCAAACCTACTTTACTGACCTGTCTTGTCCCTGCTGTTTGTGTTACCTAGAGCTCGGCTCGCTGGTGCTGGTCAAATGAAATTTAAGCACCTCTCACCCACTTAACCTAGCATTCAGCTACATCTTGTCGTTGCATTTAAACACAGCTATATTGATTTGTACTCCCTTCATTCCATAAACTAGTATGCCCATGCTTTTCGAGATTCAACTTTGACCATAAATTAGACCAATAATACATAAATTATTTTACTGAAAAACTATGCCTTTGAAAACTTTTTCCGAATACGAACTCAAAGGTATCTGTGATGCTCCCGCCGCACTCGCTCAAGTTGGTTAAATTTATAGTGAAAGTTAAATCTCAGAAAGTATGAGCGCCCTACATTATGGAATGGAGGGTGTACATCTTAACCTAACCCCGCCTAATTGGCAATGCGGTCCGGCGTCCTGCTTCGATTGCTCTCCCTTTTGCCGCATCCGAAGCAAAGCGTGTGCTCCTGATGGCGATAGTGGGGCTTCGTGTCGTTTCGCGATGCAATGCGCAGAGGTGGCCCGAGGCACGGAGGTGGCATGAGTCACATTAGTGCATGGTAGCAGAGCACAAGAATGGTGGTGTAGCACAACGCGGGGATACTATGCGGTAGCGGCTGATATGGTGGCGTGAGTGGTTTGGTCCTGTGACAACGACGTTTGTGCATCATTCCCTTGTTGAAAGCATTGCTTTTGAACAGCTCTCTCGCGGTTCATGTGTTGCCAAGCCGATGATTGGTGTTGCTTGTTTAGTGTGTCATCGGTCGCTTCAGCAAGGCTTTTTTCTGGCCATGCCTTTGTTTTCGTGGTAGCTCCTGCATCGAGGTGTGACTCTCACAAAGGGCAATCTTGGTCGGTGCAACTGGCACCGTAATAGGCTACGTGGTATATATCGCAAGTTGACGGAGGGGAAAATTTGGCCTATGGGTGTATATACACCCTATGTGGAGAAAAATAGTAATTAATGAAATGTCAAAACACTCTGAAAATATTTTTGAAATAAAGTTGATCTTCCATTGTATTTTTAAGAAAAAATCCACAAAAAGGAAAACCCCGATGACTTCTTAAAATACAAAAATTTCGTCCATAATAGTGTGAATAGTGATCTATAATAGCAAATATTTTTCTCCTAGAAGTCAACGCTGGATTTTTGTTCACAAAAATTTATATATGTGCAAAAGAAAGTCAAGTTTATTCCAAAAAACTTCTAAACATTTTGACTTCTTTTTAATAATTATTATCATATAGAGTGTATACATACCCAGGAACCTAAGGATATTTTCCGCAAGTTGAGCTGACTTATAAGAAGGGGAGCGACAACCTTGATTTGGTTGCCCCTGATTGTAGTAATGACATGGTTTTTAATGGCAAATTCTCCACTCTTCTGTAGATTATGCATCCGTGTATGCACTTGCTCTGCTCGCTATCTATTCTTGAGCAACAGGAACTCCAATAGTTGTTTACGCTGCGCGGTTGGAATAGGTGGGAAGAATGTTTTGTTTAGAGAAGACACCGAAAGAGCATCTCCTATCTGATGCTTATCAAGGGTAAAAAAATAGGCAACACAAACAAAGGACAATAAGAGCAAAACGACCCGCCGTTCCCAAATCAAATGCAAGTCATTTTAGAGATTTCAATATGGACTGCATATGGATGTATATAAACGTATTTTAGAGTGTAGATTCATTAATTTTGCTCCGTATGTAGTCCATATTAGAATTTCTAAAAAGACTTATATTAGGAGCGGATGGAGTAAAAATAAAATTACACCAAAAGCATATTGGCTGTCTTCTTCCTTCACTTGTTCGTCGTGTGCCGGAGTTTGAAAAATACACTGAACTGATAATAAAGGATAGGAGTACCTCCAAATGGCATAGCGGTACAAAGCTTTGAAGATCACAACAGCCACAACAGGCGCTGCCCTCCCCAGGGCGGCTCGAGGGCGTCTAGGGTTTCCCCGGCACCGCCCCTCTCCATCCTTCCTCCCTCCCTTGCCGTCACCCGAGGCGGTCGCCGGGCAGCGGCTGCCGACGACGGTGGCGGCGAGGTCTTCGTCGCTACGCTCTCGCGAAGGACTCCGGATCCAGGGTGGCGGCCGTGGTCGGCGACGCGGCGTGCGCGAGAGGTGCGGGCCGGCTTCCTCAGCTGCTCAGGTGGCGAGGAGCAGGCGGGTAGCGGTCGTGGCACGTCGAGGTTTTCCTTCCTCCACTCCAAATCTGAAGGTCAGGCTCCCCCTTTCAGCTCTCTCCCTCCGCTCGTTCACCCGACTTGGGGTCTCTAGCCGCTGGATCCGGTGCCGGCGGGGTGCTCCCCGAACTGGTGGTGCGGGACAGCCTGGGGGAAACCCCTGCTTGGTTTTTCCTGCGCGACAGTGGTGCCATGTTGTGTCATTCTACTCCCTGGAGTCGCCATTGTGGGCTCCCCTCCCCACCCTGGCCAAACTTCCCGGGCGAAAGCTCGAATCCCGGCTGGATGTGCGGCGGCGGCGCTAGGTGAGTCGTGTCCTCCTTGGAGGCGCCGTCTGGGGAAGATTGGTGCTTTGGGTTGTGTGCAGCAGCTTGCAGGTGGGCGACTGGTGTCTGTCGAGTCTCTGTGACTTGGTAGCTCCTTCATTTCGACGACTCTTCCGGCGGCTTACCCTCTACTATCGGTCTCCTTCAGTGTCTGCGGTGTTGCTGATGTGTGTGTGCTCTGACTTGTGGTCGTGCTCCGTGGCTGCCCCAGACTCGAGACCAACCATTGCTCTAGCTCTCGGGTGATCATCTCTACATCCGACGGTGCGGCGCCTTCGAGCCTAGGCGAGAGGAAGGGCCTTCAATGTTAGAGGAGACAGGTATTGGGCCATCTCCAGTCCCTAGTTTTCAGTCATGTACTCGACTCCTCTGCCGGTTGCTGATCCTCGAGGCTTCACTCGTAGTCGTTTGAAGTGCCTTTCTGTAGTGGGCTTCTCCTCAACTAGCAGTTCTTCATATGTAATCTTTTGTTTGCTGGTTGTTGGTGTAGCATTGTAAGCTACTTTTGCAGCCTCCTTGTAGGCCTAGCCAGTTGATGGCTTTGTTAATTCAAAGCCGGGCTCTTTTTGAGCCTTCGTTCTAAAAAGAAAACAACAACCACAACATGGATGGCGGCATATTCTTTGGATAGGTCCCCTCCTTCGCCTTATGCATTATCTTGATCTTGTATTTTGTTTTTACTGACGTCTCTTACAATGTGTGTGGTTGTGTTTTGTTGTGTAAATCTTAGTCATGCATAGGCATGATGTGTATTTGTATCGTTTGATTTTAGTTCTAGATACATCCATTTCAGCGACGAGTAATTTGGAACGGAGGGAGTACAATATATTAACATCTTTATAAAAAAAAAATTAAACTATCCTCGTAGCTAAGTACCACTAGCACAGTATGAGGTGGCTATTCACTATTCACTAGTGTAGTGACGCCTGAAAGAAACCAAACAGGAAGAAGATTTTCTCGTGCTCCGCGCGCGCCATCCCTCAAACAGTGTGGCGCAGCCAAAACACTGTGGGACACCCAGTAGCTAGCTGGGTGGCTGGCTGGCAGACACGTAAGTGTTGGGGGCCCGGCCAGGCCCGGATAGCTAGCTAGGTGACAGCGCGTGCTGCATGCCCGCCTTTTCTTTGGTCCCACCGCATCGTCCTTCATCTGCACACTCCCCTCAATCTGCAACTTTTCCCTTTCTCTCTTTTGAATGGAACAATATGCAACTCTCTTCACAAAACCATATGCAACCATATGCCAACTGGAAAATCAAAGGAAAATAAATCACAGGGACTGTTTTGTTTGCCCAAGATTGCCACGTCAAATTAAGCTTAAAGTGACCCTAAAAAAAATTAAGCTTAAAGTCTCACCAACTTGGTTAGCCACAGTTAATCCTTCCCATTCTCAAAAGCATAGTCCGCTTTTTTTTCCAGGTCAAACTTCATAAAGCTTCACTAAATTTATAGAGAAGAAAAATATACACATCCATAACACCCAATGAATAGCATTAGATAAGTTGTAAAAATATTGTTTATATTATATTCAATGGGCATTATGGACATTGCTATGGTTCTCTTTATATAACCTTGCCAAACTTTACAAAGCCCGAATTTGAGAAAATCTATACACACTATATTTTTGGACGAAGTGAGTATGGCAAGATTTCATTAAGCATGCCAACACATGAGTATAAGCGAGTGAACTAATTTAGATAAGTCATGGGAAATCATATATTAAAATATGACATTATTAACCATAGATCTGGCTGTCTGATGCTTATGAGAACGGTTCAAAATTTGAATAGGAGAGGGGCGATAGGCTTGGGGCCTGATGGCCGTTCTCGGCGGTGTGCCGACTTGTGGCGTGCTGCCCCATCCTGCCCCTTTCCGCTGGTCAGCCGTTAGACACGAGGACTCCATGGACATGGATGATGAGCTCTTCGAACCTCCTGCACGCACCACCCTTGGCGAGTTACTCTTCGCCGCCAAGCCGGACAAGCGTCAAGTCCACCGTCGCCCCGCAAGGTGTCACATCCCAAATTTTCCCTAAATTTAGGATGTGCATTTAGAAGCATTGAATCCATGATTTCATTTCATATTTGCCTTTTGAAATCAAACATGACCAATTCTTAAACCCTAAGGCAATTAAAGCTTAATCAATGGTCATGAGGATTTTCTTTGAATATTTTTTTATCAATATTGTATAAGGGAAGGAAAGAAATTTTGTAAGATAAATATTTGTTCTATTTTCCTTGACTGATAAAAGGTTTGAAAGTAATTTAAATGTGGGAAATTGAAACTACAAGTAGATCCTGGGACAAAAAGAAAATAAAAACATTCAAATATATATGAATTGTTGAAAAAGCCAATTAGGATAGTGGCATAAAAGGTTTGTCAAAAACTCAAAATAAAAGGTTCACCTACTCGGAAATATTGCAGTTTCAATTTAGGATAAGGCCATAGTTGGAAGAAAAATTAAATTAAAATGCATTTGAATTTACAAAGAAACATAAAAGTGAAAAGAAAAAAAGGAAAAATGGAAAGGCCCAACCAGCCAGCAAAGTAGAGTTGTGTTGTGATATCTTCCCGTGAGTCCCTAATCGTGATCGTACACGTTTGCGTGTATGATTTGTGTCTGATTGAATCAGGGGCGTCACAAGTTGGTATCAGAGACGACTGCCTGTAGGAATCCCCCTTCCACACTCCTTGGCCGAAGTTGAGTCTAGTCGATGAAAACTGTTTTACTAACATGGATGTGCGGCCCATGGGCCCACGTCGCCATTGTGTGGTATTAGGATCTTTTATTCCTCTATACTCTGGGACTCTGACCATTCGGGTTTAAATGAATTTACTAACTATGACTCTAGGTTCTCGTGATCACATCCACCCGGAGAGCCCCTTATTATAGATGATCGTCTGCTGCACTAGAAGATTCCTAAGATACTCTATGATGTTCTCTCGATACCTTGTGCCATCGCTTTTGGAATTCCCTTTCATCAATAAACCCCCTATGGATAACCGCGTACACTTGCCATTCATACATTCACCCCTCGTTGATCTTGTTAGTACAAGATACCCCGAAATTTTCTCTTCGGTTCCAAGAATACTTTGTGCCTACTGCCTTGCAGTTCTTTGCCACCTGAATACCCCTACAGATGATTTCTCGCACTTACCGAATATCCGCTCATCCTAGTTGATTCATGTATTTCACAAAAGTCTTCGAAATACCATTCGATCTTCTGAAAATCCTCAATAGCTTAGTGCTCTTGAAATTCTTGCTTGCTTGCATTATGATTAATCCCATAAGTCTGGTAATCTTATTGGCATCCTCTGTCATTATCATTTTGAGTCCATTGATTCGATATGTTTGTGAGTGGTCACATCATCAGTCAAAACTAGAATTCATCCTTCTGGCTCAGACGTCATTTTAAACATGAGCTGGATCTTGACCAATCAAATTGCCATCGATTGTACCCCTAAGCCTACTCAACTTATCCACCCTTAATCAGAGCGTTTGCTTCTGGTCCCTTGATTTAGAAATCTTAAGTTCCTTGTATTTAAGCATTGAATTATTCATTTGTTTCTATAATCCGATGTTTTCACATTCTTCTTCCTGTGGTTGAGTACCATACTCACATCAGCTCCGTTGAGGACCGCCAGATCCTTTGTTGGATTATTATCCAGGTCAACGGTCAACGTTGACTGCTGATGTCATAATTACCTTTTCTAATTAAATTAATTATGTTAATTCTAGAAAAAGATAAAATCCTTTTTAAATTAATGTAAAATAAACCGTAGCACGGATGGAAAAACTTTGTACATGAAAGTTGCTTAGAACGACGAGACGATTCCGGATACGTAGCCCATTCGTCCGCCACACATCCCTAGCATAGTGAACATGCAACTTTCCCCCTCCGGTTCATCTGTCCGGAAACGCGAAACACCGGGGATACGTTCCCGGTTGTTTCCCGCCTTCGCCGGTATCACCACCTACTGCGTTAGGGCACACCTGGCACCTTTACTTGTCATGTCATGCATCGATATGCATCTGTTTGCATTGTATTCATTGTTTCTTCCCCCTCTTCTCTCCGGTAGACTACGAGACTGACGTCGCTGCTGGTGCCCGATCGACTACATTGTTGACGACCCTCCTTCTTGCCAGAGCAACCAGGCAAGCCCCCCCCCCCCTTGATCAGCAGATATCGCCTATTCCTTCTCTCTACTACTTGAATTAGAGTAGTGTAGCATGTTACTGCTTTCGGTTAATCCTATTCTCGCTGCATAGCCTTTGTCATTCTTACTACTTTGTTACCCTTACCGCAATCCTAAATGCTTAGTATAGGATGCTAGTATTCCATCAGTGGCCCTACATTCTTGTCCGTCTGCCATGCTATACTACCGGGTCGTGATCACTCGGGAGGTGATCACGGTTATATACTTACATACATATTATATGATACATGTGGTGACTAAAGTCGGGTCGGCTCGTAGAGTACCCGCAAGTGATTCCGATGTGGGGGCTGAAAGGACAGGTGGTTCCATCCCGGTAGTGGTGGGCCTGGCTTCCCGACGGCCCCCGACTGTTACTTTGTGGTGGAGCGACAGGCCAGGTTGAGACCACCTAGGTGAGAGGTGGGCCCGGCCCTAGTCAGCGTTCGCGGATACTTCAATTAACACGCTTAACGAGATCTTGGTATT
Organism: Aegilops longissima; assembly: GCA_021605205.1. Taxonomy (NCBI): domain Eukaryota; kingdom Viridiplantae; phylum Streptophyta; class Magnoliopsida; order Poales; family Poaceae; genus Aegilops; species Aegilops longissima. The sequence continues at coordinate 18,973,220 of CM038680.1, forward strand.
TGATCTGAGTCTGGCCACTGGCCTATATGCACTAACCAACTACGCGGGAACAATTATGGGCACCTGACGTCGTGGTATCAGCCGAAACCTTCTGGACGTCAGCGACTGAGCGGCGCGCGCCGGGTAGGACTGGAACTCCTGCTCTTGTATAAGGGAGGCTAGGTCTGCTCACCGGCCGCGTACGCTACATGGAGGTGTGCAATGGGCGATGGGCCCAGACCCCTGCGCGCATATGATTTAGACCGGCGTGCTGACCTCTCTGTTGAGCCTAGATAGGGCTGCACGTGTTGATCTTTCGAGGCCGGACATGACCCAGGAAAGTGTGCCCGATCTGAGGGATCAAGCGTGTTGGGTAATGTGGTGCACCCCTGCAGGGAAGTTTATCTATTCGAATAGCTGTGATCCCCGGTAAAAGGACGACCCGGAGTTGTACCTTGACCTTATGAAAACTAGAACCAGATACTTAATAAAACACACCCTTTCTAGTGCCAGATACAACCCGGTGATCGCTCTCTCACAGGTCGACGAGGAGAGGATCGCTGTGTAGGATTATGCTATGCGATGTTACTTGGTGAACTTACTATCTACTCTCTTCTACATGCTGCAAGATGGAGGCTTCCAGAAGCGTAGTCTTCGATAGGCCTAGCTATCCCCCTTTTATTCTGGCATTCTGCAGTTCAGTCCATCGATATTGCCCATTTACACTGATACCCATGCATATGTAGTGTAGATCCTTGCTTGCGACTACTTTGGATGAGTATTCATGGTTGCTTTGCTCCCTCTTTCCCCCTTTTCCATTTTTCTCGGATGTCACAGCCAGATGATGGAGTCCAGGAGCCAGAGGATCCCGAGGATGTTTCTACGTGGAGTTCGGCTTTGAGGAGTAGTTAGGAGGTCCCAAGCAGGAGGCCTTTCCTTTTTGCTCGTTGCAACTTTTGTGCTAGCCTTCTTAAGGAAAACTTGTTTAACTTATGTCTGTACTCAGATATTGTTGCTTCCGCTGACTCGTCTATGATCGAGCACTTGTATTCGAGCCCTCGAGGCCCATGGCTTGTATTATGATGCTTGTATGACTTATTTATTTTTAGAGTTGTGTTGTGATATCTTCCCGTGAGTCTCTGATCTTGATCGTACACGTTTGTGTGTATGATTTGTGTACGATTGAATCGGGGGCATCACAATTGATCCATTCGTGAAACACACTTGCATATTAGCTACATACAATGCTCAAGTACGATCATGGTGCCTCTTAGTTGGTGCTTATAAGAGAAGATGGAGACTCAAATAAAAATAAAAATTGTATAAAGTAAGTAGAAAGGCCCTTCGCAGAGGGAAGTAGGGATTTGTAGAGGTGCCAGAGCTCAAAGCTTAAATTGAGAGATAAAAGATTTTGGGAGGCATACTTTTCCTGTCAATGAAAATGACCGAGTAATTCCCAACACTTTCCATGCTAGATATATCATAGGCGGTTCCCAAACAAAAAATAATTTTACGCCTTTTTCCACCATTCTTTCACAATCCATGGCTAGCCGTATCCACAGGTTCCCTCCATACCAACACTTTCCAAGGAATTTATTATTTGACAACATAAAGTAAATATCTTTTTCATTTCAGGACTGAGCATCCCTAATACGTTTGTCGTACTCTCGTGCAATGACAAGTAAATAAACACTCATCTTAGAATAACACATCTAGCATGGAAAATATTGGCCACCCCCTGCCGCTTCATGAGCGGTACGAGCACACAAAAAGGAAATTATTTTGAAATTTTTGAGATGGCACATACAAATTTGCTTAGAACGGCACGGGAATACCGCATATAGGTAGGTATAGTGGACTCATATAGCAAAACTGGGTTTAAGGATTTTGGATGCACAAGTAGTATTCCTACTTAGTACAAGCGAAGGCTAGCAAAAAGGTTGAGAAGCATCCAACCAAGAAACGAAAAATCTCATAAGCAAGCATTAAGCATAACTAACAACGAATAATACACCAGAAGTAGGATGTAATTACATTCAATAACTATTGACTTTCGTGCTTGCATAGGGAATCACAAACCTTAACATCAATATTCTTACTAAAGCATAATATCTCAAAACTATTACAAAGAATCAAGTTTAATTTGTCCAATGATCTTCATGAAAGTTTTTATTATATCCCTCTTGAATATCTATCACTTTTGGACTAGTTTCATATGTTGCAATTTCTTTTGACAAGATCAAATAAATTTAAGTGAAGAACTTGAGCATAAAAAATTTCATCTCTCAAAATAATCTAAGTGAAGCATGAGAGTGAATGACAAACTACTCCAAAAAGATATAAGTGAAGATCAAGCGAGTAGTTAAGTAAATGGGTAGCTATTTGAGGACTCTCTCTTATTTAAAAACTTTCAGATCTAAGTATTTAATTAAAACAGCAAGCAAAACAAAACAAAATGACATTCCAAGAATATCACAACTCAAGTGAAGAAGCAAAAACTTAGGCTCAACCGAGAGTAACCAATAATTGTTGATGAAGAAAGGTGGGATGCCTACCGGGCATCCCCGAGCTTATATGCTTGAGACTTCTTGAAATATTATCTTGGGATGCCTTGGGAATCCCCAAGATTGAGCTTTTGTGTCTCCTTAATTCCTTCTATATCACAGTTTCCCTAAATCTTAAAAACTTCATCCACACAAAACTCAACAAGAACTCGTGAGATAAGTTAGTATAAACCAATGCAAAAACCTTATCATTCTCTACTGTAGCAAATCACTAACATTATTATTCAACATTGCATACTAAATGCCTCTGCATATTTAATACTCCTATTCTCAAATACAATCGTTAAGCAAGCAAACATATGCAAACAATGCAAACATAAGAGCAATCTGCCAAAACAATACAGTATGTAAAGAATGCAAGAGTATCAATACTTATTTAACTCCCGAAATTATGAAAATTTACCACACTTTATAACATTTATCAGATCTTATTGTGCAAAAAGTTTCAACATTTTATCACATTCTGACTTTTCTCGGGAATTTTTGCAACATCGATAAACTTTCTGTTTTGAAACAACAACACATAGACTTGCAAAATAAGCATGGTAAAGACTATCCTTGGCATTTTTATTGAAAATAAAGAAGAAAAATATTATTCTAAATAACAGAAAGGAAATCATAATAAAATAAAATGATGCTCCAAGAAAAACACATATCATGTGACAAATAAAAATGTAGCTCCAAGTGAGGTTACCGATAATGTTGGAGACGAAAGAGGGGATGCCTTCCGGGGCATCGCCAAGCTTAGTTGCTTAGATCTACCATGAATATTACCTTGGGGTGCCTTGGTCATCCCCAAGCTTAGGTTCTTGTCACGCCTTATTCTCCTCATATCGATATCTCACCCAAAACTTGAAAACTTCAATCACACAAAACTTAACGGAACTTCGTGAGATAGGTTAGTATGATAAAGAGCAAATCATTCACTTTGGTACTGTCAAAAACAAGATTAATAATTGTTATCACACAATTCCTACTATACCCTATCATTTCTACAATTTATATTGAGCAATATAAGCCATAGAAACTAGAAAACAAGCAAACTATGCATTGAAAACAGAATCTGTCAAAAACAGAACAGTCTGTAGTAATCTGTACTCCAAACATAATTCTGCTAATAAAAAATTCTGAAAAATTAGGAAAACGTAGGGAATTTGTATATCTATAACCTGTAAAAAATTCATAACAAAATCAAGTTGCAGTGAATTTTCAAAATTCCTGGACTGAGCTCAAAAGTTTCTGTTTTCTCACAGAATCAAGTCAACTATCATCCACACTATCCCAAAGGCTTTACTTGGACCTTTATTGAAACAAAATCAATAAAACATGATTACCACAGTAGCATAATCATGTGAAAACACAAAAACAGTAGGTAAAAGTGTTGGGTTGTCTCCCAACAAGTGCTTTTCTTTAATGCCTTTTAGCTAGGCACGATGATTTCAATGATGCTCACATAAAAGATAATAATTGAAACACAAAGAGAGCATCATGAAGCACATGGCAAGAACATTTAAGTCTAACTCACTTCCTATTCATAGGGATTTTGTGATCAAACAATTTATGGGAACAAGAATCAACTAGCATAGGAAGGCAAACCAAGCACAACTTCAAGATTTTCAACACAGAGATAGGAAACTTGATATCATTGCAATTCCTACAAGCATAAGTTCCTCGCTCATAATAATTTTCAGTAGCATCATGAAGAAACTCAACAATATAACCATCACATAAAGCATTCTTTTCATGACACAAAAGCATAGAAAACTTATTAATCTCCACATAAGCAAATTTCTTCTCATCAATAGTAGTGGGCGCAAACTCAACATAATAACTATCATGAGAGTGAAAATTAAAATCTTGATGACAAGTTTCATGGTTATCATTATTCTTTATAGAATACATGTCATCACCATAATCATCATAGATAGCAAATTTGTTATCATAGTCAACTGAAGCCTCTTCCAAAATAGTGGATTCATCACTAAATAAAGTCATGACCTCTCCAAATCCACTTTCATCATTATAATAATCATAAATAGGAGGCATGCAATCATTATAATAAATTTGCACATCAAATCTTGGGGGACTAAAATTATCATCTTCATCAAACATAGCATCCGCAAGCTTATGGCTTTGCATATCATTAGCCAAAGAATTCATACTAACAACATTGCAATCATGCTCATCATTTATACCAAACATTCTATTGAATTCTTCTTCAATCAATTGAGCACAATTTTCATGTCCATCATTTTCACGAAATACATTATACCTCAATTCCATTTTTTTGTAGTTTTCTTTTATAAACCAAACTAGTGATAAACAAGAAACTAAAAGATTTGATTGCAAGATCTAAAGATATACCTTCATGCACTCACCTCCCCGGCAACGGCACCAGAAAAGAGCTTAATGTCTACTATGCAACTTTATTCTTGTAGACTCGTGTTGGGCCTCCAAGCGCAGAGTTTTGTAGGACAGTAGCAATTTTCCCTCAAGTGGATGACCTAAGGTTTATCAATCCATGGGAGGTGTAGGATGAAGATGGTCTCTCTCAAATAACCCTGCAACCAAATACTAAAGAGTCTCTTATGTCCCCAACACACCAAATACAATGGTAATTTGTTTAGGTGCACTTGTTCGGGGAAGAGATGGTGATAAGAGTGTAGTAATGATAGTAGATATTGTTTTTGTAATTGGAACAATAAAAACAGCAAGGTAGCAATTGATAAAACGGAGCACAAACGGTATTGCAATGCTTGAAAATGAGGCCTAGGGTCCGTACTTTCGCTAGTGCAATCTCTCAACAATGCTAATATAATTGGATCATATAACCATCCCTCAAATTGTGATGAAGAATCACTCCAAAGTTCTTATCTAGCGGAGAACATAAGAATAAATTGTTTGTAGCTATTCTTTCCGATCGATCTATCCAAGAGTTCGTACTAAAATAACACCAAGTTATTCTTTCCGATTGATCTATCAAGAGTTCGTACTAAAATAACACTAAGTTATTCCTTCCATCGATCTATCAAGAGTTTGTACTAAAATAACACCAAAGCAAATTCAGATTCATAATACTCAATCCAACACAAAGAACTCAAAGAGGGCCCCAAGATTTCTACCAGAGAAACAAAACACGAGAACGTGCATCAACCCCTATGCATAGATTAACCCAATGTCACCTCGGGAATCCGCGAGTTGAGTGCCAAAACACATATCAAGTGAATCAATATGGTACCCCATTGTCACCACAGGTATTCATAGCAAGACATACATCAAGTGCTCTCAAATCCATAAAAGTATTCAATCTGATAAAACAAAATCTCAAAGGGAAAACTCAATTCATCACAACAAGATAGAGAGGGGGAACACCATATGATCCAACTATATTAACAAAGCCCGCGATACATCAAGATCGTGACATCTCAAGAACACGAGAGAGAGAGAGAGAGAGAGAGAGAGAGAGATTAAACACATAGTTACTGGTACAAACCCTCAGCCCCGAGGGTGGACTACTCCCTCCTCATCATGGTGGCTGCCGGGATGATGAAGATGGCCACTGGTGATGATCTCCCCCTCCGGCGGAGTGCCGGAACGGGGTCTAGATTGGTTTTTCGTGGCTACAGAGGCTTGCGGTGGCGGAACTTCTGATCTAGGGTTACCCCTAGGGTTTTTGGAATATTTGACAATTTATAGGGTGAAGAGGTGGTGCGGGAGGCCACCGAGGTGGGCACAACTGCTACCTTTTGAGCATGCATTGGTTTTCCCTTGAAGAGGAAAGGGTGATGCAGCAAAGTAGCGTAAGTATTTCCCTCAGTTTTTGGGAACCAAGGTATCAATCCAGTAGGAGACTACACGCAAGTCGCCTAGTACTTGCACAAACAAATAAGAACCTTGCAACCAACGCGATAAAGGGGTTGTCAATCCCTTCACGGCCACTTGCAAAAGTGAGATCCGATAAAGATAATAAGATAAATATTTTTGGTATTTTTGTGGTATAGATTGGAAAATAAAGATTGCAAAATAAATAGTAAACTAGAATTGTAGATTGGACACTTATATGATGTAAAGTAGACCCGGGGGCCATAGGTTTCACTAGTGGCTTCTCTCAAGATAGCATGTATTACAGTGGGTGAACAAATTACTAGCGAGCAATTTATAGAAAAGCGCATAGTTATGAGAATATCTAGGAATGATCATGAACATATGCATCACGTCTGTGTCAAGTAGACCGAAATGATTCTGCATCTACTACTATTACTCCACACATCGACCGCTATCCAGCATGTATCTAGAGTATTAAGTTCATAAGAACAGAGTAACACATTAGGCAAGATGACATGATGTAGAGGGATAAACTCAAGCAATATGATATAAACCCCATCTTTTTATCCTCGATGACAACAATACAATACGTGTCGGTTCCCCTTTTGTCACTGGGATCAAGCACCGCAAGATTGAACCCAAAGCTAAGCACTTCTTCCATTGCAAGAAAGATCAATCTAGTAGGCCAAACTAAACCGATAATTCGAAGAGACTTGCAAAGATATCAATCATGCATATAAGAATTCAGAGAAGAATCAAATATTGTTCATAGATAATCTTGATCATAAACCCACAATTCATTGGATCTCGGCAAACACACTGCAAAAAGAGTTACATCGAATAGATCTCCAAGAGAATCGAGGAGAACTTTGTATTGAGATCCAAAGAGAGAGAAGAAGCCTTCTAGCTAATAACTATGGACCCGAAGGTCTGTGGTAAACTACTCACACATCATCGGAGAGGCTATGGTTTTGATGTAGAAGCCCTTCGTGATCGAAGCCCCCTCTGGCAGATTGCCGGAAAAGGCCCCATGATGGGATCTCACGGGTACAGAAGGTTGCGGCGGTGGAAAAGGTGTTTGGTGGCTCTCCCCGAAGGTTTCAAGGTATAAGAGTTAATATAGGAGAAAGAAGTAGGTCGGTGGAGCTGCGAGGGGCCCACGAGGGTGGGGGCGCGCCCTCCTGCCCTGTGGCTTCCTCGCTGCTTCCTTGACGTGCACTCCAAGTCTCCTGGATTGCGCTTGTTCCAAAAATGATCCTCGTGAAGGTTTCATTCCGTTTGGATTCCATTTGATATTCCTTTTCTACGAAACACTGAAATAGGCAAAAAAAATTAGCAATTTGCACTGGGCTTTCGGTTAATAGGTTAGTCCCAAAAATAATATAAAAAGGTATATTAAAGCCAATTGTACATCCAAAACAGATAATATAATAGCATGGAACAATAAAAAATTATAGATACGTTGGAGACGTATCAAGCATCCCCAAGCTTAATTCTTGCTCGTCCTCGAGTAGGTAAATGATAAAAACAGAATTTTTATGTGGAATGCTGCCTAACATAATTTTCAATGTAATTCTCTTTACCGTGGCATGAATGTTCAGATCCAAAAGATTCAAGATAAAAGTTAATATTGACATAAAAATAGTAATACTTCAAGCATGCTAACCAACCAATTATGTCTTATCAAAATAACATAGCCAAAGAAAGCTTATCCCTACAAAATCATATAGTTTGTCCATGCTTCATTTATGTCACACAAAATGCTCCCATCATGCAGAACCCCGATGACAAACCGAGCAATTGGTTCATACTTTTTAACGCGCTTCAGGCTTTTCAACCCTTACGCAATACATGAGCGCAAGCCATGGATATAGCACTATAGGTGGAATAGCATATGATGATGGGGGTTATGTGAGAAGACAAAAAAAGAGAAAGTCTTACATTGACGCGGCTAATCAACGGGCTATGGAGATGCCCATCAATTGATTTTAATGCGAGGAGTAGGGATTGCCATGCAACGGATGCACTAGAGCTATAAGCATATGAAAGCTCATCAAAAGAAACTAAGTGGGTGTGCATCCAACTTGCTTGCTCACGAAGACCTAGGGCATTTTGAGGAAGCCCATCATTGGAATTTACAAGACAAGTTCTATAATGAAAAATTCCCACTAATATATGAAAGTGACAAAATAAGAAACTCTCTATCATGAAGATCATGGTGCTATTTTGAAGCACAAGTGTGGAAAAAGGATAGTAACATTGTCCCTTCTCTCTTTTTCTCTCATTTCTTTTGTTTGGGCTTCTTTGTCCTCTTTTTTTATTTGGGCTTCTTTGGCCTCTCTTTTTTTCATAGTCTCCATCATTCTTTCCTCACACGGGACAATGCTCTAATAATGATGATCGTCACACTTTTATTTACTCATAACTCAATGTTACAGCTCGATACTAGAACAAAAATATGACTCTATGTGAATGCCTCTGGCGGTGTACCGGGATATGCGATGAATCAAGAGAGACATGTATGAAAGAACTATGAAAGTGGCTTTGCCACAAATACGATGTCAACTACATGATCATGCAAAGAAATATGACAATGATGGAGCGTGTCATAATAAACGGAACGGTGGGAAGTTGCATGGCAATATATCTCGGAATGGCTATGGAAATGCCATAATAGGTAGGTATGGTGGCTGTTTTGAGGAAGATATAAGGAGTCTTATGTGTGATAGAGCGTAACGTATCACGGGGTTTGGATGCACCAGCGAAGTTTGCACCAACTCTCGAGGTGAGAAAGGGCAATGCACGGTACCATAGAGGATAGCAAATTGTGGAAAGGTAAGAGTGTGTATGATCCATGGACTCACATTAGTCATAAAGAACTCATATACTTATTGCAAAAGTTTATTAGCCCTCGAAGCAAAGTACTACTATGCATGCCCCTAGAGGGATAGATTGGTAGGAAAAGACCATCGCTCGTCCCTGACCACCACTCATAAGGAAAGCACTCAAAGAATACCCCATGCTTCAAATTTGTCACAAAATGTTTACCATACGTGCTAGCTGTTGGGGAACGTAGTAATTTCAAAAAAAATCCTACGCACATGCAAGATCATGGTGATGCATAGCAATGAGAGGGGAGAGTGTTGTCCACGTACCCTTTTAGACCGTAAGCGGAAGCGTTATGACAACGCGGTTGATGTAGTCATACATCTTCATGATCGACCGATCCTAGTACCGAAAGTACGGCATCTCCGCGATCTGCAGACGTTCAACTCGATGACGTCCCATGAACTCATGATCCAGCAGAGTGTCGAGGGAGAGCTTCGTCAGCACGATCGCGTGATGACGGTGATGATGAAGCTACCGGCGCAGGGCTTTGCCTAAGCACTACGACGATATGACCGAGGTGGACTATGGTGAAGGGGGGAACCGCACCTGGCTAAGAGATCAATGATCAACTTGTCTGTCTATGGGGTGCCCCATGGCCACGTATATAAAGGATGGAGGGAGGAGGATGCCGGCCCTCATAGGGCGCGCCCAAAGTGTGGATTCCTACTAGGACTCCCTAGTCCTAGTAGGATTCCACCTCCCACATGGAATAGGAAAAAGGGAAGGAAGAAGGAGAAGGAAGGAAGGGGGCACCCCCTTTGCCTAGTGCAATTCGGACTAGTCCATGGGGAAGGGGCGCAACCACCCTTGAGGCCTTTCTCTCCTTTCCCATATGGCCCATTAATGCCCAATACGAATTCCCGTAACTCTCCGGTACTCCAAAAAATACCCGAATCACTCGAAACCTTTCCGATGTCCGAATATAGGCTTCCAATATATAGATCTTTACGTATCGGCCATTTCAAGACTCCTCGTCATGTCCCCGATCTCATCCGGGACTCCGAACAAACTTCGGTCATCAAATCACATAACTCATAATACAAATCGTCACAGAACGTTAAGCGTGCGGACCCTATGGGTTCGAGAACTATGTAGACATGACCGAGACTCATCTCCGGTCAATAACCAATAGCGGAACCTGGATGCTCATATTGGTTCCTACATATTCTACGAAGATCTTTATCGGTCAAACCGCATAACAATATACGTTGTTCCCTTTTTCATCGGTATGTTACTTGCCCGAGATTCGATCGTCGGTATCTCAATACCTAGTTCAATCTCATTACCAGCAAGTCTCTTTACGCGTTCCGTAATGCATCATACCGCAACTAACTCATTATTCACATTGCTTGCAAGGCTTATAGTGATGTGCAATATCGAGAGGGCCTAGAGATACCTCTCCGACAATCGGAGTGACAAATCCTAATCTCGGTCTATGCCAACTCAACAAGTACCATCGGAGAAACCTGTAGAGCACCTTTATAATTACCCAGTTACGTTGTGACGTTTGGTAGCACACAAAGTGGGAGCCAGATCCTCTAACGTGCTAAGGAAAGGTAGGGAGACCTACAGTCCCCTGACTTTGCTTCGCTGCCGGCGCATGAACGGGGATCTAACCTGCGTTTATATACAGTAACTTTTCTACAGTAACAAGCTGCATTATTTTTGCTACAGTGCCTGCTTAGCTCTATGACTTGCCTCAATGATTTTACACAAGGGAGCACTGTAGCTTCCCTGCCTTCGCTCCAGCATGTCAGAGGAGCCGGTTCCCACAAAGTGTTCCTCCGGTATCCGGGAGTTGCATAATCTCATAGTCATAGGAAAATGTATAAGTCATGAAGAAAGCAATTGCAATATACTGAACGATCAAGTGCTAAGCTAACGGAATGGGTCAAGTCAATCACATCATTCCCTAATGATGTGACCCCGTTAATCAAATGACAACTCATGTCTATGGCTAGGAAACTTAACCATCTTTGATTCAACAAGCTAGTCAAGTAGAGGCATACTAGTGACACTCTGTTTGTCTATGTATCCACACATGTACTAAGTTTCCGGTTAATACAATTCTAGCATGAATAATAAACATTTATCATGAAATAAGGAAATAAATAATAACTTTATTATTGCCTCAAGGGCATATTTCCTTCAGTCCCCCACTTGCACTAGAGTCAATAATCTAGTTCACGTCGCATGTGATTTAACACCAATAGTGCACATCACCATGTGATTAAAACCCATTGTTCACATCGCCATGTGACCAACACTCAAAGGGTTTACTAGAGTCAGTAATCTTAGTTCACATGACCATGTGATTAACACCCATAGTTCACATCGCCATGTGACCAACATTCAAAGGGTTTACTAGAGTAAGTAATCTTAGTTCACATCGCCATGTGATTAACACCCAAAGAGTACTAAGGTGTGATCATGTTTTGCTTGTGAGAGAAGTTTATTCAATGGGTCTGCCATATTCAGATCCATATGTATTTTGCAAATTTCTATGACAACAATGCGCTGCACGGAGCTACTCTAGCTAATTGCTCCCACTTTTAATATGTATCCAGATTGAGACTTAGAGTCATCTAGATCAGTGTCAAAACTTGCATCGACGTAACCCTTTACGACGAACCTTTTATCACCTCCATAATCGAGAAACATATCCTTATTCCACTAAGGATAATTTTGACCGTTGTCCAGTGATCTACTCCTAGATCACTATTGTACTCCCTTTCCAAACTCAGTGTAGGGTATACAATAGATCTGGTACACGGCATGGCATACTTTATAGAACCTATGGCTGAGGCATAGGGAATAACTTTAATTCTCTTTGTATCTTCTGCCGTGGTCGGGCTTTGAGTCTTACTCAATTTCACACCTTGTAACACAGGCAAGAACTCTTTCTTTGACTGTTCCATTTTGAACTACTTCAAAATCTTTTCAAGGTATGAACTCATTGAAAAAACTTATCAAGCGCCTTGATCTATCTCTATAGATCTTGACGCTCAATATGTAAGCAGCTTCACCGAGGTCTTTCTTTGAAAAAATCCTTTCAAATACTCCTCTATGCTTTCCAGAAAATTCTACATTATTTCCGATCAACAATATGTCATTCACATATACTTATCAGAAATGCTATAGTGCTCCCACTCACTTTATTGTAAATACAGGCTTCACCGCAAGTCTGTATAAACCTATATGCTTTGATCAACTCATCAAAGCGTATATTCCAACTCCGAGATGCTTGCACCAGTCCATAGATGTATCGCTGGAGCTTGCACATTTTGTTAGCACCTTTAGGATCGACAAAACCTTCTGGTTGCATCATATACAACTCTTCTTTAAGAAATCCATTAAGGAATGTAGTTTTGACATCCATTTGCTAGATTTCATAAAATGTGGCAATTTGCTAACATGATTCGGACAAACTTAAGCATCGCTACGAGTGAGAAAATCTCATCGTAGTCAACACCTTGAACTTTCTCAAAAACCTTTTTCGACAAGTCTAGCTTTGTAGAGAGTAACACTACTATCAGCGTCCGTCTTCCTCTTGAAGATCCATTTATTTTCTATGGCTTGCTGATCATCGGGCAAGTCAACCAAAGTCCACACTTTGTTCTCATACATGGATCCCATCTCAGATTTCATGGCCTCAAGCCATTTCGCGGAATCTGGGCTCATCATCGCTTCCTCATAGTTCGTAGGTTCGTCATTGTCAAGTAACATGACCTCCAGAACAGGATTACCGTACCACTCTGGTGCAGATCTCACTCTGGTTGACCTACGAGGTTTGGTAGTAACTTGATCTGAAGTTACATCATCATCATCATCATTAGCTTCCTCACTAATTGGTGTAGGAGTCACATGAACAGATTTCTGTGATGAACTACTTTCCAATAAGGGAGTAGGTACAGTTACCTCATCAAGTTCTACTTTCCTCCCACTCACTTCTTTCGAGAGAAACTCCTTCTCTAGAAAGGATCCATTCTTAGCAACGAATGCCTTGCCTTCGGATCTGTGATAGAAGGTGTACCCAACTGTCTCCTTTGGGTATCCTATGAAGATACATTTCTCCAATTTGGGTTTGATCTTATCAGGATGAAACTTTTTCACATAAGCATCGCAACCCCAAACTTTAAGAAACGACAACTTTGGTTTCTTGCCAAACCGCAGTTCATATGGTGTCATCTCAACGGATTTAGATGGTGCCCTATTTAACGTGAATGCAGTTGCCTCTAATGCATAACCCGAAAATGATAGTGGTAAATCGGTAAGAGACAGCATAGATTGCACCATATCTAATAAAGTACGGTTACGATGTTCGGACACACCATTACGCTGTGGTGTTCCAGGTGGCGTGAGTTGTGAAACTATTCCGCATTGTTTCAAATGACGACCAAACTCGTAACTCAAGTATGCTCCTCCACGATCAGATCGTAGAAACTTTATTTTCTTGTTACAATGATTTTCCACTTCACTCTGAAATTATTTGAACTTTTCAAATCACTACAAAAAAATACACTTCCGTGATGATACGTGTTTGTCACAGTAGGTCACGTTTTCTGTCATGCATGTACATCAATCACAAAATTATTACAGAATCAAGATAGTCATACCTGTGCTATCGTAGAAGTGTTCCATGACATTACTAAAGTTACCATCACAGAAGTGTCCACTTCCATGACGATAAATCGCGTGTCACAGAAGTGCTTTCGTCAAGGGTGACCGACACGTGGCATCCACCATAACAAAACGCCGTTAAGCTATCGGGTCCGGTTTTGGATCCGATAACCCGTTAACAGCCCTGGCCAATGGGGATTTTCCACATGTAAAATCATCATTGGCTGGAGGAAGCACGTGTCGGCTCACCGTTGGGATAGATGTCATCCACTCATTGGACCCAAAGCGCCTATGATACTCGACACGTGGCACGGCCCAACAGAGGCCCTTTCCTGTGAAAAGGCTGGCCCGTTTGACTTGGTCAAAAGGTGGTAGGTTGGCCCACGGCAAGCCTGTTAACGGCCTGTTCGCATATACCCCATTTACAGCCCGCCAACCCAGGGCCCGTTTACGACCTCTCCGAATTAGGCCCAGTAGCGTCATCTGGGCCGTCCAATATAATTCTAGCCCGTTTTAACTTCCGGCCCATGTATGGCCCATGACGTCTTTCGTCCCATATGAGGCCCTTTGTAACTCTCGGCCCATTAACGGCCCGTGGTAAAACTGGCCCGTAATGAACAGTGTATCACTTTATACCCATTAACGGCATGTGGTGAAACTGTCCCATAATGAACAGTGTATCACTTCATACCCATTAACGGCCCATTATTCCATTGGGCCGTTTCCAGCCCATGTTATCTTTCGGCCTTCTCAGGGCCCATCTTTTCTTGGGCTCATTTCCAGCATTCGGTTACTTATGGCCCGTTACTGTCATTTTCTGCTTGTGGGTCAAATTCAGCCTGTGGTTACAGTCGGCCCGTTTGTGGCCCGTTAATATGTTGGGCCGTTTTCATGTAAAAAAAACCGGTTGGGCTGTTTTCATATAGTTATCAAATATGGCCTATTAACGGCCCGTTATTTTCCACGAATAGTACGGCCCATGATTGGCGAAATGATGATCCGCCCCGTAGAAGGACCATGGATCCTACGGCCCGTAAAAGGCCCATGGATCATACGGCCCGTAGATGGCCCATGGATCCTACGACCCGTATAGAAGGCTAATGGATCCTACGGCCCATAGAAGGCCCATGGATCATACGGCCCGCAGGAGGCCCATGGTTACAACAGTCCGTGTGTTGCCATGATTATTTTGGCCTAGTTTCCAAAAATAGGTTATTGTGGCCACTAGAAAAACACAAAAAAAGAACTGCAGTGACTACAAGCAAACAACTAAACAAGACAATAAGGAAATAAGCAAGCAAGCAATTAACGCTAGCCTATTACCACTATTACACATATTACATCCACTGGGCATCAAAGTTCGCCACCAGTGCAAATATAGGGTACAAAGCAGCATATTACATACACTAGTCGTCAAAATTGGCCACCAGTGCAAATAAACGCGGCAGCAAAATAAGAGCATAACTGAAACAACTTCAGAAGAGCTCAAGTAACGTTATCCTGGGTATCCACCATGCTGGCAATAAGCTTAGCAAGCTTATTAGCTTTGTCCTGTTTGGCGCTAAAATCCTCCAACACTTGCTGTTGCACCAGAAAGTATGCATCTGAATGCTCCAGGACTTCCACAATCCTTCCGCTTCTTGTCGCAGACACTGATCTATGTCTTTCACTTGTAGTTGAGATCAAGAAACCGAACTGATTCGCATAAAGGAGTTTGAATAGCTTGTGCAAGCAGTAGTGGCCAAGAATCGAACACTAAACCAAGACAGACTTTGGGGTTGTCTCACTGTCTTCGAGATAGTCTTCCTTAGCTGTTTTATCAGCCTTGTTGGAGACCAACAAGGATGTGTCACTATCCTAAACCTGTAGTGACCCGACCCGAATGGATCAAGTCTCTGTGCTTAGGTGTCATCCCTGGATCGGTATGCTGACACACACAGTACTCGAAGGATTTATAACAGAGGTAAATCACATGCACAAAGTAACATAAATACTATTACCTCAATCCAAATATAGCGGAAGCAAAAAGGTTGTGGATTCCCATCAACACCAACGGCAAAGTTGAGTATAGGAAATCGTAACCCTAACGTATCACTTACTCGTCGTTCAAAAGTCTCGCAACATGAAAAGTTGCAGCCCGAAACGGGTCAAGACATGGAATATGCCGGCAATGTAACACATAGAGAGTAATGAAGGAATAAGCCTATACTACATGCATATATGGCTGGTGGAAAACTCTATGGTTATAAGGTTTTGCGAAAAGCCAATTTTTCCCTATCGCAAAGAAATAAATTTGTTTAACTATCATGGTGGTTGTTAAACATTGAGAATGGTTGACAAGATCCTCAATCCCAATTAAAAGTACTCATTAAAAACCCAACAATATTAATTAGAGTAACATGTTGAGATTCACAGGATATTCAAGTACTAGATACTCAAGATGTCCATAACCGGGACACGGCTAATCATGATTAGTTTATACACTCTGCAGAGGTTTATGACTTTTCCCCACAAGACTCGATCGCCTCCGCTTGGTTTCTCGCACTACATGGTGTTTGAGAGACGGATGGCGAGACACGCTTCTTCGAAGCATTTGCACCTTACGATGGGTAGACCATACCACCTACAACCCCTACATCAGCTAGTCTACCACTGTAAGAGTTCACACGACTTAATTAACTATGCCAGAGCCCATAATGGCTTGTGGCTGCACACGGAAGTTACTAGCATGAATGATCTTATGATCCCTTTGAGCCTGGGTGGCGGTCCGAAGAAAAACAGGCAAGTCCTGATAGAAACAGGTGCCTCAATCCACCCAGATGTGTGTTTAAGTTGCCACCTTAAATAAACCATTAATTTAACAATCTCACATCTGTCATGGATATCACTCACCCAATCCACGTCTACTAGCATAGCATGGCAAAATAAGCAAACGTAGAAGTAACTCCCAAAGGTTTGATAATAAAACAAGTAATAGGTACTACCTCAATCTACTTCCCATCCCACAATTTAATTGGATCCTAATCATGCAAGTGTTTGAGGTTTGATCTAATGCATAAAAACTGGGTATGAGAAAGTATGATCAAAGTGTTACTTGCCTGCAATGTTGATGAAGATGATTCGCACTCAAAACTCTTGATAGATCTACTCGTCACACTCCGGTCAATCTATCGTAAGCAAGCAATAGTAACCACACATAAGCAATCACTCAAAAGATCGGAAAGAACGAAGAAAACGATTTGTAAAACATCAAAACCAAGCAAATAACTCTTGCAACATAAAACAATTTCTAACAGTACCAAAACTATATGAATTTGGCCCTATCAGAAATTTTAGGTTAAGAGCTTCGATTTGCAAAAAGTATCAACTAAATCAGAGTTACGAAACTCAAGTTATGATCAAACAAAGTTTGAATTCAAATCTGATCTAATTCAAATTTTAAACTTTCAAAAACATGTTTGAGTTGGATTACTGGATAGAGGAGATCGTAACGAAGACGTGAGCGTTGGTTTCGTTGAATTTGGACTAACGAGTAAATACTTATGAGGGTTTGAAAATTGGGGACTAATCTGTAAAGAAAATATTCACGGATGGGTCCCTGGCCGAAAACTAAAATAAAAATAAAAACTAAATAGCGAACGTTCGTTACAAAGTCCTAACGAACGAAACCGTTCGTTAAAACTACCTAAACAGGCCACGTCCGCTAAATAAAAAAAACGAAACAGTTTATTAAAAAAACCGTTCCGGGTCTCTCCGGTCGGAGGTGGTTTTTTTTTAATAGAAAAACCGGCGGCGATCGGTTTAGGGTTTACCGTGGCGGCGGCGGCTCCGGCGAGTCGCGTCTCCGGCGAGGCGGGGCGGCGGCTCCGGCGGTCGGTGAGGCCGGCGAAGTGGTCGGGAGGGCGGCGGCTGGGCGGCGGTGCGCGGTGGCGACGGCGGTGGCTATCGGCGGCGAGGGTGGCGGCGACGGCGGCGGGGGCTCGGCGGATCTCGCCCATGGCGGCGAGGCGGCGGCTCTCGGGCGGCGGAGAGGGAGAGAGAGGGGCGTCGGGGCTCCGCCTTTTAAAGGCCAGGGGAGGGGCGGTGGCGGCTGGCGTGCGCGAGGGGGCAGGGGAGTCCGGAGGCGGCACGGACGTCGAGGCGGCGGCGGCTGTCGTGCGGGCGGCGGTCTTCGACCGAGGGTCGGGGACGACCGGGAGGTGGGCTGCTGGGCATGCACTGCACAAGGCTGCTGGGCGAGTGGCTTGGCTGGCTGGCTCGGCCTCGGCCGGGCCGCCTGCCTCGGCCGGCTTCGCCTAATTTTTTTTAAATACGACAAACAAAAAGTAAAATAAAATAAATACAAATATTATATAGGCATATAATATATCAAAATTTTCAGAAAAGATTTCTACAACATGAACATTTCTATAGCTTCAAATAAAATACACAAAATTCAAATAATTCAAACAGTGCTACTGCCCTAATAAAATCCAATCGAAAATCATTTTAAAAATACCAAAATGACTTCAAATTAATTTCTCTCCAATTTTCTGATGTAGGGAATCATGTTACCCTATTTTCCATATATTTTAATTTTTGGAGAAAATAATTTGAATAAAACTCAAATAACTCCAATTGGAAAAAATTCAAAAGAACTTTGAATTTAATTCTTTAAAACTCCCAACTCATATTTCATATAATTTGAAGAAGTCATTTTATCTTTGCTCGTGAAAATCATTGAGTTGCATAAAGTTTCAGAATTGGAAATATTCTCAAATGAAATTCAAATATTTTCAACACCCTTGTCATTTAAATAAATGGAAGAAGTCATGTCATCTTCTCTCCGTGGTTTTGTGATGAAAAGAATTTGAATTCGAAGATCATAAAAGCAAAATGAAAGTTTGGGAAAGTCCTTTATTCCCTCTCATTTAACTTTCAAAAGTTTCAATTCACTCACTTTCACCAATCAATCAAACAATCAATCAAAACTATCTATGTGTTTATAACATTCCAAAATTTAGAATTTTGGGATGTTACAAAACCTTATCTACATTACTTCCTTTACCATTGCTTAATAAGGCACTCTTCCCCAATATTCTGTCAGCATTCTAAAAGAAGAAACAAGCAGGCACATAACAGGTTTAGCATGTACTAGTATATGAAACTCATTTTGGTGAACCAGTTCATTAGTAAGGTGGACAAGATCAAACTACCAAGTATGGTATTGCCAAGTACTAGTACATAATAAAAGCATCAAACAAACATATATCTATGTCCTATGGTCACTGCATTATCTTGCCAAATCAAAATAGAGACACGGTTCAAATCATATCAGTTCAAGACAAAGCAGCAGTGAAAGAATACAAAGCGTGGGAAACTACACGGCACAACAAGATTTCAGATGGGTACCACGGGTCTACATGTACAACCACACTATTGGCTCTGTTGTGATGCTAGTAATGTGCATGATATGAGAAGTCAACTGTATACACAATTGAAATTGAAATCAACAAAGCTATTGATAAGAGCAAGCCTGTTAAAGAAACATGCGTGAACATACCTGCTGTGCCATTGGAGTTTCGATTGGATCCTTCAATTTAAAAATAAGTTTGTATGAGTAAATACAGTGATACAAGAGCAAAGTAGTACGCACGATAGCAATCATAGTTAAAAAAGGCGCGCTTAAGCGCGACTAGGCTCTAGGCGTTGGCAAAACGCATTGCGCAGAACTACGCTTAATATGTGCATAAGTGCGCATAAGCATGCACTTTTGTCAGTAAAGCGCAAGGCGGTGGCAAAACGCACAATTAACGCCTAACGCTTTTTTGAACTATGATAGCAATGAAATCTTAAATTAGAACATTTGTTCTTCAGGTTTAGGCACTTGTTCTACATGAACAGAGTACAGTAAGACGCAAGAATATAGTACTTAAAAATAGAAAATGAGCTCATGGACCTTACCACATTCTTGGTTCGGGACCAGTACAGAACAAGGCGTTCCTAGTCATCGTCCAGTAAATGTGTCTCAGGAGAACGTAAGGGAATTTGATGAGTTTCTTTGCCGGTGAAGTATGTTCTTCAGGCAATTCCGATACTGCCACCAAGCATTCTTGAAGATAGCAGAGGTATTAGCACAGGGACCTCATCATGAGTTTCCAAATCGGTCCTTCTCTATAGAGAAAAATGGGAAAATTTGTTGTATTATAACCATCATGGAGGTAGGATGTATGGGACAAAGCAACGTAATTGCCATGAATAACATTACTTACACATAACTCCTGGACAAACACCTGCAACTGGCATTTTCCTTCATCTTTAGTATAATATTACCAAGATGGGAAGATACGCACATACAATTTAACAACATCAAATGCGATAGATGCTAAACTACGACTAGCTGGTTGTGCTTCCTCCACAGGAATAGGCGTACTGGTGGAGTTGGGGTTCACCGTGGTAGCACTGGCCCTTTGGGCACTGGAGCTGCCTTACTAACTGCTCTTGTTTGGGAGCTCCGTGGTGGAGATGGTGTTGTAGCAACAGGAACTAGGTTACTATCTGCTGGGGTTGGGGTTACATTGGTTGAAGCTGGTTCTCTGTCCATCGCAGTAGGGGTACAATCTGCTAGGGTTTGGGTTATGTGTGGTAGGGCTGGTTCTCGTGCATGTACAACTGGGGTGCTATCTCCACCAAGAGGTAGCACTGTTTTATTTGAAGACCGTGTTTTTAGTCCGCTAGATACCGGCATCACCCGGTCCAATTCAAATGGCTGATAAACAGGAAACATAGTTGAATGTACAGACATTGTATCAGAGACAGATGCAATAGATAGTGTGGAAAAAATAGGACATGAAATAGTTGACATGTATATTGTTTAACTAAAACGGATAGCATGACATAACTTCACATATATAATGTCTATCTAAACTGGATAGCATAGCATAACATAATTCAAAGTATGATGAGTAACTAAACATGATCGCATGACATAATTCACCTACATGTTATCTAAGTAATCATGATCGCATCATTTAATTCACATATGCGATTTATATGCTAAAAGAGGGTATTAGATATGATGTCTGAACTAAGAACATGGTGTTGAATATTGTGTATATGATGTCTAAACTATGCAATGCAAGACACCATATGCATGATATGAGCAGTATAACCGTACCAAGTTAGAGCATACACCTCGGTGGGGGAATAGGACTGGTCATCTGTCTCTGAATCCATCTCTGAGGAGCTATCGGGACCCAACAAGAGATCTGCTTTGATAGGTAGCACTGTCTGCTCTGAAGGCCTTGTTTTCACTCTAGATTTTTCAATCTCCCACCCAAATGGCTGATTCACAGGAAGAGTAGTTTAATGTACAAACATTATTGACAAATGGAAATGTAATGAAGAAAAGGATGGGCAAGATACCATTCAAATATATGATGCCTGGTTAAACAGGATGGCATTGCACATTTCACATATATTATGGCTGGCTAAAAGACATGAGACTTCATAATTCCCATATATGATATAGAAACTAAACAGGTGGCATTACAGAACATGTCTAAACTAAGAAGATGCCATATATGATGTCAAAAGTAGGAAATGCAAGGCAAAATATGCATGATATGACTAACATCATCATGCCAAGGTAGAGAAAACACCTTGGGGGTAAATAGGAGTGGTCAGCCAAGGCCTGCAATCCGCCTCGTAATGATATCTTCCTCTGATTACAACTGAGAGGGGTGGGGTGGGTTTGCCATTGAACCCACCATGGAGCGATGTCTGCATGACATTGTATTGCCGCACAAAACTCTTCTCTTTTTCTCTACATGTTCAGCATGAATGTGTACAATATCTGACATGCATACGAAAAAAATATGGTGAGATTATGTAAGGAGAGCATGCAGAAATTTAGAGTGATGGTAACAACCAGTGGATGGATCCAAAAATAATGATAGCAGGCTGATGATTGCTTTAATTTAATAAAAAGACAAATGATGATTGCTTTACTATTTGTTTCCCACCCAAGATGACCAACATAGGCATACCCTAGGTGAATCAGATTTTAGACAGAGATACTATTCATTGCTTCCTCGATATGTGCCCCACAACTAATTTAGAACTCAAGTTTGAACATTAATTTGGACCTGACTTGGAGTGCAAGAGGTGAACAGGATGATAAAGTAGCAGGTAGTTTTAATCAATGCATAACATAAGCAGAAACAAAAGAGTGTGACCTCTCTTGTCGACCCGTGTACTCCTCAGGTTCATCTGCTGATTCGATGATGGTGATGCCATTGCGGTGGGTGCCGGCGGCAGGGAAGGTGATCTGAGGAGGCGAAAGACGGTCAGGAGTCGTGATGTCTGGTTTGGTGGATGTTTTTGTCGATGGAGCAGCTCAGGCGAGGTGGACGACGTCGCGGCAGGAGCAGGACAAACCACACAAAGTTCCCTTCGACACCTACCTATATCTGAAGTAATTCTGTAAGGGCTCATTTGGCTTGCATGATTCTAAAAACGCAGGGATAGGAAAAACACCGGAATAGGATAGGAATGCACATGGTAAATAGAGCATTTGTAAACACAGGATTTCTGTCAACTTGGGTGTTTGGTTTACAGGAATTGGAAGAGCATAGGAATGCAAAGAAACATGGCCAAAATAAAGTGAAACCATATGAAAGCGTATACAGTTAGAATGTTATTCTGCCACTAATGCACTTGGTCTTGTTTTCATGCATCGGATTTTGAAAAGTAGGTATAGGTGGATGTTTTGCTTCATTCCTTTCAAAAAAATGAATGAATAATTGAATAGTAGAGTGCCATTGGAAAATTCCCTATTGCTATGTTTTCCCGTTGAACCAAAATAGCCCTAATGGATCAACATGAATGTATCGTAATAAGTGATGCAACAAGTGTAAAATCTCTTTGCCATAGTCATGTCGACCTCAGCATCATTGGGTTGGTCGATGAAGCAGTTGAGGCAGAGGTGGCTGTCGGAGGTGTGGAGGAAGATCTAAGGAATCAGAGATGGCGCCTGTGGCACTGCTGCTCACAGATGGATCGCTCGTCGTTGGAGCAGCTCCGGTGAGCCGTAAGACATCAAGGCTGAAGCAGCACAAGACAGACATCGTCAATCTCAAGTGGGATTCTAATAGCATCTCCAATAGATGATGTAAAATTTACATCACCAAAAACCACCTGGCTACAACAGATGAGGTAAAAACTCTTAACTCTGAACTTAATTGTCAAAACTGAAATATATTGTGGAATCTGGAAGTTACTGTCGAAACTGAACGCAATGGTAGCAGAGAGGCACTTGACATGTAGTTTAGGGAGGGCCTGCAGTTCATCTTCAACCTGCACCCCCCTGTGCCGCTAGCCACCACCGGCCGAACCGCCAGCCCCAGCACCACCTCGCCACCCCGAAACAACTCCCCACCGCCGGTCCGCCGCCGCCCCGGCCAGCCCTCTAGGCCCCCCGCCCCCACCCTGAACCCTAAGATAGATAGTGGGGTACCTCTTCGATGATACCCCGTCCCCGTTGCGGTTGGTTCTTCCTTAACTCCGGTAAGCCTCCCCACCCCCTAAAAATTGACTGACCCAAATTCAATTCAGTCGACTGAAGTGTAGCTAAATCGTAGCAGAGCAGCAGCACGAGCGAGGGGGAGAGCAGCATCAGCGTGAGCGAGAGCCGGAGCAGCAGCAGTAGCGTGAGCGAGCGAGAGCCAGAGCAGCAGCAGCAGATCTGGCTGGTATGGACGCCGCCACCGAAGGGGCACTACTAGGGAAAGGCCTGCTAGTGGCGCACCAGTTTTGCCTACTAATGGCGCACACTGGTGCGCCACTCGCACCACGCCATTAGTATTAAATACTAATGGCGCACCACGCAGTGCTGAAGGAAATATGCCCTAGAGGCAATAATAAAGTTATTATTTATTTCCTTATTTCATGATAAATGTTTATTATTCATGCTAGAATTGTATTAACCGGAAACATGATACATGTGTGAATACATAGACAAACATATAGTCACTAGTATGCCTCTACTTGACTAGCTCACTAATCAAAGATGGTTATGTTTCCTAACCATAGACATGTGTTGTTATTTGATTAATGGGATCACATCATTAGGAGAATGATGTGATTGACATGACCCATTCCGTTAGCCTAGCACTTGATCGTTTAGTATATTGCTATTGCTTTCTTCATGACTTATACATGTTCCTGTAACTATGAGATTATGCAACTCCGCCACGGAGGAACACTTTGGGTGCTACCAAACATCACAACGTAATCGGGTGATTATAAAGGAGTACTACAGGTGTCTCCAAAGGTACATGTTGGGTTGGCGATTTCGAGATTAGGTTTTGTCACTCCGATTGTCGGAGAGGTATCTCTGGCCCTCTCGGTAATGCACATCACTATAAGCCTTGCAAGCAATGTAGCTAATGAGTTAGTTACGGAATGATGTATTACGAACGAGTAAAGAGACTTGCCAAGAATTGAGATTGAACTAGGTATTGGATACCGACGATCAAATCTCGGGCAAGTAACATACCGATGACAAAGGGAACAACGATGTTGTTATGCGGTTTGACCGATAAAGATCTTCGTAGAATATGTAGGAGCCAATATGAGCATCCAGGTTCCGCTATTGGTTATTGACCAAGAATAGTTCTAGGTCATGTCTACATAGTTCTCGAACCCGTAGGGTCCGCACGCTTAAGGTTTCATGGATGTTATATTATGAGTTTATGAGTTTTGATGTACCGAAGGAGTTCGAGTCCCGGATGAGATCGGGGACATGACGAGGAGTCTCGAAATGGTCGAGACGTAAAGATCGATATATTGGACGACTATATTCGGACTTGGAAAGGTTCCGAGTGATTCGGTATTTTTCGAGTACCGGAGAGTTACAGAATTCGCCGGAGAAGTATTGGGCCTTATTGGGCCAGACGGAAAGAGAGAGGGCTGCCTAGGGCAGGCCGCGCGCCCAAGGCCTAGTCCGAATTGACTAGGGGAGGGCCGCACCCCTCCTTCCTTCCCTTCTCTCTTCCTTTCCTTCTCTCCTACTCCTACTACATGGAAGGTCTCCTAGTTGGACTAGGAAAGGAGGGAATCCTACTCCCGGTGGGAGTAGGACTCCTCCCTGGCGCGCCCTCCCTTGGCCGGCCGCCCCCTCCCCCTTGCTCCTTTATATACGGGGGCAGGGGGGCACCCCATAACACACAAGTTGATCTACGGATCGTTCCTTAGCCGTGTGCGGTGCCCCCCTCCACCATATTCCACCTCGGTCATATCGTCGCGGAGTTTAGGCGAAGCCCTGCGCCGGTAGAGCATCATCATCGTCACCACGCCGTCGTGCTGACGGAACTCATCCCCGACGCTTTGCTGGATCGGAGTCCGGGGATCGTCATCGAGCTGAACGTGTGCTGAACTCGGAGGTGCCGTACGTTCGATACTTGGATCGGTCGGATCGTGAAGACATACGACTACATCAACCGCGTTGTCATAACGCTTCCGCTTACGGTCTACGAGGGTACGTGGACATACACTCTCCCCTCTCGTTGCTATGCCATCACCATGATCTTGCGTGTGCGTAGGATTTTTTTTGAAATTACTACGTTCCCCAACAAGTGCGCCATTAGTATAGCCCAACATGCGCCATTAGTAGCCTCCCAGGGGCCATATTTACCCATGTGCTTTGGCATACTAATGGCGCACTCTGGGGTGATGCGCCATTAGTATCCTTTCTACAGTGCGCCATTAGAGTGCTGAGTGGTGCGCCACTAGTATGAATATTAGGGATTTTTTTTTCTTTTCTGATATTTGCACGGGTTACAAAATATATTACTGGACAAAATATAGACAGCACCACACAGCAACAGTAGATTCATCGAATACAATAGAAGATTAGTCTCTGAATACAATTCATCATATTAGTCTCCGAATTCAAAAGACCGAACAAAGATTGAACATTACAAGTCTCGAGACCGCGAGTAGCGAGTTTGTCGAAAGTAATACTAATCCTAACAAGTCCTACTAATCATCATCATACAACTTCTACTCGTTATTAATAACAAGTCATACGATCATCATCTTGATGGTCATCGAACCAACCCTACTTAATTGTTCTTAGCACATGATCATCAGTATTAGGCAGGACCTAAATACCCTATTTAAGGTAAAATAGCATAAAACAATATAGACCCTGACTCTCCATTATGAAGAATGGAGATCATCCTGTCTCCAATTCTTGCGCTTCGCTTCTTTTTGCTGGAACGGAAGTTAATTGACATTCCGGCAAACTCAAGGGCCTCTCGGGGTACCTGCAAAATCATCACGACACGATGGTCGGAGACAAAACCCAGCAAACTCCTCCCCTTCACTCGAGGTACAACAATATATCTTCTAGCCATGAAAAATAATACCAACTAGGATCGGTATGACCTTCGTTTTTCATTTGCTGTATGATCAATTAAATCTTCTGCAAGCTTATATGAAAAGGTTGAGCAACTTGAAACGTAACTCTTCCTTGGTGTTCCAAATCATTTCATTTATATTTTAAATAACAGTAGGAATTATTTCATAATAGAATTTACCCCAAAAACAAATTCCTTTAATGCCATTTTCAAACACTGAGTTGCCTCTGTTGCACTAAAACTAATTCAAATAATTTTTATAAAATTGCCACAAAACTTTTGGGAGACCCTATAATTCCTATAAATCATTTTTGAACAAAGACACATCCTACTCTTTTGAAATTTTTGAGAGAAACACCCACTTTTCCATTCTGATCCATTTTCAGTTTACAACTACAACCCTATTTCCCCTAGCTCCTAAAAATCTACAAAATTATCCCAACACAAGAACAGTACCTACACTCCTTTTTCCCAAACATCTCCTGATCACAAGTTCTAAATTTCAATAGGCTACATGGATTTGCTGAATCAGCATAAACCTTTCAAGTACCAAAGATGCAGCATTTTCTTGGCACGACCAAGCTACTTCACGGTAATTCATATTTTAAGAATCCTCACATTTCATATATTGTCTTTTTCAAAACAAAAAAAATTATCTATGGGGGCTGCAGCTACATGTTGTGTATCAATGTACCTTATATATATCATGAATCTAAACTAGACAATCACGAACCTAAACTGAACAATTAATAGGTTGCAAGAATATATAAAATCTAAACATTACACAATTCTGAACAGTACACTTCTCAAATTCGTAGAAATTTGATAGAGAGGGAGGGAGACAGCAAGGATTCAGATTCAGAGAAGTGCAGCAGGAGGGAAGTGGAGAGGAGGAGCAGCAGCAGTTTTGAGGTTTCAGAGAAGAGCAGCGGCAAGACGTTGAGAGGAGGAGCAGCAGGAGTAAAGCAAGAGGGAGGAGCAGCAACAAGGCGAGGGCGAGCGCGGCCGTGGGCGGCAACACGCAAGTGCGTGTGTGCGCGGGCGCGGCCGTATGCAGCGATAGCGCAGCAGCGAGGCAATGCAGGAGCTTGACGACGACGGCAACGGCAATGAACCCG
Organism: Aegilops longissima; assembly: GCA_021605205.1. NCBI lineage: Eukaryota > Viridiplantae > Streptophyta > Magnoliopsida > Poales > Poaceae > Aegilops > Aegilops longissima. The sequence goes on from CM038680.1 coordinate 19,000,616, forward strand.
ACTGGGGAAGGGGGAAATCGGTCAAGGGCCTCACCGAGATGCTCGACGATGATCTCGGGAGGTCGGGGTGGCCGGGGCGGAGCGATGTGACGAGGTGGACGAGGGAGGCCGAGGTTGGGGAAGACGGCGATGGCGACGATACGGTGCAGCTCCGGTCGATTGAGAACCCGTAGATGAAGAAGCATTCGACGGCGGTCCTCCTGGACGTCTCCGTGCGGTGCGAGGTGACTGGTGGCGGCGCAGTGGGTCGGGGCGGCGGCCGAGCAGCAAGTCGAGGGCTCGGGGGATTGGGGATTGGGCTCGGGGAGGAGGCGGCGCTCTGGGGGAAAGGGATAGAGGGGGGAAGGTTAGCAATGGCGCACCTTCGGGGGGTGCGCCATAAGTAACTTTTTTTTATTGATAACAATGGCGCACCCTCTCCTGGTTAGCCATTAGTAACTTATTTTTTTATTTTTTTATTGATAAAAATTATTACACTATATAGAGGAGATGAGTAGAGGAGGGAGGGAGGGAGCATTTACATTTGTTGACGAGGCAGTGGTTGGTGTCGCGTCGGAGATGCAGACCGTAGAAGGAGGAGGACGCCGGTCATGGTCGATAGTGGTCGTGGGCCGGCCTCATCGCGTCGCATCAGCGTTCGTTGTCAGCCGTCGATGGACTGCGAGTAGCGTCGCCGAAGTCTCCACCTCCGGGCAGGGGAGGGTGCGGGGGGTCGTCGGCGGCGGTGGAGCGGGGGAGGGTGCGGGGGATCGTCGGCGGCGAGGGGGATCGAGATGAAGGGGGATCTGGTTCTGGGGCCATGAGGGGATCTCAAGCGCAGGGCGTCGCCATATTCAATATTTTTTCACATTGAATATGAAAAAATATCATCAAATTTGAAAAAATATTCATGAATTCAAAAAGTGCCCATGAATTAAATTTAAAAATATTCATGAGTTCGAAAAATAAAAATGATAGTAGTTTTGCAAAAAAAATAAATGATAGTAGTGGCGCACGAGGTGGGTGAAACTAGTAATGGCGCATTGTGCCCTGGTGCGCCATTAGTATTTTTGGAAAAATTAAGAAAAAAATATGTTAGTAGTGTCTATCACACTAATGGCGCACCAACACATGATGCGCCACTGCTATATAGTAGTGGCGCACCACATGTGTGGTGCGTCATTAGTGGCCATATCATCTATAGACCATTTCCTAGTAGTGGGGCCTCGCACTGGGGGAGAGCCGCCGTGGAGATGTCGCCCGCGGCACCGGTTTCAAGGTAGCCGCTCCATGGGGGTGCGGGATGGAGCACCGTCGGCACCGGGAGGTCGAGTTAAGGAGAAGGTGTGATGCGATGAGTGTACAACCTCTTTGGTGGCGCCGAGTAGGCCTGCGGTTCCGGTGGAGCAGGTTAAGGCGACGCTGTGGGGATGGAGCAGCCGCGATAGACGAGGCAATCGTCGGAGCAGCTCCTTGGAGGTGGAGGACGGGGCGGCTGAACTGGCGGGATGACGAGATGGACAATGGATCCTCATCTGGGGAGGTGGACGCGGGACGTCGAGCTGTTGCGGTGGACGACGTCGTCGGGGAAGAGGCTCCGGCTGGGCAGTGGTGAGGTGGCGGACGGAGGAGGGTGGGGTTTCGCGGCTGGAGCGGAGAGGTTATGGCGGCTTGGGATTTTATATGGAAAAAATGAGGCGATGGGAGGGGGTGAACCATGACTTAGGGACGCGCTTGTCCAAAATGTAGGGTGTGTTACAAAAGTACCCCCCCCCCCACCGATTTGAACTAACGGCCCTTTCGGCTCAGTGTTAGAAGGGGGATTTCGTGTGTCGGGATTTGACAGCTGGAAGGAGTTTTTGCGCGCATTGTAATTTCAGGTTAGCAAGGCGCGGGTTGTGAAGGTGCCAGTTTTGGGAGGACGATATCTGAATTTTCAGGATATAACAAGGCTCGGGTTGAATTTTAGGGACAATCCTAACGTGTAATATTGTACTTGTACGTACCAAATCAATTCGCACTTCCCTCAACCAAAAAGAAAACGAAAAAAAATATAACTATTCACACCACACAAAGAGAGAGTCTTGCCTCGTTTTACTATAAAATGCTATTCAAAGCTACTCCCTCCTTCCATCTATATAGGGCCTAATGCGTTTTTTGTTGCTAACTTTGACCAAATATTAGAGCAATAATATATGACATGCAATTTACACAAAGCACACCATTAAATTCGTCTGTGAAAGGTTCTTTCTATGATATAATTTTCACATTGTGCATGTCATGTACTATTAATCTCGTCAATACTCAAAGGCGGTCTTAAAAAACGCATTACGCCCTATATAGATGGAAGGAGGGAGTATGAATCCATGTTATGTCCAATTAAATTTTTTCGCTTGCTATATAATGCATGTAACCTACTCATACCAACATTTTAGTGCATTCCAAATGTCTATACTACCGCTGCAATTCGAACTGAATTTGAATTCGTTTCTCTATTTCAATAAGAATCTACAATCATGATTGTTGCCAACTTCAACCATCATTTGTGTATTACCTTAATAACACACCACATGATTACCATAGAGATAGATATGAACTATGTGTACTACATTAACTCGAATTCTATTTTTTGAATACACTTGATGTTGATTCCAAATAATAGTACATTTGATGTACTAACTATATATTCATAATCTAAACCATGTTCCATATGTACACCGTGTTTATCACACATATTATAGTGCCCCACCCCCTACATTATGACAAGTATTTAGACCTGAGCTGCAAAAGCCACACATTAGCCCAAATTATGATCAATGTTCTATATATTATACGTAGTACTAGCAAGATGCCCATGCGTTCCACAGAACATCAACATGATCAAGGGGAGGCCAAATTTGCAAATATGGAGAGGGGTGTGGGTATCTTTTTTCAAAATTGCCATAGTTTCCTTCCTATCCGTCAGATATAAATCGGACGGCCTATATTGCAGGATGGCAGGCACACCATCATCAACAACTCCATTTTTTTATAAGAGTAGAGATAAAATATATTATATGTATTATAACATGTTGATAACCACACCATGTTTATCACCGTTATATATATTCACACATGCGTCGGTTTAAAGCACTATGATAAATTCTTCAAATATCCGAATTCGCTTTTTATAATGGAGTATGATCTCCATTCGTCTTTTACACCCACACAATCATCTTATCTTTGTAGCTAGCGCTAACTTTCTCTCGTGCATGCACACGCCCGCATCCCTCTCACCATCCCTCAGCATTCTCTAGCTCCATCGCGCAAATTCGTCTTTTCACTTTAGGTCGTTCACCGACGGTGTGTGTAGGCCCCCCAGCTCCTTCTTTACGGCACACATCGATCGATATGCCTCTCTAGCCAGGTGTGCCTAGCACAAACACAAGCTTCCCCTCTTCTCTTATCACCATCCATGCCTCACTCCCACCACTCTTTTCATCGATCTCGTACTCGCACACTCCTTCCCCCTCGATATAGTATGACTCTCGCACCACCTCCTAGATGCATCCCTCTCTCACTATCCTTCTCCCCGTGCCTCATTTGCTTCTAACACACACATGCATGTATACTGATCGATCTCCCAACATATACCTAGGTCGACTTTAACTATTCCCCCGCATCGATCAACGTACCTCACAAGTTATGTCTCTCCTTTCTCTGACAAAGGACGATTGATCTTCCTATGTAGTTACGTCTGCTTACCACAGCCATATTGTCCCCCCTCATCATTCGTGCATGCCTCCTGACCCGTCTCTCACATGCACATGCACAGACAGGCAGCCATCCCCTCTCTTATTGATATTGCAGGTGTGCCCTCTGGTTGTCTAGCAAGCCTATCCCACCATTTGTTAGAAGCAACTCCACTACCACCCCCTCCAACACTCTAGCTCTGTCTCTCTCCCAACCTTATTCCTCTCCTACACGTATGCATGGATGCCGATCGATCTCCCTTAATACATGAGGTAGATCGATCTCCCTTAATACATGAGGTAGGTCTCTCTCCTCCTCCACACATATACCAGCCATTGTACCTCTATAGTTAATTAGGCCTCCCTCCCCCCCACCACCACACACCGATAGTTGAGCGTTGTAGGTAGGTATCCATGCCACAGAGACAAACTGCACCTGTCCCCTCTCACGTTCCAGTAGGCCAGTCACTCTATATCTTTGACGTGGGCACACACAAATTCGATGGCACTCTTTATCGATCGCGCGCGCGCACACACACACACACACACACACACATATCATCCCTCTCTTCGATTTTATGGACACTTCAAGCCGATGATACCTCCACTCTCTTCTCGTGGATAGCCCCCTCTATATATATGATATATCCAGGACTCTATTTTCACACACATTGCATATGTTACATTTTTTGATTGACCCCCCCAAACAAAACTCTCACGAACCCACACACTATATCTCTCTACGTTTGTATCTCTCTCACACAACCCCACGTAGGTGGTGTACGTATACAAGAAGAGAATAGGTGCACCGTGCACGTACTCACGCTTCGTGCCTAGCCACACCCGCGCGGGTACACGGTGCAGCTCATTTCTGTACGAAATGGCAGCCCACGTGCTAATTTGAATGCGTGTAGGGGTTGTTTACCTACGGAGGCCGTGTACCACGCGTGCACGAAACAAAGTTCGACTTGATGTGTTGGCGCGTTATTTTTTAATAAAGTTATATCGCTCAATGGCACGTACACAGAATATAAAACAATTTTTATGGAGAAAAAGGTAGTCCGCTCCACTATATACAAATGGAGCCTGCCTGCCTGGTTTGTCTCTCTTTAGAGTATCTCACACAAGGTTGCGGTGGCCTCTCTCTCTCTCTCACCGTTGGTCACTGATTCGGCCGCATCCCGTCCGCCGGAGGAAAGAGAGGATGTGCATCATTTCTCTGTTCGATGGCGCCGAGGCAGCACGTCCCGATCTGCAGTACATGCCGTTCTCTCTGACCAAGCTCCGGCATGGTAGGGCCTACGCCACTTGCTCGCTGCCGCAGTATGGGCAGACTCCGCCCGCCGCCGCTCACCTAATTACAACCCGACGACCTCCAGGTATCCCCTCCGGCATTGCTCCACTGCCCGTCTTCCCACGTCGCTGCATGTGGATCTTCCATAGTTCTTTGCCCAAAACGTAGCTCGTCCGGCGTACTTTCCATATTGCAATCTCGTCCTCACACCGTTTTAGATAAACACAACTGTGTTGTTATCTTCCCTTAGGACAAGGAATATGCTTCTTTTTTGTCGTCGCATGTGTCATAAACTGTTATTGGCCAGTAATTGTTTCGTTTCTACCTCTTTTTTGCAAACAGGGCTATCCATTTCACCTTGTTGCTATTGTGACCTTTTGGTGAATTGCACAAATCACTTTTTTCTTAAGAGTGTTTTGTGCAGTTGTACTAAAATGTCACATGGGCAACGTCTCTACATTTCAAAGGCGATGCACAAAGGGAGATTGGTTTTGCTCTATCCTCCTCATCCAACTCCGAGCCTAATCTTCTCCAACTAGTTAGTCTTAAGAGAGACTGCAAAGGTGACCGGCTTCTATTTGTGTGTTTATTGTTTCATAAGCAGTCCTCTATTATCGTAATCACACTTAATATCTTTGGAACAGGGACGCTCAGCTCTATTTTAGTGGAATTGCATAAAATGATCAAAATGTTGCATGCTCCAGATAGCTACTTTTTTCCCAACATGCCTTGTTGATTTAGACAGAGCTGGGGGACGCTGCTTCCCAAAATGAAAGCATGGATCAATTTTAATTTAACACCTTCTCACAACTTTGTCTTCAGTTGTGATGTAAATATTAGCTCTGATCTGCTAATAATTGAGATGCATTAGCAAGGAAGTTAGTTTTTTATTATTTTTGAAAGAGCATCAATGGCAAGACACACGAAACAAAAGCTGAAAGCTCACACCATTGTACAATTTCATGTCACTGGAAAATTATTTGTATAGTACGTCAATTATGTAAACAAATGCTGGAAGCTTGATAGCATTGCCAGAAGCCTCTTCGGCATCCGGGTCCATGTGCCATGCACAAAATTATACTCCTTCGTTCCTAAATATTTGTCTTTTTATAAATTTCAAATGGGCATATTTTAGAATGTAGATTCACTCATTTTGCTTCGTATGTGTACTCCCTCCGTTCCTAAATATTTGTCTTTCTAGAGATTTCAACAAGTGACTACATACGGAGCAAAATGAGTGAATCTACACTCTAAAATATGTCTATATACATCTGTATGTAGTAGTCCATTTGAATCTCTAAAAAGACAAATATTTGAGTAGTCACTCGTTGAAATCTCTAGAAAGACAAATACTCCGGAGTATATTTAAGAACCGAGAGGGTAGTGCACAGCCGCATGGGAGACTCAGCCCGGTTGTTGCGCTGCATTAATAGTGAGTAATGAGCAGTCAAATCATAAGCCCGACCTTTCCCACTGTAAGTTGCTGGGAAGAAGCAACCATCAATAGGGTAGTGCACAACTGCATTTATAGAGTGCGCTTCAGAAAAAGAAAAAAATCTCTGGGACCAAGGCTACTAGCGATCGGCCTGAAAAATAGCATTGGTAGTTATAGCATGGTGTCTATTACTAGAGGAAATAATGCGTACACACATGCATGCAGTGCTTCCTCCCCGGGTACACACATGCATGCACTTACTCCACTCCGTAGTACATCGAGAGAAAATTGTGGACTTGATTGCGGTTACCACGCCCTAATTAATTGAGCATTAAACCAAACGCGTCTAAAGTCTCTCTGGTGGTGGAAATGCATTGAGAGAAATGCATCATAATGAAGCGCGCCCTATAAACTGTGACGGAGGGAGGAGTAGTATGAAGGTTCAAAACCAAGTACGCGTATGGCCAGTCGGTCAACGCACCTCCTCTTGGCATATCACTGACATGTGGGGCAGGAGTGTGAGCAAATCGATCTCAATTGACGGCAAAGTGGCCAACCCGCGGTTCCTTGAGAGAGACGAGGAGCAAGAACACACAGACGGGCTCGCACAGAGGCCAAGATATATTCGAGCATGGTTGATCGATATCATCATTACATTTTGGGCTGCCGTTTTCCGACCTTCTCCGGAATAAATGTGTACTTTATCAGAGATTAAAAAATAAGAGTACAGAGGCTCCACCATGCGGTTCTAGTAGTAGTACTACTCGTACTACTAAACCTTGCGCTTTGCTCTTCGCCTCTTCGTGAAGTCGAACAATGATGGTACTCCGCATGTTCGGTACTACAGTGTATGCCTCTGGCAATCTGACACTGAATGAACTGATGCATGTCCACCGCCTGGGCTAGGGTACGTTGCATTAGTCAAAAGGCGAAAACGAGCTTCACCTTGTCCTGCAAGCTTCTCCTCGTTCTGCGAGTTGACAGGACACACCAAAAAGTAGTGCTAGTCCATACTCCCTCCTTTCCGGTTAATATGGCTTAATCTTTTTTGCGGGTAAATGAGAGAGCTTTATTCATATATAAGCATTCTTAGGACGATCAGCCAAGACACTGGTCACTAGGAAGCGAGGTACCCCGCAAAAAAACAAGTAGGAAGCGAGGTGTTTCATCAAGACAACTCTCGGCCACATTCAAAGTGTAGCAAGCACGGTTTGCACAAAGATGCGCCTCAAGGTTTGCTGGCCTGTTTACATGCTGAATAACAAAAAAAGAGGAAATATTACCGAGCGCTCCTATTTGTAACAGGATATGAGCCAGAATTAAGTGAGAATTGTGGCGAGTGTTCCATGCAATCATCTTCCATTATCACATGCGTGAACACTCGAAGAGAACCAAATGTGTTGAAGATTGGTTTATCACATTTTAAAAATATAATAAGAGTGTAGACGCTCCTCCATCCGGTTCCTAGTACTAGTATAATATATACCTCTATAGACTATAGTAGTAGTACTAGTACTAGTAAACTTTGCGCTTGGCTGTTCGCCTCTTCGGGAAGTCGAACAATAATAGTACTAGTATAGTGTATGCTTCTGGCAATCTGACACCGAATTAACTGTTGCACGTCCACCGCCTGAGCGAGGGAGAGCTTGCATTAGTCAAAAGTTTCTCCTTGTCCTATGAGCCACCACGTGCAAGCTTCTCCGTCCTACAAGCTTCTCCTTGTTTGGCAAGTTGACGGGATACAGCAAAGTAATGCTAGTCCATACTGCCTCCTCTCCGGTTAACATGGCTTAATTTCAAACGAGATAAATACACTATCTGTCACTGTATATTTGTAAAAATACGGTCAGTGGACTTCATAATACGCTCATTGCGCTCAATATATACATTTTCCGGTGTTTATACGGTCACTAGCTCACCCTGGCTGAGTATGTGTGGGCATGCACGTGTAGGTTGAGCACTTGAGCATGACCGTGTGTGTTCCATCGTGTGCGCAGACATGCATGCATTAGGGTGTCGCGCGCGTTTTTGCGTCCATGTGTATGTCGGGGGTTGGGTGCGACATATGCCAATGGATGGCTTATCATGGTGGGAGCGAGTAGAAAGTCGCCGCTGCCTGGAAGCGGGATGAGGTGTAGACATGTACGCCGGCAAACTTTACCCAGGTTCGGGGCTCTCCATGGAGATAACACCCCTAGTCCTACTCTGCGGGGTCTCCGCATGATCACTAAGGCACTAGTGATACAATGGTGCTCCTTGAGTTGTATGCCAGATGTGGAAGAAAGCAAGGCTAGCTCTCTCCTCTCTCTATGTATGAGTCTAGTTCTAACAGGTTGGGAAGCCTTTACATGGGTGCCCTGGGGGGTTTATATAGGCCTACCCCCCAGGGGTACATTGGTAATCCGGCCGGGCGTAGGGCCCGGCCGCCAGTCTCTTCGACCGCCGGCTTCTCCGCCGACTGCTGGGGCCCGCCGCCTGGTGGACCCCGCCGACTGGTTGGGTACAGGGCCGACAGGCCATACCCGTCTCTCCCGGGTCTTGTCGACGGCTGATCGCTGTAGCCGTGCCTCTAATGACGCTGGCTTGGTCAGGGGGTCGTGGTTATAGCTCCGCCGCCTGGCGGGCGATTACTGTAGCCACTCCCTGTCTCGTCTGGTTTATGGCGCGTGGGTCCCGAGGAAGGGGCGGGCCGACTCCTAGGGGCCGACCTCCCTCGGGTCTGATTGGTAGGGCTCTTGCCACCTTCTGGACTCTCGCTGACTGGTGGGGTCCATCGTCCTTGGCCCGTACAAACAGGCCGTCGTGGGAGCAGGACTCCGCCTACTTGTGATGACGTCAGGGATGGCACGGCAACAGTGTCGCGCCGGGCGGAGATCTCCGCCAGTACAGCGCACTGTGGCCACGCCAGCCCCTGGAAAGGGGAGGGGATGGGCTACACTGTAGCCATTCCATGTCCCGTCCCCCTTGATGAGGGAATGGGCCTCGCAGGTGCCGCGGGCCGACTCCTCGGGGCCGGCTTCTCTAGAAGCCGCCCGATGGGAGTCGGCTTGACTTGGCCTTGCCTCCAGGACTCGGCCATTTATGGGCAGCCGGCTATTCCTCCAGCCGGCCTCCAGAAGGCGGCTCTTCATCTTGGCGTCTTGAGGGGCGCATTCAACCCCGATGTCTTGAATGGTTCTGGGCTTCGGGTTAGCCTACCCGTGGCCCATTACTCCGATAGTAGTCCTCGAAGCTGGTGAGGTGCCGCGGGTGATCGACCGAGGAGCCTCAGCAGTTTCCTTCTCCCTGTGCTTGAGGTAGAGCTCCGTCCGTCTTCCACTGGGCCGACTGATAGAAGTCGGACTCGCCCAATCTGACTCATCCAAAATTTCAAATGCCTCGGCGGGATCCAAGTGGCGTGCTAGCTAAGCTTCCAGGCCACCGCCCGTTTCGGGCCTGTCACGTGGCGACGAGCGGCCGGGCCAGTTTGCCCACCCACGCACGCGACGGGACACGTCTGCCGGCAGGGCCCGCCACTACCACGCCTCTGCACGCGGGCGGATCCACTGCGGCCGAGGTGAGTGGTTGAGGTTCCCGCGGAGTTACTGCGCGCAGTAACTCGCGCAAAAAAACGTGGGGTAGTGGGGGCAGTAAATCCCACGTTCGCCCCCTCGGCTTCACAACCCATAGGACTATAAGTATGGGGAGGAGGGGGGACGACAGAGCACGCGCGCCCCTCCTCCTCACTGCCTCCTCCTTCTTCTTCCTCTCGCCGTCGCGCTTCCATGCCCCGCAGAGCACTGCGGCGATTCACTCTAGATGAGCTCATCTTCCGCCTCCGCGCCCCCCATGGCGCGCTCCGGAGCGTGGGACGGCTCCGAATTTCACGACGACCACGTAGATTTCCTCCGCAAGACGCGGCGGCTGCCTGGCAAGGATTTCGTGAAGGTCCGCCTCGCGCCGGAGAGAGAAATCTTGCCGGCACCGGAGGAGGGCGAGCGGGTCGTCTTCCACTCGCACTGCCTGCGGGGTCTTGGCTTGCCGGTGAGCAACTTCTTCCGATCCTTCCTCGAATTCTATGGTCTCCAGCTGCACCACCTCATCCCGAACACGGAGGTGCTGCTGTCCGCCTTCGTCACCTTGTGCGAAGGCTTCCTTGGCATCCTCCCCACCATCGAGCTCTAGGGGAAGTTCTTCTACATCAAGCTCGGCACCCACGTCGCAGGCGTGCCGGCCTAGTGCGGCGCATTCATAGCGGTGCGGAGGTCGGGGGTCGACAATCAGTTTCCCCCCATCACGCTGATAAAGTCGGTGAAGATGTGGCAGCGGTCGTATTTCTACATGAAGAGCGTCTTCGCGGAGGGCGACTGGGTCAACTTGCCGGCCTATGCTGCAGGCCCGCTAGCTGGAAGGCAGCCCAGCTAGTCGCACGGGCCAGACGCCGACGCTTCTTTGGCCGCCATCGCGCTGCTCGAAAGTGCTGATGCAGTCGGAGGGCCTGACCGGGCCTGATTTGCTGGCCGCCTTCGTGGCGCGCCGAGTGCTCCCGCTCCAGGGCCGCCCTCACATGATCTGCCAGATGAGCGGACATCGGGACCCGAGTCGGCTGTGCACCAAGGAGATGCCTCACGCAGAGGTGGCCTACATGGTGAACTATCTTGCGAACTGCGAGCTCACGGAAGGGTGGCGGTTTGGCAAGGAGCCGTATTCACGCGCCAACCCTCCGCCCATGGTGAGTTGTCGCTTTTTTTTCTTTTTTCTCTGACTCTTTGTTGCCGAGTCCGTCTTGTCCAGTCTGACCAGTCAGCCTTTGAACAGAGCCCCCCCTCCAGCCAGCAGCCGGCACCGCGAGGTCGGACCGTGAATTCCTCCCCGACCGGGCGGAGAGCAACATCGACGACCCCGACTTGGGGGCAGCGGCCTTGGAGGATGACGCCGAGGGGGGAGGCGGCGAAGCAGGCGGCTCGAGGCTCGGAGCCAGCCTCGAGGACTGGCCTGGCGACGACGTGGGGGAAGTCGCCCCGCGCCACCAGCCGGGAGCCGGCTAGCCGGGCGCGAGCTCTTCTTCCGCGCCGGACACCCAAGGCGGCGCAAAGAAGCGCAGGGCCACGCCGAGCTTATTCGGCAGTCGGCCGAAGAAGCCCAAGGGCTCGGCCGCGGCGACCAAGCGGGACGAAGCGGCCGCGAAGGCTAGCCGCTTCTGCAAGGAGGTGAAGAAGCCGCAGCTGGTCTCCGCGTAAGTGCTACCTTCCCTTACACCTTCATCTTTTCTTCGTTGCTCTGGTCTGAGTTTCTTTGTTTGTTTCCCTTGGTCAGGGCTCCCCTCTCTCTTGAGAAGGTGGCTGCCGCCTATTGGGTAACGTAGCAGAAATTCAAAATTTTCTACGCATCACCAAGATCAATCTATGGAGATACTAGCAACGAGAGAGAGGGGAGTACATCTTCATACCCTTGAAGATCGCGATGCGGAAGCATTACAAGAACGCGGTCGGTGGAGTCGTTCACGAAGCGATTCAGATCGCGGCCGAATCCGATCTAAGCACCGAAGAACGGCGCCTCCGTGTTCAACACACGTGCAGCCCGGTGACGTCTCCCGTGCCTTGATCCAGCAAGGAGAGAGGGAGAGGTTGGGGAAGACTCCGTCCAGCAGCAACACGACGGCGTGGTGGTGGTGGAGGCCTGATACTCAGCAGGGGCTTCGCCAAGCACTACGAGAGACGAGGAGGGAGAGAGGTAGGGCTACGCCTTGGGAGAGAGAGACTCATGTGTTAGGCAGCCCCAAAACCTCCACTATATATAGGGGCAAAGGGGAGGGGAGGCGCCCTAGGGTTTCCCCTAGGGGGCGGTGGCAGGCAGATGGGATCTCCCCTTGGGTGACTTGGCCCCAAGCCGGAGGTGGGAACCCTAGATGGGGCGCCCCAAACCCGCTGGTCACGTGGGAATAGGTGAGGGGGGCGCACAGCCCCTTAGTGGGCTGGTTTTCCCCCTTCCCTTGGCCCATGAAGCCCCCCAACACTTGCCGGGGCTCCCGAAACACCTTTGGGTCATGCTGGTCATCACCCGGTACCTCCGGAACACTTCCGGACTCCAAAACCCTTCGTCCAATATATCAATCTTCACCTCCGGACCATTCCGGAACTCCTCGTGATGTCCGGGATCCCATCTGGGACTCCGAACAACATTCGGTAACCACGTACATACCTTCCCTATAACCCTAGCGCCATCGAACCTTATGTGTAGACCCTACGGGTTCGGGAACCATGCGAACATGACCGAGACGTTCTCCGTCAATAACCAACAGCGGATCTGGATACCCATGTTGGCTCCCACATGTTCCATGATGATCTCATCGGATGAACCACGATGTCAAGGATTCAAGCAATCCCATATGCAATTCCCTTTGTCTACGGTATAGTACTTGCCCGAGATTCGATCGTCGGTATCCCGATACCTTGTTCAATCTCGCTACCGCAAGTCTCTTTACTCGCTCAGTAACACATCATCCCGTGATCAACCCCTTGGTCACATTGTGCACATTATGATGATGTCCTACCGAGTGGGCCCAGAGATACCTCTCGGTCACACGGACCGACAAATCCCAGTCTCGATTCGTGCCAACCCAATGCACACTTTCGGAGATACCCGTAGTGCACCTTTATAGCCACCCGCCATCGCCAGGGCGCTTTGGTACACCCAAAGCATTCCTATGGTATCCGGAGTTGCACAATCTCATGGTCTAAGGAAATGATACTTGACATTAGAAAAGCTTTAGCATACGAACTACACGATCTTGTGCTAGGCTTAGGATTGGGTCTTGTCCATCACATCATTCTCCTAATGATTTGATCCCGTTATCAGCGACATCCAATGTCCATGGTCAGGAAACTGTAACCATCTATTGACCAACGAGCTAGTCAACTAGAGGCTTACTAGGGACATGGTGTTGTCTATGTACACACACATGTATCTGAGTTTCCTATCAATACAATTATAGCATGGATAATAAACGATTATCATGAACAAGTAAATATAATAATAATAACTAATTTATTATTGCCTCTAGAGCATATTTCCAACATCGCCTCCATCGTGGGGTCAGCGGAGACTTCCGCCACCACTCGGCGGATCGACCCCGTCGCCGACCTCCGGGAGGCGAGGGAGCGGAACGTACGAGATGTGCGTGAAGAGCAGGAAGCCGCCCGCCTGGAGAAGGCAGAGGCTGAGAAGGCGGAGGCCGCCGCCCTGAAGAAACTGGCGGAAGCCGAGGCCGCCGACGCGGCGAAGAAGCAGGCTGAAGAAGCCATGCACTGCCAATCGGCGGTTTTCGTCATTCCTCTGAACTCCGCGTCGCCACCCCCGGAGTTCACGGCGCAGACTGGGGAGGCCGGCGACTAGAACCCGGTCATGGAGAGGGACGGCGGCGACACCGCCATGCCGGATGTGATCGTGCCGCCACCGCCGCTGTCCGGGAGCGTGCAAGGCGGGCAGCCGGCGGACCCGCCGGTGCCGCCAACTGAAGACGAGGTGGCGACGGGCCTGGTTCTCGAGGTCGGCACACCGACGCATCGCCGCCTTGCAAAGGCGGCTTCGGCGCCGCGCCCTCTGGAGACTGGCGCCGCGAGCTCCTCGATCCCGGACACCGAAGCGACGAGCGCCGCGCCCACTGGGTGGGTGCGGGGAGGCAGGACGGGCCCGTTGAATCGGGCGCTTTTGGACGTCAAAGCCAAAATCTGAGCCGAGGGTGAAGCCATCAGGAACTGCAACAAGGCGCATCTGGCATCGTGAGAGGCCGTCCGGGTACGTTTCCTTCTTCTTTGTTTCTGTTTCTTGTGCTTCTTGGTGGGGCGCGCCAGCGCACCCACTGGGTGTAGTCCCCGAGTTTCGGGCCGGCTGCTGAGCAGGCGGCTCGGAACTCTAATCGGCGAGTTCCAAGCACTAACACTTGTCTGAAATTTTTGTCACAGGATTACCACAATCTCCGCATGACCGCCTTCAACTCCAACGTCCAGGAGCTGGCTCAGCGGACCGCCGACTTGTCGGATAGCCGGAGTAAGTCCTCTTCTTTTTTCTCAAGGTATTTGCCAAGCGCTCGCTGGTTGTAGTCCCGAGATTCGGCCGATCACTGAGCGATCGGGCGGATCTCCCTGACCACTATTCTTCTTTCTGTTGATGACTCCTTTTTCCGCGGGAGCGCGCTGGCGCACCCTGTAGGATCGAAAGTATGTCTAGAGGGGGCGTGATTAGACTACTTGACCAAATAAAAACTTATCATTTTCCCAATTTTAGTCTTTGGCAGATTTTAGCTATCTTAGCACAAGTCAAGCAATCTTAACACAATTCAAGCAAGCATGCAAAGAGTATATGAGCAGCGGAAAGTAAAGCATGCAACTTGCTAGAATGTAAAGGGAAGGGTTTGAAGAATTCAAACGCAATTGGAGACACAGATGTTTTTTTCGTGGTTCCGATAGGTGGTGCTATCGTACATCCACGTTGATGGAGACTTCAACCCACGAAGGGTAACGGTTGCGCGATTCCACAGAGGGCTCCACCCACGAAGGGTCCACGAAGAAGCAACCTTGTCTATCCCACCATGGCCATCGCCCACGAAGGACTTGCCTCACTAGCAGTAGATCTTCACGAAGTAGGAGATCTCCTTGCCTTTACAAACTCCTTGGTTCAACTCCACAATCTTGTCGGAGGCTCCCAAGTGACACCTAGACAATCTAGGAGACACCACTCTCCGAGAAGTAACAAATGGTGTGTTGATGATTAACTACTTGCTCTTGTGCTTCAAATGATAGTCTCCCCAACACTCAACTCTCTCTCACAGGATTTGGATTTGGTGGAAATAAGATTTGAGTGGAAAGCAACTTGGGGAAGGCTAGAGATCAAGATTCATATGGTAGGAATTAAATATCTTGGCCTCAACACAAGGGTAGGTGGTTCTCTCTCAGAAAATGTGTATTGGAAGAGTAGGTTTGTTCTGATGGCTCTCTCCACGAATGAAGAGTGGGTGGAGGGGTATATATAGCCTCCACACAAAAACTAACCGTTACACACAATTTACCAATCTCGGTGAGACCGAATTGAGAAACTCGGTCGGGCCGATTCAGCAAATCTAGTGACCGTTAGGATTTTCAGTGGGACCCACATGCAACTCGGTAGGACTGATATGGTTAGGGTTAGGGCATAACGTAATCTTGGTGAGACCAATTACACAAACTCGGTGGGACCGATTTTAGTAATAAGCTAACCAGAGAGTTGGTCAGTGTTACGTCTTGAGCTTGCGTTGGTTATCCCCGAAGAGGAGAGGGTGATGCAGCAAGTGTAGCGTAAGTATTTCCCTCAGTTTTGAGAACCAAGGTATCAATCCAGTAGGAGGCTCCTCAAAAGTCCCACGCACCTACACAAAAAAACTGAGAACTCGCAACCAACGCAATAAAGGGGTCGTCAATCCCTTCACGGCCACTTGCGAAAGTGAGATCTAATAAAGATAGTATGATAAGATAAATATATTTTTGGTATTTTATAATATAGATGCAAGAAGTAAAGATGCAAATAAAAGTAGATTGAAAGCAAATATGATAAGAGATAGACCTGGGGGCCATAGGTTTCACTAGAGGCTTCTCTCGAGATAGCATAAGTATTATGGTGGGTGAACAAATTACTGTCGAGCAATTGATAGAAAAGCGCATAGTTATGAGATTATCTAGGCATGTTCATGTATATAGGCATCACGTCCATAACAAGTAGACCGACTCCTGCCTGCATCTACTACTATTAGTCCACACATCGACCGACTCCTGGCTGCATCTAGAGTATTAAGTTCATAAGAACAGAGTAACGCATTAAGCAAGATGACATGATGTAGAGGGATAAATTCATGCAATGTGATATAAACCCCATCTTGTTATCCTCGATGGCAACAGTACAATACGTGCCTTGCAACCCTTTCTGTCACTGGGTTAGGACGCCGCAAGATTGAACCCAAAGCTAAGCACTTCTCCCATGGCAAGAAAGACCAATCTAGTAGGCCAAACCAAACTGATAATTCAAAGATACTTGCAAAGATAACTCAATCATACATAAAAGAATTCAGAGAGGATTCAAATATTATTCATAGATAAACTTGATCATAAACCCACAATTCATCGGATCTCGACAAACACACCGCAAAAAGAGTTTACATTGAATAGATCTCCACAAGAGAGGGGAGAACATTGTATTGAGATCCAAAAAGAGAGAAGAAGCCATCTAGCTAATAACTATGGACCCGTAGGTCTGTGGTAAACTACTCACAACTCATCGGAGGGGCAATGATGTTGATGTAGAAGCCCTCCGTGGTCGATTCCCCCTCCAGTGAGTGCCATGAAGGCTCCAAGATGAGATCTCGCGGATCTGAAGGTTACAGCGGTGGAAATTGTGTTTCGTGGTGCTCTGGATGTTTTCGAGTGCGTGGGTATATATAGGATGAAGAAGTACGTCAGTGGCGGCCCGAGGGGCCCACAAGACAGGGGGTGCGCCCTACGGGGCGCGCCTCCTATCTCGTGGGGTCCTCGGAAGCTTCTTGACTTGCACTCCAAGCTCTCGGATCACGTTAGCTCCAAAATCACGCTCCCAAAGGTTTCATTCCGTTTGGACTCCGTTTGATATTCCTTTTCTTCGAAATACTGAAATAGGCAAAAAAACAGCAATATGGGCTGGGCCTCCGGTTAGTAGGTTAGTCCCAAAAATGATATAAATGTGTAAAATAAAGCCCATAAACATCCAAAAGGGGTAATATAATAGCATGGAACAATCAAAAATTATAGATACGTTGGAGACGTATCAAGCATCCCCAAGCTTAATTCCTGCTCGTCCTCGAGTAGGTAAATGATAAAAAGAGAATTTTTTATGTGGAATGCTACCTAGCATAATTCATAATTTAATTTTCTTTATTGTGGCATGAATGTTCAGATCCAAATGATTCAAAATAAAAGTTCATATTGATAAAAGAAATAGTAACACTTCAAGCATACTAATCAAAGTAATCATGTCTTCTCAAAATAGCATGGCAAAAGATAGTTCATCCGTACAAAATCATATAGTTAGGCTATGCTTCATTTTCTTCGCACAAAGATGTTCCCAACTTCTATACCCCCGATGACAAGCCAAGCAATTGTTTCATACTTAAATAATCTCAAAAAATATCAACCTTCACGCAATACATGAGCGTGAGCCATGGATATAACACTATGGGTGGAATAGAGTATGATGATGGGGATTGTGTGGAGAAGACAAAAAAAGGAGAAAGTATCACATTGACGAGGATAATCAATGGGCTATGGAGATGCCCATCAATTGATGTCAACATGAGGAGTAGGGATTGCCATGCAACGCATGCACTAGAGCTATAAATAAATGCTCAATAAAAGAAAACTAGTGGGTGTGCATCCAACTTGCTTGCTCACGAAGACCTAGGGCATTTGAGGAAGCCCATCGTAGGAATATACAAGCCAAGTTCTATAATGAAAAACCCACTAGTATGAAAAAGACAACTTATGATACTCACTATATGAAAAACATGGTGCTACTTTGAAGCACAATATATGAGACTTACTACATGAAGAACAAGGTGCTACTTTGAAGCACAAGTGTGGAAAAAGAGATAGTAACATTGCCCTTTTTATTTTTTTATTTTTTTTCTTTTTTTCCTTTTGGGCCTTTATTTTTTTGGCCTTTCTTCTTTTTTTCTTTTTTTTCTTTGGGCAATGCTCTAATAATGATGATCATCACACTTCTATTGATTACATCATAAGAATTACAACTCGAAACTAGAACAAGATATGACTCTATATGAATGCCTCCGCGGTGTACCGGGATGGTGCAATGAATCAAGAGTGACATGTATGAAAAATAATGCTTGGTGGCTTTGCCACAAATACGATGTCAACTACATGATCATGCAATGGCAATATGACAAAAGTAAAGTATGTCATGATGATGATGAATGGAACGGTGGAGAGTTGCATGGCAATATATCTCGGAATGGCTATGGAAATGCCATAATAGGTAGGCATGGTGGCTATTTTGAGGAAGATATAGGGAGGTTTATGTGTGATAGAGCGTATCGTATCATGGTTGGATGCACCGGCGAAATTTGCACCAACTCTCAAGGTGAGAAAGGGCAATGCACGGTACCGAAGAGGCTAGCAAAGGCGGAAAGGTAAACGTGTGTATAATCCATGAACTCAACTGTAGTCAAAAGAACTCATATACTTATTGCAAAAATTTAGAAATCATCAAAAATCAAGTACTACGCGCATGCTCCTAGGGGGATAGATTGGTAGGAAAAGACCATCGCTCGTCCCCGATCGCCACTCATAAGGATGCACAAGCCAGGTACACTTCATGTTTCAAATTTGTTACACAACTTTAACCATACGTGCATGCTATGGGACTTGCTAACTTCAACACAAGCATTCTTTAAATTCATAATCACCCAACTAGCATGACTTTAATATCACTACCTCCATATCTCAAAACAATTATCAAGTATCAAATTGATCATAGCATCCAATTCACTTCCTATGATAGTTTTTATTATACTCAACTTGGATGCCTACCATTCTAGGACCAACCTTATGATAATAGAAAATACCATGCTGTTCTAAAAGACTCTCAAAATAATATAAGTTAAGCATGAGAGAATATCAATTTCTTCAAAATTAAGACACCACCGTGCTCTAAAAGATATAATTGAAGCATTAGAGCAAAAACTATCAAGCTCAAAAGATATAAGTGAAGCACATAGAGTATTCTAGCAAATTCTAATCAAATAGGATTCTCCCAAAAGGTGTGTACAGCAAGGATGATTTTGGTAAAATAAAAAGCAAATACTAACATAATACACGACGCTCCAAGCAAAACACATATCATGTGGCAAATAAAAATATAGCTCCAAGTAAAGTTACCAATGAACGAAGACGAAAGAGGGGATGCCTTCCCGGGGCATCCCCAAGCTTAGGCTTTTGGCTATCCTTGAATATATTGGGGTGCCATGGGCATCCCCAAGCTTAGGCTCTTGCCACTCCTTATTCCATAGTCAATAAAAACTTTACCCAAAACTTGAAAACTTCACAACACAAAACTCAACAGGAAATCTTATAAGCTCCGTTAGTGAAAGAAAACAAAACCACCACATAAGGTACTGCAATGAACTCATTATTTATTTAATTTGGTGCTAAACCTACTGTATTGCCTACTTCCTTATGGTTTATAAACTAATTTACTAGCCATAGATGCATTGAAATAAGCAAACAACACACGAAAAAACAGAATCTGTCAAAAACAGAACAGTCTGTAGCAATCTGTAACTAACGCAAACTTCTGGAACTCTAAAAATCCTACCAAAATAGTAAGTCCTGGAAAATTTGTTTATTGATCAGAAACAATTGGAATCACTATTTTATCACGTTCTGGTGGTTCGTAACAATTGTTTTCGTGAACCGAAAGTTTCTGGAAATTACAGCAAGATCAAATCAACTATCATCGTAGGTTATCCTATAGGTTCTACTTGGCACAAACACTAACTAAAACATAAAACCACATCTAAACAGAAGGTAGATGGATTATTTATTAAATAACAGCAAGTAAAAAATTGGGTTGTCTCCCAACAAGCGCTTTTCTTTAAAGCCTTTTTAGCTAGGCATAAAAGTGAAGATAGATCTAGCGAGTGCCATCTTTGGCACTAAACTCATAAGTAGCACGCATGATAGATTCATAAGGTAATTTGACTTTCTTTCTTGGAAAGTGCTCCATGCCTTTCTTTAATGGAAATTGGAATCTAATGTTCCCTTCCTTCATATCAATAATCGCACTGATCGTTCTAAGGAAAGGTCTACCAAGAATAATAGGGCAAGAAAGATTGCAATCTATATCAAGAACGATAAAATCTACGGGCACCAAATTTCTATTTGCAACAATAAGAACATCATTGATCCTTCCCATAGGCTTTTTAATGATGGAATCCGCAAGGTGCAAATTTAAAGAGCAATCATCAAGACCATGGAAACTTAGAATATCACATAAAGTTTTCGGAATCGTGGAAACACTAGCACCCAAATCACACAAAGCAAAACACTCATAATATTTAATTCTCATCTTTATAGTAGGTTCCCACTCATCATTAAGTTTTCTAGGTATAGAAACTTCCAAATTAAGTTTTTCTTCATAAGATTGCATCAAGGCATCAACGATATATTTGGTAAAAGCTTTATTTTGACTATAAGCATGAGGAGAATTAACAACGGATTGCAACAAGGAAATACAACCTTTTAAAGAACAATTATCATAATTAAATTCCTTGAAATCCGAGATAGAAGGTTCAATATTATTAGAATTTGTGGATTCTCCAATCCCACTTTTACCAAATTTAGCATCAAGATCTAAAGATTCTGAATTCTTGGGACGCCTTCTAGGCAAAGTTGATTCATCATCAGTCCCATAATCATCAAAATTCATATTGCAAAACATAGATCTAATCGGAGACGGATCAATAACTTTAAGATCCTCATCATTATTTTCACGTAAACTAGAGGAACACGCCTTTATAAAGCTTTCTTTTTTAGCACGCAATCTAGCGGTTCTTTCCTTGCACTCGTCAATGCAAATTCTCATTACCTTGAGAGACTGATTGATATCATGCTTAGGAGGGGAAGATCTAATTTTAAGAGAATCAACATCAAGCGAAAGTCTATCAACGCTCCTAGCCAAATAATCAACTTTGAGCAATTTTTCTTCAAGCAAAGCATTAAAATTCTTTTGAGAGATCATAAATTCTTTCACACTATTCTCAAAATCAGAGGGCATCTTATTAAAATTACCATAAGAATTATTGTAGGAATTTCCATAATTATTAGAGGGATTACTAGGGAACGGTCTAGCATTAAAATTTCCTCTATAAGCATTGTTTCCGAAACTATTCCTACCAACAAAATTCACATCCATAGATTCATTATTATTCTCAATAAAGGAAGACAAAGGCATATCATTGGGATCAAGAGGGGTATTTTTAGTAGCAGACATCTTCATAAGTTCATCCATCTTTCCACTCAAAACATTGATTTCTTCTATAGCATGCACCTTTTTACTAGAAGATCTTTCGGTGTGCCATTGAGAATAATTAGCCATAATATTATCAAGTAATTTTGTAGCATCTCCTAACGTGATTTCCATAAACGTGCCTCCCGCGGCCGAATCTAAGAGATTTCTAGAAGCAAAGCTCAATCCGGCATAAAAGTTTTGTATGATCATCCATGAATTCAAACCATGAGTAGGGCAATTACGTATCATTAATTTCATCCTCTCCCAAGCTTGTGCAACATGTTCATGATCAAGTTGTTTAAAATTCATAATATCGTTCCTAAGAGTGATAATCTTAGCGGGAGGAAAATACTTAGAGATAAAAGCATCTTTGCACTTGTTCCAAGAATCAATACTATTTTTATGCAAAGACGAAAACCAAGCTTTAGCACGATCTCTAAGAGAAAAAGGAAATAGCTTCAATTTAACAACATCATTGTCAACATCTTTCTTCTTTTGCATATCACACAAATCCACGAAGCTATTTAGATGAGTAGCGGCATCTTCACTTGGAAGGCCGACGAATTGATCTTTCATAACAAGATTCAATAAAGCAGCATTGATTTCACAAGACTCAACATCATTAAGAGGAGCAATTGGAGTACTAAGGAAATCATTATTATTGGTATTCGAGAAATCACACAATTTGGTATTATCTTGCGCCATGGCAACAAGTAATCCAACACACAAGCAAACAGAAAAAGGCAAGCGAAAAGAGAGGAGATTGGGAAAGAGAGGGCAAATAAAACGGCAAGGGTGAAGTGGGGGAGAGGAAAACGAGAGGCAAATGGCAAATGTAAATGCGAGGGAGATGGGTTTTTGATGGGTACTTGGTATTGTCTTGACTTGAGCGAAGACCTCCCCGGCAACGGTGCCAGAAATCCTTCTTGCTACGTCTTGAGCTTGCGTTGGTTTTCCCCGAAGAGGAGAGGGTGATGCAGCAAGTGTAGCGTAAGTATTTCCCTCAGTTTTGAGAACCAAGGTATCAATCCAGTAGGAGGCTCCTCAAAAGTCCCACGCACCTACACAAACAAACGAGAACTCGCAACCAACGCAATAAAGGGGTCGTCAATCCTTCACACCACTTCGAAAGTGAGATCTAATAAAGATAGTATGATAAGATAAATATATTTTTGGTATTTTATAATGTAGATGCAAAAATTAAAGATGCAAATAAAAGTAGATTGAAAGCAAATATGATAAGAGATAGACCCGGGGGCCATAGGTTTCACTAGAGGCTTCTCTCGAGATAGCATAAGTATTACGGTGGGTGAACAAATTACTGTCGAGCAATTGATAGAAAAGCGCATAGTTATGAGATTATCTAGGCATGATCATGTATATAGGCATCACGTCCATAACAAGTAGACCGACTCCTGCCTGCATCTACTACTATTAGTCCACACATCGACCGACTCCTGCCTGCATCTAGAGTATTAAGTTCATAAGAACAGAGTAACGCATTATGCAAGATGACATGATGTACAGGGATAAATTCATGCAATATGATATAAACCCCATCTTGTTATCCTCGATGGCAACAATACAATACGTGCCTTGCAACCCTTTCTGTCACTGGGTAAGGACACCGCAAGATTGAACCCAAAGCTAAGCGCTTCTCCCATGGCAAGAAAGACCAATCTAGTAGGCCAAACCAAACTGATAATTTGAAGAGACTTGCAAAGATAACTCAATCATACATAAAAGAATTCAGAGAGGATTCAAATATTATTCATAGATAAACTTGATCATAAACCCACAATTCATCGGATCTCGACAAACACACCGCAAAAAGAGTTTACATCGAATAGATCTCCACAAGAGAGGGGGAGAACATTGTATTGAGATCCAAAAAGAGAGAAGAATCCATCTAGCTAATAAATATGGACCCGTAGGTCTGTGCTAAACTACTCACAACTCATCGGAGGGGCAAGGATGTTGATGTAGAAGCCCTCCATGGTCGATTCCCCCTCCGGCAGAGTGCCGGCGAAGGCTCCAAGATGAGATCTCGCGGATATAGAAGGTTACGGCGGTGGAAATTGTGTTTTGTGGTGCTCCTCG
This sequence comes from Aegilops longissima, assembly GCA_021605205.1. Taxonomy (NCBI): domain Eukaryota; kingdom Viridiplantae; phylum Streptophyta; class Magnoliopsida; order Poales; family Poaceae; genus Aegilops; species Aegilops longissima. Next base: position 19,024,218 of record CM038680.1, read on the forward strand.
ATGTTTTCGGGGTACGTAGGTATATATAGGAGGAAGAAGTACGTCGGTGGTCGCGCAAGGGGCCCACGAGACAGGGGAGCGCGCCCTACAGGGGGGCGGCCTCCTATCTCGTGGGGTCCTCGGAAGCTTATTGACTTGCACTCCAAGCTCTCCGGATCACGTTCGTTCCAAAAATCATGCTCCCGAAGGTTTCATTCCGTTTGGACTCCCTTTGATATTCCTTTTCTTCGAAATACTGAAATAGGCAAAACAAATAGCAATATGGGCTGGGCCTCCGGTTAGTAGGTTAGTCCCAAAAATGATATAAATGTGTAAAATAAAGCCCATAAACATCCAAAAGGGGTAATATAATAGCATGGAACAATAAAAAATTATAGATACATTGGAGACGTATCAGTCAGGTAAACTCGGTGGGACCGATTCCCTCATTTCAGTGAGACCGAAATGTTACAAAAAGGAAACAGAGAGTTTACATTGCAATCTCGGTGGGACCGATCGCTCATCTCGGTGGGACCGAAACGTTACGAAGGGAAACAGAGAGATTACAATCCCATCTCGGTGAGACCGAGATCCCTATCGGTGAGACCGATTTGCCTAGGGTTTGTGGCAGTGGCTATGACATCTGAACTCGATGGCGCCGGATAGAAAGAATCGGTGGGGCCGAGTTTGACTTTTGGTTTAGGTCATATGTGGATGTGAGAAAATAGTTGAGGGCTTTGGAGCATATCACTAAGCACTTTGAGCAAGCAAGCCATTAAGCAACACCTCATCCCTCCTTGATAGTATTGGCTTTTCCTATAGACTCAATGTGATCTTGGATCACTAAAATATAAAATGTAGAGTCTTGAGCTATGAGCTTGAGCCAATCCTTTTATCCTTAATATTTTGAGGGGTCCACTTTCCTCATCCATGCCATGCCATTCATTGAGCTTTTCCTGAAATATATATCTTGGAATAATGTTAGCTCAATAAGCTATATGTTGTTAGGAATTACCAAAACCACCTAGGGATAGTTGCACGTTCAATCTCCCCTTTTTTGGTAATTGATGACAACATATAGATCAAAGCTTCGACAAATGATAATAAGAGTGAAAAAACAGTGTCGCTTTGAGAAGTATGTGAAAAGCAAGAGCTCCCCCTAAATTTGTGCATAGTTTAAGCTTTGCTTTGGACTGCAAATGCACAAAGGGTTAGGCTCATGGGTTACTCTTCCATGTCACATACATCTTGGTGGAGCGCTCAAAATGATAACAATAGAATACATGCACTCATCACCAAGCAAAGTGAATGATCATATAGAAATGAAAGGATAATGTCATCCAACAAGCATTAATGTAGCATATGATAAAAAATATGATCATCCAAGTATCACAATGACAGAAAGTATCTCAATCAAGCAAATAAAGTTCAACCACCAAAGCAAGAGAGAATAAAAAGCAACGCTCTCTCTCGAAGCCTATGATCTATACATTTATCTCCCCCTTTGGCAACAAGTTACCAAAAAGTTCATAGAAAATGCATAGCACTAAATCGTCTCTCAGGATTGATCTTCAGGTGGTGGTGTAGACAGAACGTCAAGGACGAAGGCATCAGTTGATGTAGATGGAGCTGGTGGAGTAGGTGCTGGAGCTGGTGCAGATGAAGTGGCTCTGGTGTCTGTCACTGGCACTGCAGCTAACCTCTGAGCTCTAGGCACTCTGGAAAATGCCTAAGTGGTTGCCTTGCCCTTCCTCTCCTGCATATCATCCTGAAGTTGCTCAACAACAAACTGGGTCTCTGTTACCTTCACATCCATGTCATAGAACTTCTGCTCCATGATCCTCTCCATGCTCTCCTGGTTTTGAGTTAGGGTGGCCAGCCCCTTCTCAATCCTCAGAGTGGATGCAATCAAGTAGCCAAGTTGATCCTGTTTGCTCTTCAAGAAGTACTGAGATGCCTCTTGCATTGTTGGCATCTTGGCAGCCTTCTCAGTCCTTGCCTTCTCCTTCTTCGCTTGAGCTTGCGTAGAAGATGGTTCATCTTCATTCATAACCATTTGGTTTTCCTCAAAGTCTGGATAGATAGGCATGTGCTCCTTGTCCAACTAGTATGTGCCAGTGCCCATCTTGGAGTTAATCAGCTCCTGGATCTGTGGGGCATACCCACAACTTCTCCTTTGGTCAGCAGCTGTCCTCTTGATAGTTTCAACTATAAGACTCATGACCTTGAACTTTTGTGGCACATCAAATAAGTGTAGCAGATTTATTGCATGGGCTCTGATCATGTTGTGATCACCTGACTTGGGCAAGAGTGTGTGCCTGAGGATCCAGTTAATGGTTGGCAGTCCTGACAGAAGGTAATGAACTGATCCAAACTTGTGTGAATCTATAGCAGCATCTGGGATCTCCTTGTACATATGTGCCATAGTGTTGTGATCCATCTTCTTCTTGGCATAGACATCCAAGTCATCCTCTTCCTCCTTAGGTGCATTGATCAGATTAGATCATTCTTCAATTGATGATTGGTACCTAGTACCTTCAGACATCCATACTATCCTGCCATCTGGATAGAAGTGTGTTGTGGAGTAGAATTGCATTATTAGCTCATCATTCCACTTTGTGAGCTTCTGCCCAACAAAGTCTGCCACTCCACAAGCACTGAAGCTGACATACACACCAGGATAGTGTTCTTCATTCTCCTTGATGTATTCCTAGTTGACCCATCTCATGTCACACACTATTGGCTTCTTGTCCAGCAGAATTGTCTCATAGAAGTCCTGTTGTTCCTTTGTGTGGAACCTGTAGTCTACAACAGTTCTCCTTCTGGTGGCATATGGATCTGACTCTCTCCATAGCCTCAATCCCGAGTCCTTCCTGATCTTCATGTTCTCAGCTACAGGATGGGCATCATTATGATCTGGAATTTTAGGCTTCAATTTTCTCAAAACATGTGTCTCATCATCTTCTTCTTCAGCAACAGTTTCAGGCACTGGGGCCTTGTTCTTCTCAGCAGCTGGAATGTTCTTGGTACTCCTCTTGGGTGCAGCCTTGGGTTTGGAGGCAGCCTTGGGTGCTACTTTGGGCTTTGATGAAGCTTCCCCTGACCTAATAGCATCACCCATAAGCTTCTGAGCTTTGGGTGCTGGTGCAACATCCTCTTCTTCTTCCTCCTCTTCCATCATGGAAGGCTTTCCAATTACTCTGGACATGGTCTTCTTGACCCTTTCCTTCCTCTTCTTCCCTTCTGCAGCATCCTCTTTGGGTTTAGCTTCCAGAGATGCTTGAGTGGAGGTTCTGGCTTTAGACATGGGATGTCTTCCTGCTGGCCTTTTGGTCTTCAGACCGGCTTAGTTCTTTGCAGCTGAGCCATATTCTTTCTTGAGCACCTTCTTCCCGGAAGTGGCCTCATCCTCAACTCGCCACATAGTCTTCATCCTCGATTCGAGGTTCTCTTCTTTCTCGCCCCGTGGCAGCTTTGGGTAGGTTGCTTGGGGTGCTCCTGCTGCCCTCATCATAGCTGCTACAGGGACTAGTGCCCTCACTCATGTGAACCTGCTCCTCTTCCCTGTTACGGCTGTCACTTTGATCGGACATATTGCAATCAATGACACGGACCACGTGAGTAGATATAGATGAGATAGAGTGGATGAGCATCACAAAATACAGAGGTTTTTGCAAAAGAATGAGTCAAAAACTTAGTTTTAGTTTTCCACAGAAAGCATTTCGGATCTACCGATTTGTAAACTCGGTGATACCGAAGCAGCTTTTGGAACCTAAACTAGTGAACTCGGTCAGACCAAGTCACAGTTCGGTGGCACCGAGACTGCTAGGGTTTCACAAAGTCCTGAACTCGGTCACACCGATTTGCAATTCTCGGTCAGACCGAGAGTTACATGTGCAATGGCCTTAGCCGAATCGGTGGTACCGAGTTCCACAACTCGGTTGGTCCGAGATGGTTTCGGCGGAAACCTAACCCTAAATTTTCAATTCATCTCTAATCTACGGAGTGTTTTCACTGGATAGGATAGTTTCAATTGTGGCAAGATTCATGGCGAACACAATGTGCTAGGAATCAGATAAGGATAGCACAGTGATCAAGTTCATACCCTAGTTCGGCGATGAACTCACTACGGCGGCAACGACGGGGATGATTCCCATTGACGGTGGCAGAGACCAGCGGCAGGAGGCAGCTGGCGATGAGGAGGACGATCCGGAGACCCTGGAGGCAGAGCGGGCTGAGCGCGGGCGATAGAGTTCGGAGAAAATTTCCAAAATTTTGCCCGTGGGTACATATAGCCCGACCCTGTCGGTGTGACCGAGTGGAACAACTCGGTGACCGAAAAGTTCAAATCGGTTGCACCGAGATTGAAAACCTAGATCGACTTAGTGATCTCGGTATGACCGAAATGGATGAATCGGTCAGACCGAAACGCACAAAGAAGTTTTGGAAGTTCAAGTCTATGACGAATCGGGGACTCCGAGTGCTCCTCACAAAGAGTGGTTCGAATCTGACTTGATCAAATTTTGTGATGTAGCATGAATAGAGTTTGAGATGAGAAGAGCATAGATAGCTAGAGAAGGTTCTTAGGCATTCTTGTCCATCCACTTGGCAAAACAAAAGGAAAACAATCAATCAAAACAATAAGTGGATGTCCTCGAACGAGTAAAATATGCAACCAACATGCTCACACAATAAAATGGAAGATGAAATATGTGGCAAAGCATGCACAACCAATTCTAGCATCTATCAAGCAATTGGCGATGACTAGGTCATCTATATATGAGCATATTGACTTAGGAGTCAAATGAGAACATTTGACCATAGGTCATACTCATCGTTTAAGCTCAAGTGGGGTTACCACTTTTACATAATGCATTGTTGTGTTCACACCATTAGAGTTTCTTTAGCTCAATTCTTAGAGTAAAGCTCCCCCTAGATGTGAGATCCCCCCTTAGAGGGATAAACTAACCTTGGGTTTTGTCGATGATGACTTCATGTAGGTGTTGAAGATGTGGATGCTCAATGTTGATGTAGATCATTTGGAGCAATCCTTTGGAGTGAGTTGCACTTTCAATACCTACACGGGTTAGTCCCACAAGGAACAAACAAGGATATCCATAGACATAGAGTGATGCACACACAAAATAGTGTCTATGAGAGCATTAGGTTACCTTGTCCCTTGTCTTACCAACAAGAGGGTTTGTGACTCCTTATCCTAGTGCAAGATGTGGAAGTTGATTGCACTTGTCCTTGCAAAAATGATATGAGTGAAATATGTTGGCGGAGTCACCCTCAAGAACTCTCTAGTTCTTCTTCTTCGGGATCCACATCATCTTGATGGGAATCCTCGGAGTTGTAGTCATACTTGATGAAGTGGAACTTGATGTAGTCTTGGGAACCCACTTGACCAAGGCCTTAGGAGCTTCTTCAAATGCATCAATTTCTTCTTGAAGCTTGTCCTTGCCTTTTTGCTTGTGGTCTTGTGGTGGAAGATCATCTTGAGCTTGTGTCCCTATGAAAGATGTAGGATCATACTTCTCTTGTTGGGGAACAAACTTCATCTTGGGGTATTGATCTTCTTCCCACTCAACTCCATTTGCATTGAACTTTCATTCAAAACCAACACCTTGATTCTTCCGGTGCCTTCCTTGCTTGCGTATAATTTCCTCAAATTGCTTACTCCCGGCAAGGCTCTTGTAAACACCTTTCTCTATGATTCAATAAGCTATTTTCTTGCTCAAGTGTAACTTGGCTAAGAGAACATTAGTGGAATCAAGAGAACTACTAGAAGCAACAACATTGGATTTAGCATGATTATTGTTACTACTAGAGGAAGAATACTTCTTGTTCTTGTTACTAGACTTGACTTGAGGCATGTAAGTAGATAAGAGTAAATGCTTGGCAATGTAAGAAGAACTTTTCTTGCGAAGATCATCATTGATTGCCTTTAAGAACTCATGCTCTTGCTCAAGGTTGAGCTTTTCAAAGCGTAACTTCTCATGAGTCCTTAAAAGTTCTCGATGATCTCCTAAGATAGTTTCATTAGCTAACTTAAGAGTGTTTAGTTCTTTAGTTAGAAGCTCAATCTTCTCCTTATCATTTTCATTCGTTTTATCTTGATTAGCATGATTAATTGACGTTTCATCATAGTATTCATCACTAGAGTCGTCAACAAGTAAATCATCATCACCTAACAAGTCATCTTCATCACTATTGAAATCAACATACTCAGGATGTGTAACCTTTGGACCTTTGGCAATGAAGCATCTTCCAATTCCTTCATTTGGTGAATCAAATATGTCATAGGAGTTGGTTGACACAAGTGCTAGACCGGCAACACCTTCATCTTGAGTATATTCGGAGTCGGAGTGATAGCTTCTCTCGGAGTGATTTTCCGAGTCGGAGCCGGATACCCATTCACCAACATGAGCTTGATGTCTTCGTTTTGTGTAGCTCCTTCATGACTTGTCCTTCCTTTCCGAATCCTTGCTTCTCCGTGAGGGTCTTCGTTCATAACGATCATCTCTACTCCTTGTCTCTCTTGGTGGTGATTCTTCTCTTCTACTTCTTCTTTTTGGAGAATCTTCTCTTCTTTTGTAGGGTGTCGTACACTCATTGGAATAGTGTCCGGGTCTTCCACAATTGTAGCAATTATGCTCCCGACTAGAAGATCTTTTGTCATTGTAGGACCTTGACTTGGAGCTTCTCTCTTTGCTTCTACTCTTGTAGAATTTGTTGAAGTTCTTCACAATTAAGCTCAATTCTTCATTGAAGGTTTGTTTCTCACTTGATGATGTGGGGTCTTCACATGAGGCTTTGTAAGCACCACTTGATTTGTTGTGAAGTTCCTCCTTATCCTTGAGTGACATCTCATGAGCAAAAATTCTTCTAATGACTTCCGTTGGCTTGAGATCTTTGTAATTGGGCATCATTTGGATCAATGTGCACACGGTATCATATTTTCCATCGAAGGCTCTTAGGATCTTCTTGATGATGAATCTATCGGTCATCTCTTCAGTTCCTAAGCCGACAGTCTCATTTGTGATAAGAGCAAGCCTAGCGTACATTTAAGCGACACCTTCACCATCCTTCATTTTGAATTTGTCAAGTTGACTTTGAAGCACATCCAACTTGGATTCCTTAACGGAGTCGGTACCTTCATGCATATCAATCAAAGTATCCCAAATTTCCTTTGCATTCTCAAGGCGGCTGATTTTGTTGAATTCTTTGGGGCACAATCCGTTGAAGAGGATAACACAAGCTTGAGCGTTGTATTGCAGCATCTTCAACTCTTCCATGCTAGCTTCACGGTTCGGTTCTCTCCCATCAAAGAATTCACCTTGCAAGCGAATACACACAATAGCCCAAACGGCGGGGTTATGTCCAAGAATATGCATTTTCATCTTATGCTTCCAACTAGCAAAATTAGTACCATCAAAGTAAGGACCTCTATGGGGATAATTTCCCTCGCTAGACGCCATACTCTCCTAGGTTGTGAAACCAAGGCTATGACCACCAAAAGCTATGGAAATAAAAGCAAATGGAGACCAAATCTTTGATACCACTTGTAGGATCGAAAGTATGTCTAGAGGGGGGTGATTAGACTACTTGACCAAATAAAAACTTATCCTTTTCCCAATTTTAGTCTTTGGCAGATTTTAGCTATCTTAGCACAAGTGAAGCAATCTTAACACAATTCAAGCAAGCATGCAAAGAGTATATGAGCATCGGAAAGTAAAGCATGCAACTTGCAAGAAAGTAAAGGGAAGGGTTTGGAGAATTCAAACGCAATTGGAGACACGGATGTTTTTGTCGTGGTTCCGATAGGTGGTGCGATCGTACATCCACGTTGATGGAGACTTCAACCCACGAAGGGTAACGGTTGCGCGAGTCCACGGAGGGCTCCACCCACGAAGCGTCCACGAAGAAGCAACCTTGTCTATCCCACCATGGCTGTCGCCCACGAAGGACTTGCCTCACTAGTGGTAGATCTTCACGAAGTAGGCAATCTCCTTGCCCTTACAAACTCCTTGGTTCAACTCCACAATCTTGTCGGAGGCTCCCAAGTGACACCTAGCCAATCTAGGAGACACCACTCTCCAAGAAGTAACAAATGGTGTGTTGATGATGAACTCCTTGCTCTTGTGCTTCAAATGATAGTCTCCCCAACACTCAACTCTCTCTCACAGGATTTGGATTTGGTGGAAAGAAGATTTGAGTGGAAAGCAACTTGGGGAAGGCTAGAGATCAAGATTCATATGGTAGGAATGGAATATCTTGGCCTCAACACAAGGGTAGGTGGTTCTCTCTTAAAAAATGTGTATTGGAAGTGTAGGTTTGTTCTGATGGCTCTCTCCACGAATGAAGAGTGGGTGGAGGGGTATATATAGCCTCCACACAAAAACTAACCGTTACACACAATTTACCAATCTCGGTGAGACCGAATTGAGAAATTCGGTCAGACCGATTCAACAAATCTAGTGACCGTTAGGATTTCCGATGGGACCGACATGCAACTCGGTAGGACTGATATGGTTAGGGTTAACCGATTACACAAACTCGGTGGGACCTATTTTGGTAATAAGCTAACCAGAGAGTTGGTCAGGTAAACTCAGTGGGACCGATTCGCTCATTTCGGTGAGATCGAAATGTTACAAAAAGGAAACAGAGAGTTTACATTGCAATCTCGGTGGGACCGATCGCTCATCTCCGTGTGACTGAAACGTTACGAAGGAAACAGAGAGATTACAATCCCATCTCGGTGAGACCGAGATCCCTATCGGTGAGACCGATTTGCCTAGGGTTTGTGGCAGTGGTTATGACATCTGAACTCGGTGGCGCCGGATAGAAAGAATCGGTGGGGCCGAGTTTGACTTTTGGTTTAGGTCATATGTGGATGTGAGAAAGTAGTTGAGGGCTTCGGAGCATATCACTAAGCACTTTGAGCAAGCAAGCCATTAAGCAACACCTCATCCCTCCTTGATAGTATTGGCTTTTCCTATAGACTCAATGTGACCTTGGATCACTAAAATATAAAATGTAGAGTCTTGAGCTGTGAGCTTGAGCCAATCCTTTTATCCTTAGTATTTTGAGGGGTCCACTTTCCTCATCCATGCCATGCCATTCATTGAGCTTTTCCTGAAATATTTATCTTGGAATAATGTTAGCTCAATGAGCTATATGTTGTTAGGAATTACCAAAACCACCTAGGGACAGTTGCACTTTCACACCCGCGGACTGTAGTCCCCGAGATTCGGGTCGACTGCTGAGCAGTCGGGCCGGATGTCCCCGGCGACTACTCTTCTTTGTTGGCAACTAACGCCTTGTTTTCTTCTTTCTTCCACAGAGGCCAATGCTACCTTGCAGCAGCAGCTGGGCGAAGCCAACACCGCGCTACGTGCCAAGGAGGAGGAGTGCAGCAAGATGGCTGAAGAGCGCGACCGACTGGTCACGCAACTGGCAGAACAGAAGGAGCTCCTCAAGAAGGCCCAGAAGGAGGCGGAGGACATGGAGACCGGCCTCCTTGCTGAGTTCGCGAGCGAACGCTCCTCCAATAAAGTGCGGTTACGACGTTCGGACACACCATAACATTGTGGTGTTCCAGGTGGGGTGAGCTGTGAAACTATTCCACATTATTTTAATTGAAGACCAAACTCGTAACTCAAATATTCGTCTCCGTGATCAGATCGCAGAAACTTTATTTTCATATTACGATGATTTTTCCACTTTACTCTGAAATTCTTTGAACCTTTCAAGTATTTCAGACTTATGTTTCATCAAGTAGATATACCCAGATCTGCTCAAATCATCTTGTGAAGGTCGAAAATAACGATACTTGCCACGAGCATCAACACTCATTGGATCGCATACATCGGTATGTATTATTTCCAACAAGTTTGTTGCTCGCTCCATTGTTCGAACAACGGAGTTTCAGTCATCTTGCCCAAAAGGCACGGTTCGCAAGCATCAAACGATTCATAACCAAGTGATTTCGAAAATCCATCTTTATGGAGTTTCTTCATGCGCTTTACACCGATATGACCCCAAACGGCAGTGCCACAAATAAATTGCACTATCATTATTAACTTTACATCTTTTGGTTTCAATATTATGAATATGTGTATCACACGATCGAGATCCAACAAACCATTTTCATTGGGTGTATGACCATAGAAGGTTTTATTCATGTAAATGAACAATAATTATTCTCTAACTTACATGAATAACCGTATTGCAACAAACATGATCAAATCATATCCATGCTCAACGCAAACGCCAAATAACATTTATTTAGGTTCAACACTAATCCCGATAGTATAGGGAGTGTGCGATGATGATCATATCAATCTTGGAACTACTTCCAACACTCATCGTTATCGCCTCTTCAACTAGTTTCGCTTATTCTCGTAACTCCTGTTTCGAGTTACTAATCTTAGCAACCTAACAAGTATCAAATACTCAGGGGCTACTATAAACACTAATCTCGACAAGATATGGAGTGTGCGATGATGATCATATCAATCTTGGAACTACTTCCAACACTCATCGTCACTTCCCTTCAACTAGTCTCTGCTTATTCTCAGAACTCTGTTTGAGTTACTAATCTTAGCAACCGAACAAATATCAAATACTCAGGAGCTACTATAAACACTAGTAAAGCACACATCAATAACCTGTATATCAAATATACCCTTGTTCACTTTGCCATCCTTCTTATCCACCAAATATCTCGGTATTTCCGTTTCCAAAGACCATTTCCTATGCAGTGTAAGCACTCGGTTTCAGGCTTTGGTTCAGCTTTGGGTTTCTTCGTGGGAGTGACAACTTGCTTGTCATTCTACTTGAAGTTCCCTTTCTTTCCTTTGCCCTTTTCTTGAAACTAGTGGTCTTGTCAATCATCAACACTTGATGCTCTTTCTCGATTTCTACCTTCGTCGATTTCAACATCACGAAGAGCTCGGGAATCGTTTTCGTCATCCCTTGTATACTATAGTTCATCACGAAGTTCTAGTAACTTAGTGATGGTGACTAGAGAATTCTGTCAATCACTATCTTATCTGGGAGATTAACTCCCACTTGATTCAAGCGATTGAAGTACCCAGACAATCTGAGCACATGCTCACTAGTTGAGTGATTCTCCTCCATCTTTTAGCTATAGAACTTGTTCGGAGACCTCATATCTCCCAACTCGGGTATTTGCTTGAAATATTAACTTCAACCCCTGGAACATCTCATATGGTCCATGACGTTCAAAACATCTTTGAAGTCCCGATTCTAAGCCGTTTAAGCATGGTGCACTAAACTACCAAGTAGTCATCATATTGAGCTAGCCAAACGTTCATAACGCTCGCATCTTGCTCTTGCAATAGGTCTGTCACCTAGCGGTGCATCAAGGACATAATTCTTACAGGCAGTAATGAGGATAAACCTCGGATCACGGATCCAATCCGCAACATTGCTACTAACATTTTTCAATACAATTTTCTCTAGGAACACATTAAAATAATCATATGAAAGCAACAACGCGAGCTATTGATCTACAACATAATTTGCAAAATACTACCAGGACTAAGTTCATGATAAATTTAAGTTCAATTAATCATATTATTTAAGAACTCCCACTTATACTGACATCTCTCTAGTCATCTTAAGTGATTACGTGATCCAAATCAACTAAACCATGTCCGATCATCACGTGAGATGGAGTAGTTTCAATGGTGAACATCACTATGTTGATCATATCTACTATATGATTCACGCTCGACCTTTCGGTCTCCGTGTTCCGAGGCCATATCTGTTATATGCTAGGCTCGTCAAGTTTAACCTGAGTATTCCGCGTGCGCAACTCTTTTGCACCCGTTGTATTTGAACGTAGAGCCTATCACACCCGATCATCACGTGGTGTCTCAAAGACGAAGAACTTTCGCAACGGTGCATACTCGGGAGAACACTTCTTGATAATTTTAGTGAGAGATCATCTTATAATGCTACCGTCAATCAAAGCAAGATAAGATGCATAAAGGATAAACATCACATGCAATCAATATAAGTGATATGATATGGTCATCATCATCTTGTGCTTGTGATCTCCATCGCCAAGCACCGTCATGATCACCATCGCCGCCGCGCGACACCTTGATCTCCATCGTAGCATCGTTGTCGTCTCGCCAACTATTGCTTCTACGACTATCGCTCTCGCTTAGTGATAAAGTAAAGCAATTACATGGCGTTGCATTTCATACAATAAAGCGACAACCATATGGCTCCTGCCATTGCCGATAACTCGGTTACAAAACATGATCATCTCATACAATAAAATATAGCATCACGTCTTGACCATATCACATCACAACATGCCCTGCAAAAACAAGTTAGACGTCCTCTACTTTGTTGTTGCAAGTTTTACGTGGCTGCTACGGGCTGAGCAAGAACCGTTCTTACCTCGCATCAAAACCACAACGATAGTTTGTCAAGTTGGTGCTGTTTTAACCTTCGCAAGGACCGGCGTAGCCACACTCAGTTCAACTAAAGTGAGAGAAACCGACACCGCCGGTCACCTTTAAGCAACTAGTGCTCAAGCGGTGAAACCAGTCTCGCGTAAGCGTCTGCGTAATGTCGGTCCGGGCCGCTTCATCTCACAATACCGCCGAACAAAGTATGACATGCTGGTAAGCAGTATGACTTATATCGCCCACAACTCACTTGTGTTCTACTCGTGCATATGACATCAACGCATAAAACCAGGCTCGATACCATTTGTTGGGGAACGTAGTAATTTCAAAAATTTCCTACGCACACGCAAGACCATGGTGATGGCATAGCAACGAGAGGGAGAGTGTCTGTCCACGCACCCTCGTGAGACCGAAAGCGAAGGCGTTATAACAACGCGGTTGATGTAGTCGACGCGTCTTCACGATCCGACCGATCCAAGCACCGAACGTGCGGCACTTCCGAGTTCTGCACACGTTCAGCTCGATGGCGATCCCGGACTCCGATCCAGCAAAGTGTCGGGATGAGTTCCGTCAACCGACGGCGTGGTGGCGATGATGATGCTCCACCGACGCAGGGCTTCGCCTAAGCTCATGACGATATGACTTCTCCGGCGCAGGCTTCGCCTAAGCTCATGACGATATGACCAAGTGGAATATGGTGGAGGGGCACCGCCGCTGCTAAGGAACGATCCGTAGATCAACTTGTGTGTCTGGGGTGCCCCCTGCCCCGTATATAAAGGAGCAAGGAGGAGGTGGCGGCCTGGGAGGGCGCGCAGGGGAGTCCTACTCCCACCGGGAGTAGGACTCCTCCTTTCCTAGTAGGAGTAGGAGAGTAGGAAGGGAAGGGAGGAAAGGGTGCGGCCTCCCCTAGTCCAATTCGGACTAGGCCTTGGGGCGCGGCCTGCCCTAGGCAGCCCTCTCTCTTTCCCGAGGGCCCAATAAGGCCCAATACTTCTCCCCGGCGAATTCCGGTAACTCTCCGTACTCGAAAATACCGAATCATTCGGAACCTTTCCGAACTCCGAATATAGTCGTCCAATATATCGATCTTTACGTCTCGACCATTTCGAGACTCCTCGTCATGTCCCCGATCTCATCCGGGACTCCGAACTCCTTCGGTACATCAATACTCATAAACTCATAATATAACTGTCATCGAAATCTTAAGCGTGCGGACCCTACGGGTTCGAGAACTATGTAGACATGACCTAGAACCATTCTCGGTCAATAACCAATAGCGGAACCTGGATGCCCATATTGGCTCCTACATATTCTACGAAGATCTTTATCGGTCAAACCGCATAACAACATACTTTGTTCCCTTTGTCATCGGTATGTTACTTGCCCGAGATTCGATCGTCGGTATCCAATACCTAGTTCAATCTCGTTACCGGCAAGTCTCTTTACTCGTTCCGTAATACATCATCTCGCAACTAACTTATTAGTTGCAATGCTTGCAAGGCTTATGTGATGTGTATTATCGAGAGGGCCCGAGATACCTCTCCGACAATCAAGTGACAAAACCTAATCTCGAATACGCCAACCCAACATGTACCTTTGGAGACACCTGTAGTACTCCTTTATAATCACCCGATTCGTTGTGACGTTTGGTAGTACCAAAGTGTTCCTCCGTAAACGGAGTTGCATAATCTCATAGTTACAGGAACATGTATAGGTCATGAAGAAAGCAATAGCAATATACTAAGCGATCAAGTGCTGAGCTAACGGAATGGGTCATGTCAATCACATCATTCTCCTAATGATGTGATCCCATTAATCAAATGACAACACATGTCTATGGTTAGGAAACATAACCATCTTGATTAATGAGCTAGTCTAGTAGAGGCATACTAGTGACTATCTGTTTGTCTATGTATTCACACATGTATTATGTTTCCGGTTAATACAATTCTAGCATGAATAATAAACATTTATCATGATATAAGGAAATAAATAATAACTTTATTATTGCCTCTAGGGCATATTTCCTTCAGTCTCCCACTTGCACTAGAGTCAATAATCTAGTTCACATCGTCATGTGATTTAACACCAATAGTTCACATCACCATGTGATTAACACCCATAGTTCACATCATCATGTGACCAACACCCAAAGGGTTTACTAGAGTCAATAATCTAGTTCACATCGCTATGTGATTAACACCCAAAGAGTACTAAGGTGTGATCATGTTTTGTTTGTGAGAGAAGTTTAGTCAACGGGTCTGCCACATTCAGATCCGTATGTATTTTGCAAATTTCTATGTCAACAATGCTCTGCACGGAGCTAATCTAGCTAATTGCTCTCACTTTCAATATGTATCCAGATTGAGACTTAGAGTAATCTAGATCAGTGTCAAAACTTGCATCGGCGTAACCCTTCTGACGAACCGTTTGTCACCTCCATGATCGAGAAACATATCCTTATTCCACTAAGGATAATTTTGACCGCTGTCCAGTGATCTACTCCTAGATCACTATTTTACTCCCTTGCCAAAATCAGTGTAGGGTATACAATAGATCTGGTACACAGCATGGCATACTTTATAGAACCTATGGCCAAGGCATAGGGAATGACTTTCATTCTCTTTCTATCTTCTGCCGTGGTCGAGTTTTGAGTCTTACTCAATTTCACACCTTTTAACACAGGCAAGAACTCTTTCTTTGACTGTTCCATTTTGAACTACTTCAAAATCTTGTCAAGGTATGTACTCATCGAAAAAACTTATCAAGCGTCTTGATCTATCTCTATAGATCTTGATGCTCAATATGTAAGCAGCTTCACCGAGGTCTTTCATTGAAAAACTTTTATTCAAGTATCCTTTTATGCTATCCAGAAATTCTATATCATTTCCAATCAACAATATGTCGTCCACATATAATATCGAAATGCTCTGAGCTCCCACTCACTTTCTTGTAAATACAGGCTTCTCCAAAAGTCTCAGATAAAACCATATGCTTTGATCACACTATCAAAGCGTTTATTCCAACTCCGAGAGGCTTGCACTGACCATAAATTGATCGTTGGAGCTTGCACACTTTGTTAGCACCCTTTGGATCAACAAAACCTTCTGGTTGCATCATATACAACTCTTCTTCTAGAAATCCATTCAAGAATGCAGTTTTACATCCATTTGCCAAATTTCATAATCATAAAATGCGGCAATTGCTAACATGATTCGGACAGACTTAAGCATCGCTACGGGTGAGAAAGTCTCATCGTAGTCAACCCCTTGAACTTGTCGAAAACCTTTTGCAACAAGTCGAGCTTTGTAGACAGTTACATTACCATCGGCGCCGGTCTTCTTCTTAAAGATCCATTTATTCTCAATGGCTTGCCGATCATCGGCAAGTCAACCAAAGTCCATACTTTGTTCTCATACATGGATCCCATCTCAGATTTCATGGCTTCCAGCCATTTCGCGAATCTGGGCTCACCATCGCTTCTTCATAGTTTGTAGGTTCGCCATGGTCAAGTAACATGACTTCCGAATAGGATTACCGTACCACTCAGTGCGTATTTTACTCTGGTTGACCTCTGAAGTTCAGTAGTAACTTGATCTGAAGCTTCATGATCATCATCATTAGTTTCCTCACTAATTGGTGTAGTTGTCACAGGAACCGTTTCTTGTGATGAACTACCTTCCAATAAGGGAGTAGATATAGTTATCTCATCAAGTTCTACTTTCCTCCCACTCACTTCTTTCGAGAGAAACTCCTTCTCTAGAAAGGATCCGAATTTAGCAACGAATGTTTTGCCTTTAGACCTGTGATAGAAGGTGTACCCAACAGTTTCCTTTGGGTTTTCTATGAAGACGCACTTTTCCGATTTGGGTTCGAGCTTATCAGGTGAAAACTTTTTCACATAAACATCACAACTCCAAACTTTTAAGAAACGACAGCTTAGGTTTACTGCTAAACCATAGTTCATACGGTGTCATCTCAACGGATTTAGATGGTGCCCTTTTTAAACGTGAATGCAGCTGTCTTTAATGCATAACCCCAAAATGATAGTGGTAAACCGATAAGAGACAACATAGATCGCATCATATCCAATAAAGTGCGGTTACAACGTTCGGACACACCATAACATTGTGGTGTTCCAGGTGGGGTGAGCTGTGAAACTATTCCACATTATTTTAATTGAAGACCAAACTCGTAACTCAAATATTCGTCTCCGTGATCAGATCGCAGAAACTTTATTTTCATATTACGATGATTTTTCCACTTTACTCTGAAATTCTTTGAACCTTTCAAGTATTTCAGACTTATGTTTCATCAAGTAGATATACCCGTATCTGCTCAAATCATCTTGTGAAGGTCAGAAAATAACGATACTTGCCACGAGCATCAACACTCATTGGATCGCATACATCAGTATGTATTATTTCCAACAAGTTTGTTGCTCGTTCCATTGTTCCGAACAACGGAGTTTCAGTCATCTTGCCCAAAAGGCACGGTTCGCAAGCATCAAACGATTCATAACCAAGTGATTTCGAAAATCCATCTTTATGGAGTTTCTTCATGCGCTTTACACCGATATGACCCCAAGCGGCGATGCCACAAATAAATTGCACTATCATTATTAACTTTACATCTTTTGGTTTCAATATTATGAATATGTGTATCACACGATCGAGATCCAACAAACCATTTTCATTGGGTGTATGACCATAGAAGGTTTTATTCATGTAAATGAACAATAATTATTCTCTAACTTACATGAATAACCGTATTGCAACAAACATGATCAAATCATATCCATGCTCAACGCAAACGCCAAATAACATTTATTTAGGTTCAACACTAATCCCGATAGTATAGGGAGTGTGCGATGATGATCATATCAATCTTGGAACTACTTCCAACACTCATCGTTCTGCCTCTTCAACTAGTTTCATTTATTCAGAACTCCTATTTCGAGTTACTAATCTTAGCAACCGAACAAGTATCAAATACTCGGGGCTACTATAAACACTAATCTCGACGGTATATGGAGGTGCGATGATGATCATATCAATCTTGGAACTACTTCCAACACTCATCGTCACTTCCCTTCAACTAGTCTCTGTTTCTCAGAACTCCTGTTTGAGTTACTAATCTTAGCAACCGAACAAATATCAAATACTCAGGAGCTACTATAAACACTAGTAAAGCACACATCAATAACCTGTATATCAAATATACCCTTGTTCACTTTGCCATCCTTCTTATCCACCAAATATCTCGGGTATTTCCGTTTCCAGTGACCATTTCCTATGCAGTGTAAGCACTCAGTTTCAGGCTTTGGTTCAGCTTTGGGTTTCTTCGTGGGAGTGACAACTTGCTTGTCATTCTACTTGAAGTTCCCCTTTCTTTCCCTTTGCCCTTTTCTTGAAACTAGTGGTCTTGTCAATCATCAACACTTGATGCTCTTTCTCGATTTCTACCTTCGTCGATTTCAACATCACGAAGAGCTCGGGAATCGTTTTCGTCATCCCTTGTATACTATAGTTCATCACGAAGTTCTAGTAACTTAGTGATGGTGACTAGAGAATTCTGTCAATCACTATCTTATCTGGGAGATTAACTCCCACTTGATTCAAGCGATTGAAGTACCCAGACAATCTGAGCACATGCTCACTAGTTGAGCGATTCTCCTCCATCTTTTAGCTATAGAACTTGTTCGGAGACTTCATATCTCCCAACTCGGGTATTTGCTTGAAATATTAACTTCAACCCCTGGAACATCTCATATGGTCCATGACGTTCAAAACATCTTTGAAGTCCCGATTCTAAGCCGTTTAAGCATGGTGCACTAAACTACCAAGTAGTCATCATATTGAGCTAGCCAAACGTTCATAACGTCTGCATCTTGCTCTTGCAATAGGTCTGTCACCTAGCGGTGCATCAAGGACATAATTCTTACAGGCAGTAATGAGGATAAACCTCAGATCACGGATCCAATCCATAACATTGCTACTAACATTTTTCAATACAATTTTCTCTAGGAACACATTAAAATAATCATATGAAAGCAACAACGCGAGCTATTGATCTACAACATAATTTGCAAAATACTACCAGACTAAGTTCATGATAAATTTAAGTTCAATTAATCATATTATTTAAGAACTCCCACTTATAATTGACATCTCTCTAGTCATCTTAAGTGATTACGTGATCCAAATCAACTAAACCATGTCCGATCATCACGTGAGATGGAGTAGTTTCAATGGTGAACATCACTATGTTGATCATATCTACTATATGATTCACGCTCGACCTTTCGGTCTCCGTGTTCGAGGCCATATCTGTTATATGCTAGGCTCGTCAAGTTTAACCTGAGTATTCGCGTGCGCAACTCTTTTGCACCCGTTGTATTTGAGCGTAGAGCCTATCACACCGATCATCACGTGGTGTCTCAAAGACGAAGAACTTTCGCAACGGTGCATACTCGGGAGAACACTTCTTGATAATTTTAGTGAGAGATCATCTTATAATGCTACCGTCAATCAAAGCAAGATAAGATGCATAAAGGATAAACATCACATGCAATCAATATAAGTGATATGATATGGTCATCATCATCTTGTGCTTGTGATCTCCATCGCCAAGCACCGTCATGATCACCATCGTCACCGGTAGCGACACCTTGATCTCCATCGTAGCATCGTTGTCGTCTCGCCAACTATTGCTTCTCGACTATCGCTATCGCTTAGTGATAAAGTAAAGCAATTACATGGCGTTGCATTTCATACAATAAGCGACAACCATATGGCTCCTGCCGATTGCCGATAACTCGGTTACAAAACATGATCATCTCATACAATAAAATATAGCATCACGTCTTGACCATATCACATCACAACATGCCCTGCAAAAACAAGTTAGGCGTCCTCTACTTTGTTGTTGCAAGTTTTACGTGGCTGCTACGGGCTGAGCAAGAACCGTTCTTACCTCGCATCAAAACCACAACGATAGTTTGTCAAGTTGGTGCTGTTTTAACCTTCGCAAGGACCGGGCGTAGCCACACTCGGTTCAACTAAAGTGAGAGAAACCGACACCGCGGTCACCTTTAAGCAACTAGTGCTCGAGCGGTGAAACCAGTCTCGCGTAAGCGTCTGCGTAATGTCGGTCCGGCCGCTTCATCTCACAATACCGCCCGAACCAAAGTATGACATGCTGGTAAGCGGTATGACTTATATCGCCCACAACTCACTTGTGTTCTACTCGTGCATATGACATCAACGCATAAAACCAGGCTCTGATACCACTGTTGGGGAACGTAGTAATTTCAAAAATTTCCCTACGCACACGCAAGACCATGGTGATGGCATAGCAACGAGGGGAGAGTGTCTGTCCACGTACCCTCGTAGACCGAAAGCGGAAGCGTTATAACAACGTGGTTGATGTAGTCGTCGTCTTCACGATCCGACCGATCCAAGCACCGAACGTCGGCACTTCCGAGTTCTGCACACGTTCAGCTCGATGGCGATCCCGGACTCGATCCAGCAAAGTGTCGGGATGAGTTCCGTCGACGACGACGGCGTGGTGACGATGATGATGCTCCACCGACGCAGGGCTTCGCCTAAGCTCCGCGACGATATGACTTCTCCGGCGCAGGCTTCGCCTAAGCTCATGACGATATGACCGAAGTGGAATATGGTGGAGGGGGCACCGCACACGGCTAAGGAACGATCCGTAGATCAACTTGTGTGTCTGGGGTGCCCCCTGCCCCAGATATAAAGGAGCAAGGGAGGAGGTGGCGGCCTAGGAGGGGCGCGACCAAGGGGAGTCCTACTCCCACCGGAGTAGGACTCCTCCTTTCCTAGTAGGAGTAGGAGAGTAGGAAGGGAAGGGAGGAAAGGGTGCGGCCCTCCCCTAGTCCAATTCGGACTAGGCCTTGGGAAGCGCGCGGCCTGCCCTAGGCAGCCCTCTCTCTTTCCCGCAGGGCCCAATAAGGCCCAATACTTCTCCCGGCGAATTCCGTAACTCTCCGGTACTCGAAAATACCGAATCATTCGAACCTTTCCGAACTCCGAATATAGTCGTCCAATATATCGATCTTTACGTCTCGACCATTTCGAGACTCCTCGTCATGTCCCCGATCTCATCCGGGACTCGAACTCCTTCGGTACATCAATACTCATAAACTCATAATATAACCGCATCAAACCTTAAGCGTGCGGACCCTACGGGTTCGAGAACTATGTAGACATGACCTAGAACCATTCTCGGTCAATAACCAATAGCGGAACCTGGATGCCCATATTGGCTCCTACATATTCTCTGAAGATCTTTATCGGTCAAACCGCATAACAACATACTTTGTTCCCTTTGTCATCGGTATATGTTACTTGCCCGAGATTCGATCGTCGGTATCCAATACCTAGTTCAATCTCGTTACGGCAAGTCTCTTTACTCGTTCCGTAATACATCATCTCGCAACTAACTTATTAGTTGCAATGCTTGCAAGGCTTATGTGATGTGTATTATCGAGAGGGCCCGAAGATACCTCTCCGACAATCGAAGTGACAAAACCTAATCTCGAAATCGCCAACCCAACATGTACCTTTGGAGACACCTGTAGTACTCCTTTATAATCACCCAGATTACGTTGTGACGTTTGGTAGTACCAAAGTGTTCCTCCGTAAACGGAGTTGCATAATCTCATAGTTACAGGAACATGTATAGGTCATGAAGAAAGCAATAGCAATATACTAAGCGATCAAGTGCTAAGCTAACGGAATGGGTCATGTCAATCACATCATTCTCCTAATGATGTGATCCCATTAATCAAATGACAACACATGTCTATGGTTAGGAAACATAACCATCTTGATTAATGAGCTAGTCTAGTAGAGGCATACTAGTGACTATCTGTTTGTCTATGTATTCACACATGTATTATGTTTCCGGTTAATACAATTCTAGCATGAATAATAAACATTTATCATGATATAAGGAAATAAATAATAACTTTATTATTGCCTCTAGGGCATATTTCCTTCACTTCGGCCCGGGCTGGAGCGCGCCGGGCCTTGGAGTTCGTCAAGGCGTGGTACCCTGGGTAAGTCTGGCCCAGCTGGCCACATTCCGGCTGGAGGCTCAGGAGGAGTTGGCGGTCGTGGAAGACGATCTCGTCAAGCGCGCGGCGTCAATCGCCGAGTACACCGACACCAGCATCTTTGTCCCGGAGCGGGTTGAAAACAGCGACGAGGCGCCGCCGGAATGGTTCGGGCTGAACCCGGACGACGGCGAGGACTCGGCGGAGGTGATCGACTCCAGCGGCGAGGAAGAAGGCGAGGCGGAGGAGGAAGGCGAAGAGGAGGCGCCAGAGGTCGGAGCGGACGGCCAACCTCAGCTCGACCGCGCCTCCAGCAACGAGCCGCGACCAACTGAGCTAGCTGCCGCTGGAGGCGACGAAGCAGAGACCGATCATTCGGCCGCTCCGGCAACTGGCACCGCCGACTCCTCCGATCCTCCGAACCCTTCTGCCGCTTCCTAGGCCGCCATTTTATCTTTTACTTCACCTGTCTATTAGTCTCGATGAACTTGTTAATTTTGCACAATTCCACCCGCGGGGTGTATCTTGAACTTCTGTTGAAGATCGACCAAGGGCCTTTGCTATGTAAAATATTTTTCTGAGTTCTACCCTTTCTTGCTTACTGCTCTTTGGCTTTTTCCTTTGCCGCCTTCCCTTGGTTGTCGTCTTGCCAGCCAAACAGCCGCTCTGCGGACTGTTGTTGGGTCAAGTACTTAGCTACTTTTGGGAAGGCAAGTACTTAGCCGTTCAGAGTTTTTAGCAAGCTGAGTAGAAAACGGCGGGCCGGCTGCTCAACAGTCGGTCGCAAAGTCTGGAAGTCGGCTTAAACTATGCACATGCTTTGAGTCCTTAGCCATTTTTCATGTGGGCACCCTTTCTACCTTGCTCCTGCCCACCAGACAGTCGCTCTGCGAGCTGCGGCTTCTGGCAGGAGACGGCTTAAGTGCCACACATTACTTGTCCGGCTGCAGGAAGCATTTCATAGTTCAAGGCGGCAAGTCCCCGGGCCGACTAGTCGAACCTGGTGCCAGGCGGCATAACAAAAAATGACATACTCATAGGCATAATTCTTATCATATAGATAAAAGAGGCAGTCCCGAGATCTTACGGGGACCCGAGTCTTCGTGCTTTAATACAAAAGGTAGCGTGGTACATCTTGCATCAATCAGTAAAATCTTGATTTGCATTCCATAACCGCTCCGTCTCCTTGCGGAGTCGTCTCTCTTGCGCTACCGAGGCTTCGGCGTCGATCGGGTAGTAGGAGTCGTTGCCCAACACTTTGTTGATGATGAAGGGCCTTCCCAAGACCGAGAGCTTGTCTTGGCCGGCTGTTCGTTGGATCAGCCGGAGCACAAGGTCTCCTTCTTGGAAAGATCTCGGCTTGACCTTCCGATTGTAGTATCGGTGCAGGCTCTGCTGGTAGATGCTGGACCGGCTGAGTGCCAACAGCCTGCCCTCTTCTAGCATATCGACGCCATCTTGTCGTGCTTCTTCCGCCTCCTCTTCGGTGTACATGGTGACTCGAGGGGAGTCGAATTCTATGTCCGTTGGGATGACGGCTTCGGCACCGTAGAGGAGGAAGAAAGGCGTGAAGCCGGTTGACTTGTTTGGAGTTGTGCGCAGGCTCCAGAGGACGGCTGACAGCTCGTCGAGCCAGCAGCCGGCCGAACGCTCCAAAGGCTCGACCAGTCAAGGCTTCATGCCGGACAAGATGAGGCCATTTGCTCGCTCCACCTGGCCTTTTGACTGCGGATGGGCAACGGACGCTAAGTCCAGTCGAATGCCCTGTGTCACGCAGAAACGGGCCAAGGCGCCTTTGGCAAAGTTTGTGCCATTGTCAGTGATGATGTTGTGCGGTATGCCTTACCGGATGGTGATGTCGGAGATGAACGTCACAACAGTCGGACCGTTCAACTTCTTGATTGGTTTGGCTTCTATCCACTTGGTGAACTTGTCCACCGCGACAAGCAGATGAGTCATGCCACCTCGCGCTTTTTTGAATGGTCCCACCATGTCCAGGCCCCAGACGGCAAAGGGCTAGGCAATGGGAATAGTCTTGAGTGCAGAAGCCGGCTGATGTGGCTTGGAACGGAACTTCTGGCACCCTTTGCATTTTTGGACCAAGTCCTTGGCGTCTTCTAGAGCGGTCGGCCAGGAAAAACCATGGCGGAAGGCTTTGGCGACAAGTGCTCTTGAAGCCGCGTGGTGGCCACACTCGCCTTGATGGATATCTTTGAGAATCGCTTGGCCTTGCTCCGGCTCCACGCAGCGCTGGTAGACACCAGTGACACTTCGCCTCACAAGCTCTCTGTTGACTATGGTGTATGCTGTTGCCCGGCGTTGCACTTGCCAGGCCGAGATCTCATCAGTCGGCAGCTCTTTGTTCACCAGGAAATTGAGGATGGGCTGGGCCCACGAAGGTGCCGTGATTTCTTTGACTGTCAGGACTGCAACTTGGACGAGGGCGGTTGGGCCGGGAGGCGGCGGGTTGGAGTCGGCAGCCGCTTGCTGGATCGATGAAGTACCAGTCGATTAGTGCAGTCCGGGCGAGCTCACGAAGTCCTCGGGCTGGCAGCTGCGATCCCCGGCGGGTTACGAAGTCCCGGGGCCGGGCGCGACTGCCGCGGCCCCCGGGCCGCCTGCCAGAATTCCCGTGCCGGCCGCTGGAGCTCGCAAGTCGGATCCGACTGCTTCAGGAGGAGCCGGCACGAAGATAGAATCTGACTCTGGAGATGGCTTGACAGACGGCTTGAGGAGGCATTGAAGGGCGATGCCGGTCGGTAATGCTTGACGGGTGGAGCCGATTCGTGCCAGGGCATCTGCTTGCTCGTTGTCGTTTCTTGGCACATGGAGAAACTCGCACCCTTCAAAATATCCACTGAGCTGCTGTACGAGGAAGCGGTAGCTCACCATGTTTGCATCTTTGGCGTCTCAATCGCCTGACGACTGTTGGACCACCAAGTCAGAGTCACCATAGCACAGGATCCGGCGAATGTCGAGCTCTTTAGCAAGCCGGAGCCCGTGGATGAGGGCCTCATATTCGGCGACGTTGTTGGAGGCGGCGAAATGGATTTGCAGAACATATTTGAGCTTGTCGTCTTTTGGGAGAGGTGAGGACGATGCCGGCTCCCAAACCGGTGTGCATCTTGGAACCATCAAAATGCATCCACCAATGGGTGGAGTCGGTATTGGCCGGCAGGTCTCGAGTCTCGCCCGGTCGGCGAAAGTCGGCGGTGCTTGTGACTTGATGGCGGTGCGAGGCTGGTAGTAGATGGTGTAGGGGGCCAAATCTATGGCCCATTTGGCCACTCGACCAGAAGCATCTCGGCTACCAATGATCTCGGTCAGTGGAGCTGTGCAGACCACGGTGATTGGGTGCTCTTGAAAATACGACTTCAATTTCTTGGCGGCAAATTGCACGCCGTAGCACATCTTCTGGTAGTGGGGGTAGTTTTGCTTGGCGGTCGACAGTACTTCACTTAAATAATATACCGGTCTCTGGACTGGTAGTGCCTTGCCTTCCACCTTGCGCTCTACCACAATGACTGTGCTGACCACTCGACTGGTGGCAGCGATGTAGAGGAGCATGGGCTCCTTAGGAGTCGGAGCCGCCAGGACAGGTGGAGTAGTCAACATCTTCTTGAGCTGGAGAAAAGCTTCGTCCGCCTTGTCGTTCCACTCAAAAAAAGTGGTTTTCTTCATGAGATGGTACAGGGAAAGAGCCTTCTCACCCAGCCGACTGATGAATCGGCTAATGGATGCCAAGCAGCCAGTGAACTTCTGCACATCCAGCAGTCGGGTGGGTACTTCCATCCTCTCGATGGCCTTGATCTTCACAGGGTTGCACTCTATGCCGCGTTCTGAGACCAGGAATCCAAGAAGCTGGCCAGCTGGTACTCCGAAGGCGCACTTCTCTGGGTTAAGCTTGATTTGAAACCGGTGTAGGTTCTCAAAGGTCTCCTTAAGGTCTTCTAGCAGCGTTCCACGCTTCTCCGTCTTTGTGAAAAAAAAGTTTGTCAAAATCTATTAACATTGGATCTAGTTTTGAAGATCTCGACGTGAGGAATCCAATGGTGAAAACCGTTCGAGATTTGGACGCACGGTTTAAGAGATAAAACATTTTGAATAAACGAATCTACGAAGAAAGGAAAAACTCCCCGGTTGCGACAAGTGGCGTGCTGCATGTGCGCCACTTGTCACGACCTAGGAAAGTGGAGTGTTTTTTGCAACGAGTACTCCTTAATTAGTGATTTCGCCGTTTTCGGAAACCTTCTAAGGTCACAAGCCGGTTTTTATCGGTTTTGGAAACCTTCTAGGAAGGTTTCCTGGTTTCCTGAACTGATTTTTTCTGGGTTTTCTATTTATTTTCCTTTTTTGGTTTTCTGTTTCTGTTTTTCTTTCTTCTCTATTTGTTGCTTCTTTTCCAAAAAATTGTAATATGTTTTTAAAAAATCCTTTTTTTTCTAAAAAAATTGGCGCTTTTGAAATTTTGTACGGAATTCCAATAACTGCTTGTGATTTCTAATTTCTTCTCGTATTCAAAAATATGTTCAAGATTACAAATTTTGTTCTCAAATTCGGAAAATGTTCGTGTTTCCATAATTTGTTCATATTTTTCAAAAAAAATCAAAACTTCAAAAATTGTTCACTTACTGAAAAAATGTTCCAGATTTCAAAACATGTTCATGTTTCCAAATTTTGTTCATTTAATTGAAATTTATTCTTATTTTCATAAAAACGTTGTATTTAAAAATTTGTTCTTGTTTTTACACAAATGTACAGAATTTTCATGATTCTTGTGCACGTAAATAAATGTTCAGAATTTCAAATTTTGTTCGTATTCTTTATGCTTCTCAAGATTTTTTTGGAATTAAAAAATTTGTTCACGTTTATAAAAAACTACTTTGTGATTTCAAAAAGAATCGTAATCTCAAAATTCTTCATAATTTCCAGAAATTATTAGAAACATGAATAAATGTTTCAAATCTGCTGGTGCTCTCTGTTCTTAAAGGTCCGCGCGAAACATTATTGCGTTGAAGTGGTTTGCTCAAGTGGCCAGCTGCATAAGGCTAGAAGGTAGCAAATCGCGTGTTCGAGTCCTAACCCATAGCTCTATTTTTTGGTATTTTTGTGTCGTTCTGTTTTGCATTCAACTCGATTTGGTTCTAATGGGCTGACCTAGTCATGGATCCCCCTGTGCAGCGCACACTTCATTCGACGCAGTGTGCGTCCTATAGGGGGGAGCTCCAATGCGCCGCATTTTTGCGGCTAATAGGGAGAGCGACGCACACATGAGCCGTGTGACTGGGCCTGCCCACTAAGAGGCACCGTGAGTTGTTAACAACAGTAAAAAATTGAAAAAAATAAATCGAAAGAGGCGCCGCAAGGCATCGGGCACGCGACATCGCTCTGCTCCAGCGTGCTGCTAGCCACAAGAGTAAATGGCCACATGTGAACAAACATGCATCACGAACTTATTTAGGACCTTACTGTTGCGGGATATTCCCAATTGGATGTTATTTTCTGTACGTGTACAGCAGCTTATATATTTTTGAAAATTTGAACACATTTCAGAAAACATGAAAGAAGTTTTGAAGAAATGTGACCGAAATTTGAAATTCCAAAATAGTGATTGAAAAAATGACAAAACTTGGAATCTAACAAAAAATGAAAAAAATGTGAACATTATTTTCAGAAAAACAAGAACAAAATTTGGAACGGAGTTTTTTTTACTTTGGAACAATTTTAAAAACTATTAGAGCACATTTTCAAATTTTATTTTTTTAACAAAAATGAATAAATTTTGAACGCCGAATGTATTACAAAAGAATGAATAAAATTTGAAGTTCCAAAAGCTTTAGACAAAAAACGGAATGTTCTACAAAACGCAAACACTTTCCCAATTTCTGAACAAGTTTTTCAAAAAATATAACATTTTCAAAAAACAGGAACTTTTTATGAAAATAATGAAGATTCTTTTGGAATGGGAACATTTTTGAAAATTCCAAAACAAAATTTGGAGATGCCGACATATTTCGAAATTTCTGAACAAAATTTGAAAACACGAACATTTTTTGAAACTTGTTGACAATTTATGAATCTAGGAAAAAATTTTAAACTCCGAAAAACATGAACATTTTTTTGCGATTTGAGAACATTTTTTTAAAATGGGGCCAACTTTTTTAACGCCAGAACATTTATTGAAAATTTGTGAAAACATTGAACTAAAGCATTCGCAATATTTTACGAAAGATAATAACATTTTATGAAAATGTGGAACATTTTAGAATTTATGAACTTTTTTAAAAAACGACCATTATTTGAAATTTCTAACATTGTTAAAGCAAGAACCTTTTTTTGAAAAATAAGAACATTTTTTGAACATGACTTTAGTTAAAAAAGATAAAAATAAGCTTGAAAAAAGGCAAAAGAAACATAAAACGAAAAAATGGAAAGAATAAATAAAGAAAGAAAAGAAACAGAAACAGCAAACCGAAAAAAGAAACAGAAAAACCAGTAAAAGAAACAAACAAACAGAAGGTTTCCAAAACCGGCTCGCTAGTTACGGCTGTACATGCACTGTCTACATCTAACTGATCCGGCCCATCGCCTCGCTGCTCGGTCGCTCACCTGTGCAAAGCGCCGACAGTGGCCGGCCTA
This sequence comes from Aegilops longissima, assembly GCA_021605205.1. Lineage (NCBI taxonomy): Eukaryota > Viridiplantae > Streptophyta > Magnoliopsida > Poales > Poaceae > Aegilops > Aegilops longissima. The sequence continues at coordinate 19,052,373 of CM038680.1, forward strand.
TCTACGTGTTTTTCTGCCTTCAAAAGAGAAAAGAAGTTTGGGGGCAGCATGAATCTAATCTGCGACCTCCTCCTTCCAGGTTCAACGAACTGGCCAGCCCAGCACCCAACCTCATGTGCCCATGTACATCTTTCATCTTTTTCATCCATATACTTTCCTTTTTCTTTTCCCCCTTCTTCCTTGTTCAATGAACTTTTCAAAATTTTCGTGAACCTTTTTACAAAACCAATGAACTTTTTTTCAAAATCAATGAGATTTTATGAACTTTTTTTCAAATTCGATGAACTTTTTCCAAAATCAGTGAACTCTTTTTCAAAATTGGTGAACTTTTTTCAAAGTCGATAATTTTTTTAAAAAAAAATATATTTTGCAAATCGATGAACATTTTGAATTCGTGATTGATTTTTTGAATACGTGATTTTTTTTTCTAATTCGTGATGTTTTTCCATCTTTGTACGTTCAAAATTTGTTCACATTTCTTTTTTAAAAATATCCTGTTTTCTATATAGCGCGGCTAAAATATAGTTCTTAGACATTTTGCATTGCAATATTTTTTAAGAGCTTTGTAGGTCTAGTGGTTGGCCAGTCATGTGCTGGAGCTTAATACTATAGGTTCGAATCCTCACGGGAGTATCATTTTCGCTGGGTTTTCCGTGCCATGAATACATTTTTTGCACTGCCCCTGCTGTTCATGGGCCAGCCCACTGGCGAGCTGCCCGCCACTTGTACCAACCGGTGGAGTCCTCCTCGTTGGCGCCTTATGCGCCGCTTTTGCATGCTGGCGCTCACATCCCAGCTCACGTGGGCCGGCCCATTTAGCTGGATCGATCCCTTCTTCGATAGCTTGACAAACAGAAATTTCGTTCTTTAGATTCGACAGACGTGTTGATTGTTCAATTCAGTTTTTTTTAAGTCAGATTGTTCAATTCAGTTGACCGTTCAACTTTTGACCAATTCGCAGTTGACTGTGTTGACTTTTCGAAAAAAAAAGAAAATCATTAATTTTGAAAAATAATTCTTAATTTGAAAAAATTTCATCAATTTTAAAAAAAGTTCATCAAATATTCGAAAAAGTTCATGAAATTTGAAAAAAGTTCAACGTTTTGAATTAAAAGTTCATCACTTTTCAAAAAAGTCTATCGATCTGAAAAATAGTTCAGCAATTTTGAAAAATAGTTCATCAATTTTGAAAAATAGTTCATCAATTTTGAAAAAAGTTCACCAATCTTGAAAAAAGTTCATCGGATTTAAAAAAAGGTTCATCGAATTTGAAAAAAAGTTCATCAAATTTGGAAAAAAGTTCACTACATTTGAAAACAGTTCAGCGAATTTGAATAACAGTTCATTGAATTTGATAAAAGTTCATCGATTTTGAAGAAGAGTTTCGCGAATTTGGAAAAGTTCATCGAATCTAGGAAGAAGAACAGGAAAAAAAGAAAATAAAAAATAAAAAAAACGGAAACAGAAGAATAAAAGAAAGAAGAAAAGAGTTAAATATATGAAAGTTAGAATATCGTGTTGGTTATGGCGGGGTGGTTACTACAGCTTAGTATTTAGCAGGACGTCACCGGTTTGATTCCTGCTACTAGCAGACTCTTTTGCAGTGTGATAAAATACAGGGAGAAAAGCTAGATGGGCCGACCCAGCGGTGAAGGGGGGTATGCGCCCGTTTGTAATTAGTACTGTACCGGGCGCTGAGGGCGCCGAATAGGATTTAGCGGTGCATAAGGTGCCCTATAGAGCTCCCTTGACACAAAGCGCGTCAAATAGGATATTTCCTCCCGCCTGTGCCGCCGCTTAATGGCCATTTTGTACAATGCGCGCGCACCAGTTTACACTAGTAGCGGGCCAGCCCATATTCTTTTCTGTTCATTTTTTTTCCTGCGTTTCCACATGGGTTTTCTTTACTTTCTTTTACTTTTTTTCTATTTTTAAATGCGTCAAATTTTGTAAACATTTATGAGCTTTCTTTCAAAATGGATGAAAATTTTCTATTTGTTTCAAATTTGATGCATTTTTTAATTTTTCATTTTTTAGCAAAATTGATAAAAAACCAAATTCTTGAGTTTTTTTCAAAACTTTTTTTTTTCAGATTACTGAACTTTTTTCAAAATTGATGAACTTTTTTCACGATCTATGAAAATTTTCCAACTTGTGTGAACATTGTTTTCAATATCGATGAACTTCTTTCAAATTTATGAATTTTTTCAAAGTCGATGAACTTTTGTCATTTTTGTGAAATTTTTTCTTCGAAAGTCAATGGCAGTCTCTCAACTAGTCACATGTCGTCGGTTGACTTGTGAAAGGTCCACTGTTGACCAGTCAATCTACATCCGGTCGATCGAAGGGGCGACCGAAGGATGACCGACCCGAAAAGATATGTTGTCTTTGTAGGGCTGGCCCAAGGCCATGACACGTGACCACCAAATGCCGCAACTTGCGTCGAAGGCGTTGTACAGGAGTTCCCAGTAGGAGGAGCATAGCGATGGCTACCCGGTCGTCTCTTGCGCTTTGACCGAGCCAGGCCTTGACAATGTACTGGTACACTTCCCTATACACAACAAAAAGAAGTGAATATCAACTATGGGGTGTCGAGAGGGTTTTGTTTAGGGTTGAAGCCGCCACCAGGGATTTTTGGTCCTCTCGCCTCCTGCTGCCATCTTGGCGCTGGGAGGACTCGCATCGTTTAGTGCCGGTGTATTTTGTGAGAATAAATTTACTATCATTCTTTTGACTCTGCCATGAGGTTAGAGATGTTTTTGTCCTCGCAGATCCGATTATTCAAATATGATGAGTGTATGTTCGTGTGTTAATTTTTTTGTTGGTTAAATTCTTTGTGAAGATGAAATCTTTCATTGATACCACGGTGAAGATATTGTGATCCGACGGCCTGCACTTCTAGGGGATCATCTCCGGCCCAAGTACGGTCATCGATCAAAGCTTCCAATCTTTTTGGATGGGCGACTCAAGGCGTTTCAAAAACCATTATTGGTAATTTTCATGCGGGTGAAAGAATGGCAACATCGTTGCTCCAATGTAATCGCAACGTCTTTACCTAAGTCTTGGAGTATTTCTTCTAGCAGAGATTGATTCCGCAAAGAAGGTGTTTACAAGAGATATCATGTTGTAATTCTTAGTCATAGGGGTTGCTTTGTATTTTCTTTGATCTTAGATACAAATCAGTGTACCTATAGTTGTTATGAGTATGAATAAAATTACAGTTGACTCAACAAAAGTGAGTAGTTATGTCATTTATTTTTCGTAGCGTTAATATGAACATTGTGTTAGGTGCAAACATGGAAACCGTAAAATCAAACATTAGTTAAGGAAATAAATTATAATGATCATTTTTCCATAGCGCATAACATTCTCTTAGGACGTGGTGTGGACATTCTCTTTTGTTTGTATACGATAAAAAATGTCCAATTTTGTATGATGTGGACGATATACACCGTTGATTACATCATTGATCGACAACCACACGGTTCATCGGCCAATCGTACCAAAGTCGGATGGGATTTTGTCGTATGCTAGATTACTCTGATTTATTTTTCCCTATTGAAAACCGGATGGATATTATATGTCATTTTATTTGTTGATACATATGACATGATATGTGTTTTTGTTGGGAACAAAAATATGTACAATTTGATTTAAATTTTCAAACGTATATTCTAATACAAGCACATGAATATAAATGTAAATACTAATACAGGTACATTTAAATATTTGAAATGTATATGATTTGTTATTGTGTCACCATGTTTAGTATCTATGTTGCAAGTTTCCATGTGTATGATTTGTTAATTTTCAATAAAAGCGCTTTTATTAACTCAAAATGTAGCATCAATCGGATACAAAGTATGATGAGCAACACCCCACATTCATGAAATTGGCCATATGAAATAATTTGATGCCACTAAAGATTACATTTTTCACCTGGCTAATCCGACAACATAATTTGGACGGCCGATCGCCTCCATCATTTGAGTTGTCCTCTTTCATGTTTGGTTGCCGATTCTCTCTCCGTATTTGGTCCACCGTGGGCAGAGATTGGCTTGGTCGTTTTTTTTTCTTGAGAAATTACCACTTTATTTAAGCACTAATACTGTTGCTCCATACAAGAATGTCGGGAATGGTAACAAGACAAACTTGGCAACCCCTAGCTAGAGTAGTTGCCGCATTCACAAGATCATGCACTTCGTAGTTTGCGTCCCTTCCTTCGTCCACAATATTTTCTTCGATGTAGTTCCTCTGTCTCACTTGAATATCCTTGAACTCGCCCTTCAAGTGATGGACGGTGGCAACACAATCGGTGGCTTAGCTATGCGAGAGATTCAAATCTACAGCTAGATAGAAAGCAAGCATAAGCTTCAAGAATTTCCGGATCGATGATCAACTCATAGCATGTCGCAGACTCTCCCAGATAATTATCTTCATTGTCTCTGTGACTCCCTCCGCATTCCTGGATATGGAAGCATTAACATTGATCTTGGGTAGTACCCTCGGAGCCCTCGCCCATTTTTTCCACTTTAGTCTTCGGATTTGGCCCCATATATTTCCTGCTCGGAATCATCCCTAGATCCTCCATATATATACTTGTTTATAAAATGCATTGTGGAAAGTGGGGTTTGAAATAACTGTTCATGCTTTGCTTTTCGCCTCGCCCACCAAATTCCCCACATGGTTACAAGTTCTTTGGCCAACTTCTTTTCCTCCATAGAATCTTGGATCATTGCTAGCCAGAGCTTAGCATCCTCAGTGTGACATGAGATAACATGCTCAACTAGTTCCTCATCTGCCAAGGACCAAACTTACTTAGACATTTGGAATTCTATCATTCTATGAGTGCATGTCTCCATGTATCACTAGCTCTCTAGAAAATTTCACATACATCTGAGTCCCCTATGGGTCGTGAACAAGGGTTTTAGCAGTTGGGATGGAGTTCTTTGCTAGTCTCCAAGCGAAATTCCTGATCGTTGGCGGTACACCCACCTTCCATAGTTTCTTCCACTGCTCGTTGTGCCGCGCTATTGGAGTTTCTAGGTCTCCCTTCTAGTCAATCCAGTCGCCTTGTTTTAGTGTCTGCTAGCAGTTTATATGCCGATCGAACAGAAAAACACCCACTCGGTCCTTTCATAGTGACTATACTGAGCAGAGATGCTACATAATGATTCCGCGATTCCACAACCTTAACAGAGCGTCAATTAATTTTGAAACCAATACCGGAGGGTTATCAGATATGGGATGCATTGCACGTAACAGGTTATCACGTGGTAACCAATTGCTGCTCACAAGTCCTTGCTTCAAAACAGAAAGTCCTTCATGGATGGCCCTCCAAAGTTGCGAAGGCCTGCTACCAAATTCCGCATCAAGGACACCAACTGACGGAAAATAAACACCCTTAAGAACCCTAGCACTCAAAGTTTCTAGTTCTTGGAGTAGCTCCAGCCTTGTCTCGCCAACATTGCCAAGTTAAACATCTGAGTATCTCTAAAACCCAGGCCTCCCATATATTTGGGCATCGTTGTTTCCTCCCAATACACCCACGCCGTCCTCGTTCTTCCGTTCTTACTTCCCCAAAAGATTTTTTCTGAGCATAGAGTCAATAGTTTTGCATAAACCCCTTGGGAGCAAGAACCAATCTTTCGACAGTCCACCTATCCAACGTGTAGCTCCCAAATGCCGCCGCCCACACTTGGGCCAGCCCACCAGTTTGCATGCTGCTGATTTGGTCATTGGGATGGAGAATGCTACTGATTTGAGTCCTTTTTTCCCAAAATCCAGCTGCTGGAGCAATTAAAATATTGTTCCTGAATTTTCTAAAAACTTTTCAGAGTTTAAAAAATCTTTATGAATTTAAAATAAAGCTCTTCGATTTCAAACATTAAGATGAAAAAAAAAATATTCATGATTTTTTTTTAAATGTCAATGAACTAAAACAATGTTCACACATTTAAAAAATTGTTCATCAACTTTTAGAAAAACTATTCCCGAGTACATGCGTTAATTAATTAACTAACAGGCCTGGAGCTTGCGAAGTCGTAGAGGGGACCGGTGCTGGAGAAGACGATGAGCGCGAGATCGGTGTCGCAGAGGATGGTGAGCTCCCGGGCCTTCTTCATCAGCCCTCCCCGCCGCTTGGAGAAGGTCACCTGACGGTTTGTCGCGTTGTCAATCCTCTCAATCGCAATGTTCACTCTCACCATCCTCCTCCTCCTCCTCCTCCTCCTCCTCCTCCTCCTCATAGCTCTTCTTATTCTTCGATCTACGGATATCTCCTGCCGGCTGGCCGGCCGATTGATGAAAGTAATTAAGGACTGAACGAAATGGGGCTACCTAGAGGCTGCTAGCGGTTTATTCTCTGCTCTCTTGGTGCAATCCACAAGTCTAATCTAGCTAGTTGAATCTTTCCCCCCAGCTGCTAGCTGATGCAGCTAGCTAGTTTTTGTATTCTTGGGTTTGCTGCAATGGTCTGCAAACCAAAAGGGGCCGGCAACAGTAAGCTAGGCTTAAACAACTGGTTAAATACCAATTTTATTGTTCATTAGGTTAATTAAGTGACCAGCCACATACAATTTTCCTCGGTGGCTACGACAAGGACATCCATAATATACATATTGTTGCGACTGCTCATAGTATAAACTTTGGGTACGAGGATAGCCTATTGGCTTCGGACAAGTTTCCATGACTTGTGCCGTACAACATGCATGGCGTCAGCTACCAAGCCAGCCACTTTTTGTTCGAACCGTTGAAACAGCCCAGCAACCGTCTTAGGTACGTATTCAAAGTTTTAGATTTGTTTCTAATTAGCTCGGAACAGTAGAACTTCCTCAAGGCTTAGTGATTTGGTCATAGTGAGAATCTGTAAAAAATTCATACCAATTGGATTCACCAAAATGGTACTTCCTTCACAGCTATCTTCACTTGACCAGAATTCCATAATTTTAGAGGAATATTAGCTAAGTGAAATGGTGCCAAATTTGGTGGAGAGAAGTTATTTGGGTAGGAGAACAATCTGGCAATTTATCAGGATTTTTGAAGCAATATAAAATGCACTTGCTTCACAACCTGAAAATATTGCCAGAATCAAAGATTTGTCCCTGTGCTCACATAAATGATTGGATGGGGATGAAATTTGGAGGAGGCTAATTATATGAGCACATGAAGAGGCATGCCAAATTTCAACTCATTTGAATAACCCTAGCTAGTACTTCCTTCACAGTGGCTTCTGTTTGACAGAAACTTTGAAAAATCACTGAGGAAGATTGGCTAGGCAAATAAAGTTGAATTTTGTCATGAGGCAATTATTTGTACATAAAAGAATGCCCAACAAGTTTGGGAGCAAACAAGATAAGATAAATGACACTTCCTTCACAAAGTGCCACTCTGGACATAAATGAAGAATAATTATTGGGAAATTATTCTTGGGTTAGGACATGAAAGTTTGGGCATATTTGAGCAACATATTACCCAAAGGAATTATGAGAATTATATGGTAATTTTTGGATGGACAGAAATATAGGTTGCTTCACAACCTAGGGCAGATAGGGTTATTCATTTAATAGAAAAAAGGAATATTCTTGAGCAAAAGAAATTAGGGTTTGGTCAAGCAGTGGAGTGACATGATCTTGGCAAGGTTTTGAGAAATATGAGCCACTTGGGAGAGGAAATGAAGATGATTTCCCAGGTGGCAAGGCCATAGAACCACTCCAAAAGAAAAACAGAGCAAAACAAATTATATTAAAAGAAAAAGAAAAGGGCCAAAAACCAGGCTATTACAAACCTTCCCCCCTTAAAGAAATCTCGTCCCCTAGATTTGGTTGCTCAGGGAACAAGTATGACTTGAGGACACCGTTTCCAGCTCGGGTATCCTTTTTCCTTTATTTATTGTTCCCCCAAGAATTTCAGATGATTAACTTACCTTGCTTTGGGGTGGCTTGCTTCACCTTTCCCCAGATTCTCACGGGTCTTTGCTCATATAGCAATTCTTTTTTTTACTGATGTTGATTCTCTATACCTGTGGTGATATCCAATGGATATGAGCAGAAATTTTATTTTGGTCATGAAAACCTTTTTACTCTTGTCATGGGGTTGCTACAAACAAATGCAGGCCTTCTGTTTTCAACAAATGCTGAGAATTAATCATGTCCATCTTCTGACGGGATCTGACTGCTCATAAGTGGTACTGATTTATTTGATTTATTTCTTTGGCTCGATCATGGGGTACCTACCAAAGATTTGACTGCCTTCTGTCATGAGAAATATAACAGGATATAGACTTATACTCTAGCATACCTCAATTAATAACATCCTGAGACTTTCCTGACAGGTATGCTGGTGGGAAGATACTTTTCATGACAGGCTGTCCGGGTACTAGGTTACACCAGTGGATATACCTGGTCTGAAGCTGATTGTTCGATTTTTGATTTACCCATGTTGTCGGTATACCCAGATGTGGTAATAAGTTGTGTGATGCTTTATACTGTCGCTGAAGTCAAACTGCTGAGGTTGCAAAAGAATCTTGGATTTGACAAAACAGATTTGGATATTCCGCACTAACCATTTTTTAAGCGGGTCAGCGGGATATGAAGTCCTTGTAGAGCAGAGTAATCCACTGAGGGTATGCCTTTGTGGCTCCATATGTAATCTGGCCACTAACTCACTTGGGTATCCGGACCCTGATGGTCATGCAAAAATCATCATACCATTGCTATCAGTCTCATCCTTTTGATGGTCATGATTTTCCTTGTCAGGATATCTTACTGAAATAGGTTGGCCACATATATCCTTGATTCGTCATACGACAATGGTTGTGGCTAGTGCAATATTTTTGTCATTATCCCTGGTGCTTGGGTTCCGCACGTATATGACATATTCTCGGGGCTTGTAGCTGTACAGAGCCCTTTGTTGAGGCCAACCATACAAGAGTTCATGAGATCTCCTTGTCGATGCGGGAATATTGGCCTTGGTGGCCACTGTCAAGACTGTTGATTCTGTGATGTCTTATCCAGATCTCATAGATCCTTGTATTACATAAGATGTGTATCTCTGCTTATCTTCATTTACATGATCCCTGAGGTTGGGGGATCCTTACTTTCCTTAGGTATATCTGTTGGATCCTTGTCGTACCTCGTATGAGTGACTGATATGATTGGGGATGCATGCTCACCATATATAAGAATCATATGGAACCAAACACTTGATTCTTGAGGTAGGCATATGTTTTGACTGATTTGTGCTCCTGACAAAATTATTGCAAATATGATCCTTGAAATGTACTGCCATCTATTGCCAACTCACCGCATAATCTCTGAGGATGCTGCAATACTGTGGTATTGATGTGGACTGAGTGGCTTACGAGAGAAGCCATCCGAGTAGCTTGCTGAGGAAGACTCGTTAGCTTCTGCTTGATGCTTTAGTCTGGGTAGCGTGCAGAAGAAGGCACAATAGCCCACACGAGGAGCTTGACCTGATTATTGTGCTGGAGAAGCCCGAGTTCCATACTTGAGAAGCTTCTCCTCGAGTTTGCTTGTTGAGAAAAATTCATTTCCGTCTATCAGAAGCTTTTACCGAGGTATCTTGCTGAGAAAGACTGAGTATCTTGGACCAGAAATTGTTCTCATATCATGCTGAGGAAAATTGAGGAGCCTTGCGTCATAAATTTCTTCCGATAACGTGTGGAAAAAGACCGAGTTTCTCACATTCAAAACTTCATACTATGATATGCAGACTGAAATCTACACACATGCCCATAATATTCGGTGGCTGATTATTTGCATGAGAATTTTTTTTGACTGTCTTCCTTGAGCATATCACATTCTGACTTTATTTCGGACGATAACATATCTCAAGCATCATGCATTGCTGAGCCAAAATTTTGTATATGACCCATACCTTTGACTGAAAATATACCGTTGATCTTGTACCTGACTTGTCTTGCTGCTGACTTGATTGTTACTGCTGTGAGGGTTTAGTACTAATGTAGACTTGAGTTATCAGTACTGTTGTGAGGAGTGCACACTAATGCAAAATTGATTATCAGCCTCAAAATCAGATATTCCCCATTTCACTGCAGTCGGCTGAGAATTCCATTCTGGTTAGCTGAGTTTCCAAATATTCGAACTCCTTGCTGATTCTTCGGGTCTGGTGTCGGTTGATGAGCAACTCTTTATAGGGGAAAAATAATGCAACGCCGGGGCCCAAAAAGAAAGAAGCAAAAGAAAACTCAACTTAAACAAAAGCACACACAACAATCAATTCACACATAATCAATGTCACATATTACTGCTAGTCACACAATATGCATGCCTACTTAAGCACACAAATCTCGCGGGATCTCCGGTTCTACGATCTAGCATGCTGTGACGGTGTGCACGAGGATGAATAAATGTGTGGAAGAATTGGTGTAAACAACGCTACACCAAGTGCTAGCTTAGCCAGGTAGCAACCTTGACTAGCTCGGAGGCGAGGACGCACTCGGTAATCATGTAGTGGGACACGAAGGTCGCAACCACATTATTATCAAGCGTACGGAAAAAGATCCGAACTCGTCCAAGAAATAGGATAGCTGGGAAAAACTGAGGCTGCTGACGTTACCCTTTCTTGATAACTAAGATCATTAAGGGTTGCCAACATGACAAAATGAAAGAGCGATTTGGGATAGAAGCATGTCTATCCCCGAAACGATAGACGGGGCTGAAAGGAGGATATCGGCGAGATACCTGAGCACCATTTTTGCAAACAGTGTCGGGATCACTTGGCATCATTCAGCTGGGACAGGAATGACACCAAACACCGAAGAACGAGCAAGAAAAGAAAACTAGAGAAATGCAAAGGCTGAGTTGTAGTGGATCTGAACCGATGCCAGCTACACTCACCAGATAAACCGTTAGCAACAAATACTAAGGCTATATGCATGCTATGCAACAAACAAATGCAACAACCAAATGCAATAACCAGGCCGGACTTTAAACTACCGATTTCTACCGGTTTCTACCGCTCGCGCTGTCTAGGGCGTCCTACAGCCAAACCTGCTCTGATACCAAGCGCTGTGGCACCCCGGCTCAGAGAAATGGGGACGCCCCGTATTCCAGCCCATAGATCGAGGAGAAGTCTTCTGGAATATGGCACTGCTTAGCATAGAACAAACCAGCTTTCTATTATTACACGAATATGAATACAAGGTCTCCGATATTACAATGAATAACATTGGCACGACGACACTATGCCATCCTCTGTTGCTCTATGCAAGCAGTAGAACAACTCGAAGCAGCGGAATAACTCTAGCAGCTGAACAACGACGACGGTAGTGAACTCCACTCTGCAGGGACTCTGGCTGGAACGCTTATCCTAGCTCGCACGAACGGAAACCATGATAAGCAAGCAATCAAATCCGACATGACCTGCAAACTGGCATGACATGGCAGGTCAGTACATTGAATGTACTTGCAAGCTCACAATAACCAGAAGCATTCAAGACATACAATAGCATGGCAATTACAGGTTAAACACGGATTAACATTATATTATCCGAACAACATAGCCTGAACAACATGATACAGGTAGAACAATATGAGCATGGCATGGACATATAAACATGATGGCACTATCATGCAACATGATGACGTTATCATGCACCAACTTACTCTGCCCGGGTTACCTCATAACCATCACATGCAGCACATACTAACCTCGGACATCACACGATCATCTCAGGATCAATTCAAGCTTGGTATAAACAATACCGTAGTAATCATTAAATGACCACAAAGAGCTTGATCTTTACCCATGATTCTCGCACAACATCACGAATATCCAACAACTCGGTATCCTTGATACCACGCAGATCATCTCATGATCACGAATGGAACCACTCTTGGTTCAACGGGTTACCTTGTAACCAAACGGTGATCATTCCGGCGATCACAACCATGACTAACACTTGGTCTCAAACGGCGATCTTTCCGGCGATCACAACCAACTTATCTCATCATCGAACCAGGGTTGTTATTAAAGACATTATTATTATTACTGTTGACTCACAGTGTGACCAACTACGAACTGGGCCATTATCCGCGGGCGCGGCTATCGATAGATTTAATATACACTCTGCAAAGGTTAGTACATTGTACCCACACCAAGGAACGCATGGCCTCGCACTCCCATTCGGGTGGACCAACGGCGTTCCGACAAAACCAATCTACTGCCATGACACTCTCCCGGCCACTCCGACTCACTCCCCACTGGGCTAGTCCTGGGTGGCCCCGTGTCTACCAAAGAAACCAACGGCCACTGTCGTGGCAAAACGGCCACCATCGTGGCAAAAACGGTCCCAAACGGGGACAAGGGTCCATAACAACAAAAACAACAACAACGGGCACACAAGGCTTATGTCCGCCTACCTGATCAGGGTAGCGCGCGCCCATAACCTTCCCTCGTTGGAGGCACCGGCGAGAGGCACAACAATAGACCCAGTTAGGACCTTCCCATAAAGGTAAGCGTGGTTGCACTGGTCAGCTCGATATGGTGGCACCATGACTCAGCCAACAGTTGTTCAAGTTCAATTCAATCCGGTTAAACTTGAATGCAAATATGCTGAGTCATGATAAAATAACATGATGCAATGACAATGCATGAGCATGATATCAACATAAGCATGGGGGTGCAACATAACTATCCACCATATCAACAATGAATCATATCCAACTAAGCATACCATGATGATGAGCATGAATATTACAAGTACAACACTACTCATAACATGACCATTAGCATCAACAATAAATACCATGCAAGAATACATCAATAACATTATCGATAATCACTTAATCAACTAACAGCAAAGGAACAATGCATATTAACAATACTCGGTAACCAACGTTAGTCATGCACCGAAGAACATGACCAACCCAACATGTACTATTATCAAGCATGCCCAATGTGAAAGTAGTACTAGAAAACAATTCACGATAACGGAGTGCAAGAGAACATAGCATGACAGTAACCACCGATCCATAAGCATAACCGAAATAACGACAGTAGTAGCAAAACAAGCATACAGTTACTAAAGATTCAAGTTGAAAACTAATGCTACTGCATTGCTATCATGAAAATGGTGGTTGTTGTTGGGGAACGTTGCAGAAAATTAAAATTTTTCCTACGGTTTCACCAAGATCCATCTATGAGTTCATCTAAGCAACGAGTCATGGGAGAGAGATTGCATCTACGTACCACTTGTAGATCGCGTGCGGAAGCGTTCACTAGAACGTGGATGATGGAGTCGTACTCGCCGTGATCCAAATCACCGATGACCGAGTGCCGAACGGACGGCACCTCCGCGTTCAACACACGTACGGAGCGGATGACGTCTCCTCCTTCTTGATCCAGCAAGGGGGAAGTAGAGGTTGAGGAAGATGGCTCCAGCAGCAGCACGACGGCGTGGTGTTGGTGGAGAAGCAGCACTCCGGCAGGGCTTCGCCAAGCACGTGACGGAGGAGGAAGAGGTGTAGCAAGGGGAGGGAGGCGCCAGAACTTCAGGGTGCGGCTGCCCCCTCCTCCTCCCTTTATATAGGCCCCCAGGGGGGGCACCGGCCCTTGGAGATCTAATCTCCCAAGGGGGGCGGCGGCCAAGGGGGGTGGAGTGCCCCCAAGGCAGTGGGCGCCCCCCCCTAGGGTTTCAACCCTAGGCGCGAGGTGGGCCAAGGCGCACCAGCCCACTATGGGCTGGTTCCTCCCCACTTCAGCCCATGGGGCCCTCCGGGATGGGTGGCCCCACCCAGTGGACCCCCGGGACCCTTCCGGTGGTCCCAGTACAATACCGGGTGACCCCGAAACTTTCCCATGGCCGAAACAACACTTCCTATATATAATTATTTACCTCCGGACCATTCCGGAACTCCTCGTGACATCCGGGATCTCATCCGGGATTCCGAACAACATTCGGTTTACTGCATACTCATATTCATACAACCCTAGAGTCACCGAACCTTAAGTGTGTTGACCCTACGGGTTCGGGAGACACGTAGACATGACCGAGACGGCTCTCGGGCAATAACCAACAGCGGGATCTGGATACCCATGTTGGCTCCCACATGCTCCTCGATGATCTCATCGGATGAACCACGATGTCGAGGATTCAAACAACCCCGTATACAATTCCCTTTGTCAATCGGTATGTTACTTGCCCGAGATTCGATCGTCGGTATCCCAATACCTCGTTCAATCTCGTTACCGCAAGTCACTTTACTCATCAGTAATGCATGATCCCATGACCAGATCACTTGGTCACTTTGAGCTCATTATGATGATGCACTACCGAGTGGGCCCAAGATACCTCTCCGTAACACGGGCGACAAATCCAGCCTCGATCCGTGTCAACCCAGAGACACTTTCGAGATACCTGTAGTGTACCTTTATAGTCACCCGATTCGTTGTGACGTTTGGTACACCCAAAGCACTCCTACGGTATCCTGGAGTTACACGATCTCATGGTCTAAGGAAAAGATACTTGACATTGGAAAAGCTCTAGCAAAACGAACTACACGATCTTGTGCTATGCTTAGGATTGGGTCTTGTCCACCACATCATTCTCCTAATGATGTGATCCGTTATCATTGACATCCAATGTCCATAGTCGAAAACCATGACTATCTATTGATCAACGAGCTAGTCAAGTAGAGGCTCACTAGGGACATATTGTGGTCTATGTATTCACACGTGTATTACGATTTCCGGATAATACAATTATAGCATGAATAAAAGACAATTATCATGAACAAGGAAATATAATAATAATCCTTTTATTATTGCCTCTAGGGCATATTTCCAACAGTCTCCCACTTGCACTAGAGTCAATAATCTAGTTACATTGTGATGAATCGAACACCCATAGAGTTCTGGTGTTGATCATGTTTTGCCCGCAGAAGAGGTTTAGTCAATGGATCTGCGACATTCAGATCCGTATGCACTTTGCAAATTTCTATGTCTCCATCTTGAACATTTTCACGGATGGAGTTGAAGCGACGCTTGATGTGCCTGGTCTTCTTGTGAAACCTGGGCTCCTTGGCAAGTGCAATAGCTCCAGTGTTGTCATAGAAGAGTTTGATCGGCCCGTCGCATTGGGTATGACTCCTAGGTCGGTGATGAACTCCTTCACCCAAATTGCTTCATGCGTTGCCTCCAAGGCTGCCATGTACTCCGCTTCACATGTAGATCCCGCCACGACGCTCGCTTGCAGCTGCACCAGCTTCTCGCTCCACCATTCAACATATACACGTATCCGGTTTGTGACTTAGAGTCATCAGATCTGTGTCGAAGCTAAGCGTCGGCGTAACCCTTCTGACGAGCTCTTCGTCACCTTCATAAACGAAACATGTCCTTTGTCCTTTTCGGTACTTCAGGATATTCTTGACCGCTGTCCGGTGTTCCTTGCGGGATTACTTTGGTACCTTCCTACCAAACTTACGGCAAGGTTTACATCAGTCCGGTACACAGCATGGCATACATAATAGATCCTATGGCTGAGGCATAGGGATGACGCTCATCTCTTCTTTATCTTTTGCCGTGGTCGGGCATTGAGCGAGCTCAATCTCACACCTTGCAGTACAGGCAAGAACCCTTTCTTGGACTGATCCATTTTGAACTTCTTCAAAATCTTATCAAGGTATGTGCTTTGTGAAAGACCTATGAGGTGTCTTGATCTATCTCTATAGATCCCGATGCCTAATATATAAGCAGCTTCTCCAAGGTCCTTCATTGAAAAACTTTTATTCAAGTAGGCCTTAATGTTGTCCAAGAGTTCTATATCATTTCCCATCAAAAGTATGTCATCTACATATAATATGAGAAATGCTACAGAGCTCCCACTCACTTTCTTGTAAACGCAGGCTTCTCCATAAGTCTGCATAAACCCAAACGCTTTGATCATCTCATCAAAGCGAATGTTCCAACTCCGAGATGCTTGCACCAGCCCATAAATGGATCGCTGGAGCTTGCATACTTTGTTAGCATTCTTAGGATCGACAAGACCTTCCGGCTGCATCATATACAGCTCTTCCTTAAGATAACCGTTAAGGAATGCTGTTTTGACGTCCATCTGCCATATCTCATAATCATAGTATGCGGCAATTGCTAGCATGATTCGGACGGACTTAAGCTTCGCTACGGGAGAGAAAGTCTCATCGTAGTCATTTCCTTGAACTTGCCGATAACCCTTAGCGACAAGTCGAGCTTTATAGATGGTGACATTACCATCCGCGTCCGTCTTCTTCTTAAAGATCCATTTGTTTTCTATCGCTCGCGATCATCGAACAAGTCTGTCAAAGTCCATACTTTGTTTTCATACATGGATCCTATCTCGGATTGCATGGCTTCAAGCCATTTGTTGGAATCCAGGCCCGCCATCGCTTCTTCATAGTTCGAAGGTTCACCATTGTCTAACAACATGATTTCCGGGACAGGGTTGCCATACCACTGGTGTGGAACGTGTCCTTGTGGACCTCTGAAGTTCAGTAGCAACTTGATCCAAGTACCTTGATCATCATCATTAATTTCCTCTCCGGTGGGTGTAGGCACCACAGAACATTTTCTGAGCTGCACTACTTTCCGGTTCAAGAGGTAGTACTTCATCGAGTTCTACTTTCCTCCCACTTACTCCTTTCGAGAGAAACTCTTTTCCGAAAGGATCCGTTCTTGGCAACAAAGATCTTGCCTTCGGATCTAAGGTAGAAGGTATACCCAATGGTTTCCTTAGGGTATCCTATGAAGACGCATTTTTCCGACTTGGGTTCGAGCTTTTCAGGTTGTAGTTTCTTGACATAAGCATCGCATCCCCAAACTTTTAGAAACGATAGCTTAGGTTTCTTTCCAAACCATAATTCATACGGTGTCGTCTCAACGGATTTAGACGGTGCCCTATTTAAAGTGGATGTAGTTGTCTCTAGAGCGTATCCCCAAAATGATAGCAGTAAATCGGTAAGAGACATCATAGATCGCACCATATCCAATAGAGTGCGATTACGACGTTCGGACACACCGTTACGCTGAGGTGTTCCAGGCGGCGTGAGTTGTGAAACAATTCCACATTTCCTTAAGTGTGTACCAAATTCGTGACTTAAATATTCTCCTCCACGATCTGATCGTAAGAACTTTATTTTTCGGTCACGTTGATTCTCTACCTCATTCTGAAATTCCTTGAACTTTTCAAAGGTCTCAGACTTGTGTTTCATCAAGTAGACATACCCATATCTACTTAAGTCGTCTGTGAGAGTGAGAACATAACGATATCCTCCGCGAGCCTCAACGCTCATTGGACCGCACACATCGGTATGTATGATTTCCAATAAGTTGGTTGCTCGCTCCATTGTTCCGGAGAACGGAGTCTTGGTCATTTTGCCCATGAGGCATGGTTCGCATGTGTCAAATGATTCATAATCGAGAGACTCTAAAAGTCCATCATAATGGAGCTTCTTCATGCGCTTGACACCAATGTGACCAAGGCGGCAGTGCCACAAGTATGTGGGACTATCGTTATCAACTTTACATCTTTTGGTATTCACACTATGAATATGTGTAATATTACGCTCGAGATTCATTAAGAATAAACCATTGACCATCGGAGCATGACCATAAACATATCTCTCATATAAATAGAACAACCATTATTCTCGGATTTAAATGAGTAGCCATCTCACATTAAACGAGATCCTGATACAATGTTCATGCTCAAACTTGGCACTAAATAACAATTATTGAGGTTCAAAACTAATCCCGTAGGTAAATGTAGAGTTCGCGTGCCGACGGCGATCACATCAACCTTGGAACCATTCCCGACGCGCATCGTCACCTCGTCCTTTGCCAGTCTCCGTTTATTCCGCAGCTCCTGCTGTGAGTTACAAATATGAGCAACGGCACCGGCATCAAATACCCAGGAGTTACTACGAGTACTGGTAAGGTACACATCAATTAGATGTATATCAAATATACCTTTAGTGTTGCCAGCCTTCTTGTCCGCTAAGTATTTGGGGCAGTTCCGCTTCCAGTGGCCCTTCCCTTTGCAATAAAAGCACTCTGTCTCAGGCTTGGGTCCATTCTTTGACTTCTTCCCAGCAACTTGCTTACCGGGCGCGGCAACATCCTTGCCGTCCTTCTTGAAGTTCTTCTTACCCTTGCCCTTTTTGAACTTAGTGGTTTTATTGACCATCAACACTTGATGTTCTTTCTTTATTTCAACCTCTGCTGACTTCAGCATTGAGAATACTTCAGGAATGGTCTTCACCATCCCCTGCATATTGTAGTTCATCACAAAGCTCTTGTAGCTTGGTGGGAGCGATCAAGGATTCTGTCAATGACCGCCTCGTCCAGGAGGTCAATGTCCAGTGGGACAGGCGGTTGTGCAACCTGACATTTTGAGTATGTGCTCACCGACATAACTGTTTTCCTCCATCTTACAACTATAGAACTTGTCGGAGACTTCATATCTCTCGACCGGGCATGAGCTTGGAAAACCATTTTCTGCTCCTCGAACATCTCATATGCTCCGTGTTGCTCAAAACGCTTTGAGCCCGGTTCTAAGCTGTAAAGCATGTCGATCGAACGAGGGAGTAATCATCAAGACGAGACTGCCAAGCATTCATAATGTCTTGGTTCTCTCGATGGGTGCATCACCTAGCGGTGCTTCTAGGACATATTTTTCTTGGCTGCTATGAGGATGATCCTCGGGTTCCGGACCCAGTCCGAATAGTTGCTGCCATCGCCTTTCAGCTTGGTTTTCTCTAGGAACGCGTTGAAGTTCATGGTGACATGGCGTTGGCCATTTGATCTACAAGACATTTTGCAAAGATTTTAGACTAATGTTCATGATAATTAAGTTCATCTAATCAAATTATTTAATGAACTCCCACTCATATTTGACATCCCTCTAGTCATCTAAGTGTTACATGATCCGATTCGACTAGGCCGTGTCCGATCATCACGTGAGACGGACTAGTCATCGTCGGTGAACATCTCCATGTTGATCGTATCTTCCATACGACTCATGTTCGACCTTTCGGTCTCTTGTGTCCCGAGGCCATGTATGTACATGCTAGGCTCGTCAAGTTAACCGTAAGTGTTTATGCATGTGTAAAACTGTCTTACACCCGTTGTATGTGAACGTAAGGATCTATCACACCCGATCATCACGTGGTGCTTGAAACGATTTAACTTTAGCAACGGTGCACGTTAGGGGAACACTTTCTTGAAATTGTTCTAAGGGATCATCTTATTTACTACCGTCGTTCTAAGTAAACAAGATGCATAAAACATAATAAACATCACATGCAATTATATAAAGTAGTGACATGATATGGCCAATATCATATAGCTCCTTTGATCTTCATCTTCGGGGCTCCATGATCATCTTGTCACCGGCATGACACCATGATCTCCATCATCATGATCTCCATCATCGTGTCTCCATGAAGTTGCTCGCCAACTATTACTTCTACTACTATGGCTAACACGTTTAGCAATAAAGTAAAGTAATTTACATGGCGTTGAATCATACATCACAATATATCATTCATCATTCATCAGAACTACTGGCCATATCACATCACATGACAATTGCTGCAAAAACAAGTTAGACGTCCTCTAATTGTTGTTGCATCTTTTACGTGGCTGCAATTGGGTTCTAGCAAGAACGTTTTCTTACCTACGAATAACCACAACGTGATTTTGTCAACTTCTATTTACCCTTCATAAGGACCCTTTTCATCTAATCCGCTCCAACTAAAGTAGGAGAGGCAGACACCCGCTAGCCACCTTATGCAACTAGTGCATGTCAGTCGGTGGAACCTGTCTCACGTAAGCGTACGTGTAAGGTCGGTCCGGGCCGCTTCATCCCACAATACCGCTGAAGCAAGAAAACACTAGTAGCGGCAAGCAAGTTGACAAGATCTACGCCCACAACAAAATTGTGTTCTACTCGTGCAATAGAGAACTACGCATAGACCTAGCTCATGATGCCACTGTTGGGGAACGTTGCAGAAAAATAAAATTTTTCCTACGGTTTCACCAAGATCCATCTATGAGTTCATCTAAGCAACGAGTCATGGGAGAGAGATTGCATCTACATAGCACTTGTAGATCGCGTGCGGAAGCGTTCACTAAAACGTGGATGATGGAGTCGTACTCGCAGTGATCCAAATCACCGATGACCGAGTGCCGAACGGATGGCACCTCCGCGTTCAACACACGTACGGAGCGGATGACGTCTCCTCCTTCTTGATCCAGCAAGGGGGAAGGAGAGATTGAGGAAGATGGCTCCAGCAGCAGCACGACGGCGTGGTGTTGGTGGAGAAGCAGCACTCCGGCAGGGCTTTGCCAAGCACGTGACGGAGGAGGAAGAGGTGTAGCAGGGGGAGGGAGGCGCCAGAACTTCAGGGTGCGGCTGCCCCCTCCCCCCTCCCTTTATATAGGCCCCCAGGGGGGGGGGCCTTGGAGATCTAATCTCCCAAGGGGGGCGGCGGCCAAGGTGGGTGGAGTGGCCCCCAAGGCAAGTGGGGCGCCCCCCCCCACCCTAGGGTTTCAACCCTAGGCGCAGGGGGTGGGCCAAGGGGGGCGCACCAGCGCACTATGGGCTGGTTCCCCTCCCCACTTCAGCCCATGGGGCCCTCCGGGATGGGTGGCCCCACCCGATGGACCCCCGGGAGCCTTCCGGTGGTCCCGGTACAATACCGGGTGACCCCGAAACTTTCCCGATGGCCGAAACAACACTTCCTATATATAATTCTTTACCTCCGGACCATTCCGGAACTCCTCGTGACGTCCGGGATCTCATCCGGGATTCCGAACAACTTCGGTTTACTGCATACTCATATTCATACAACCCTAGCGTCACCGAACCTTAAGTGTGTAGACCCTACGGGTTCGGAGACACGTAGACATGACCGAGATGGCTCTCGGCAATAACCAACAGCGGATCTGGATACCCATGTTGGCTCCCACATGCTCCTCCATGATCTCATCGGATGAACCACGATGTCGAGGATTCAAACAACCCCGTATACAATTCCCTTTGTCAATCGGTATGTTACTTGCCCGAGATTCGATCGTCGGTATCCCAATACCTCGTTCAATCTCGTTACTGGCAAGTCACTTTACTTGTACCGTAATGCATGATCCCGTGACCAGACACTTGGTCACTTTGAGCTCATTATGATGATGCACTACCGAGTGGGCCCAGTGATACCTCTCCGTAACACGGAGTGACAAATCCCAGTCTCGATCCGTGTCAACCCAACAGACACTTTCGGAGATACCTGTAGTGTACCTTTATAGTCACCCGATTCGTTGTGGCGCTTTGGTTCACCCAAAGCACTCCTACGGTATCCGAGAGTTACACGATCTCATGGTCTAAGGAAAAGATACTTGACATTGGAAAAGCTCTAGCAAAACGAACTGCACGATCTTGTGCTATGCTTAGGATTGGGTCTTGTCCACCACATCATTCTCCTAATGATGTGAGCCCGTTATCATTGACATCCAATGTCCATAGTCAGGAAACCATGACTATCTATTGATCAACGAGCTAGTCAACTAGAGGCTCACTAGGGACATATTGTGGTCTATGTATTCACACGTGTATTACGATTTCCGGATAATACAATTATAGCATGAATAAAAGACAATTATCATGAACAAGGAAATATAATAATAATCCTTTTATTATTGCCTCTAGGGCATATTTCCAACACTTGTGGCTTGCCTGGGGTGGAAGAATACTCCGGGGAGATGTGCGGAACGATCGCGGAACATGCCCTCTGGAAAACGTATTACTCGCTGAAACAGAAAGAAAATACGCTTTCAGATCAGTGAAAACACATTTTGATCTAAAGGTGCATCGAACTACGCTTTCGGAAAGCAAAGACGTAATCAGTGGACTACGCCTCCACTTATCCACGTCAGCGTACCTGGGTCAACAGGGCTGAGGCTGCCACGTGGGGCCCGCAAGGAGAAGAGGGCCCGCCTGGCCTCTGTCTTCTTCTTCCTCGTCCTGCTCCCACACGAGACAGAGGAGGCAGGGGAGGGCGCGTGACCGGCGACGGCCCGGCCAGCTCCGTCCGTCTCCGGCGAGGGTTACGCCACCGGTGGGCTCGGGAGGACCGGTCGCACCCGTCCCCAAGGTCAGCCGGCACCGGGGAGGGGCGGGACGACCGCGAGGAGAGGGGAACAGGCGGCTCCCAAGCGGGTTGGACTAGAAGACGGAGGCTTCGCTACTCGGCGAGCGGGCGAGGGGTGGAAGAGGTGCACCGAGGAGTGGGGAAGAGGATGGTGGGGCAGAATGAAGTGAGGGGCTCGGCTCATCCGAATTTAGCCGAGTATCATGGTGGCCATCAAGGCGGAGGACAAGCAGATGGGCTCCGGTGCTCGGGAAGAGGTGGGGCGGGTCGAGGAGGTGCGGGAGGCTGCCGTGAGCTCGGAAGGCTCGGGGGATGCCTATATATAGGCGTGGGGCAAGGTGCCGAGCCGGTTGCCGCCCGCTCAAGCTCGGCCAAAGCTCTGCGACGCGCAGCAAGCACGGAGGGCGCGAGGCGCGACGAGGGAGGGAGCGGACGAGCTACAGATGTGCACAAGGCAAGAGGGACCGAGGCGCGGAGGGGAGCGGCCACGGCGCCATTAATGCTCGGTCGGCCACAGTGTGCCCGTGTATGTGGCGACAGCGAGACGACGAGGGCTTACTGAGGGGAGATGGCTCCAGGAGGACGACACGATGTGGTAAAACTTTTAGGCATACTTAGGAGCGCGAAGACGACGAGAGGGAGAGGGGCCCGAGCAAGAAACCATCCTGGACGCGGCCATGGCATGCCAGAGAGGTGGTGACCGTGTGAGCTGGCGAGGAGAAGGTGCCAAAGGTTTGCAAACGTTGTCTAGTGGTAAGATCATCCAGGGGAGGCTTCAACTGCGGTGGTAGATCGATGAAAACTGCTTTGGTCAACTTCTAAAGTTTACTGCAGTAAACTTGGGTGAGCACTGGTGATCAACGGGAAGGTGATTGGGAGCAAAGGAGTTGTCTGCGAGGTTTAGGGTAAGAAGGACTTTCATCCTGGTAACTTTTAGAAGATCTGAAGCAAGATAAATCATAATTGCTTCACAACTGCATATTTAGTCCAGAAATAAGATTTGGATAATTCACTCATATGGAGCATCAACTTGAGCCCAAATTTGGCAAGGCTTAATGATTTGGTCATAGTGAGATTCTGTAAAAATTTCATACCAATTGGATTCACCAAAATGGTACTTCCTTCACATCTATCTTCACTTGACCAGAATCTTTCCATAAATTTATAGGAATATTGGCTAAGTGAAATGGTGCCAAATTTGGTGGAGAGAAGTTATTTGGGTAGGAGAACAATCTGGTAATTTATCAGGATTTTTGAAGCAATATAAAATGCACTTGCTTCACAACCTGAAAATATTGCCAGAATCAAAGATTTGACCCTGTGCTCACATAAATGATTGGATGGGGCTGAAATTTGGAGGAGGCTAATTATATGAGCACATGAAGAGGCATGCCAAATTTCAACTCATTGGATAACCCTAGCTAGTACTTCCTTCACAGTGGCTTCTGTTTGACAAGAAGTTTGAAAAATCACTGAGGAAGATTGGCTAGGCAAATAAAGTTAAATTTTGTCATGAGGCAATTATTTGTACATAAAAGAATGCCCAACAAGTTTGGGAGAAAACAAGATAAGATAAATGACACTTCCTTCACAAAGTGCCACTCTGGATAGAAATGAAGAATAATTATTGGGGAATTATTCTTGGGTTAGGACAAGAAAGCTTGGGCATATTTGAGCAACATATGACCCAAAGGAATTATGAGAATTATATGGGAATTTTTTTATGGACAGGAATATATGTTGCTTCACAACCTAGGGCAGATAGG
The DNA here is from genome assembly GCA_021605205.1 of Aegilops longissima. Taxonomy (NCBI): domain Eukaryota; kingdom Viridiplantae; phylum Streptophyta; class Magnoliopsida; order Poales; family Poaceae; genus Aegilops; species Aegilops longissima. Next base: position 19,076,302 of record CM038680.1, read on the forward strand.
GATATTCCTTTAACAGAAAAAAGAAATATTCCTGAGAAAAAGAAATTAGGGTTTGGTCACGCAATGGAGTGACATGATCTTGACAAGGTTTTGAGAAAGATGGGCCACTTGGGAGAGGAAATGAAGATGATTTCCCAGGTGGCAAGGCCATAGAACCACTCCAAAAGGAAAAATAGAGCAAAACCAATTAAATTAAAAGAAAAAGAAAAGGGCCAAAAACCAGGCTGTTACAATGAGCTAACAGCTTCTTCTTCATTTTTTAAGAAAAGGGCTCCAGCCCCGGTTCCATTTCCATCAGAAAACGAAACCCATAGAGCTTCTTCTTCATTAGTTGCAATAAAATTGAGCAACATCAAGGTTGGTTGTGAAGCTCCTAGAATGTTCAACTATAATTTGGATATCATTTGTGCAGTTCAACTAAGATCAAGCATGAAATGTATGTCTCTGTTTGCACAAAAAAAGGTGGAAAGGAGGGTGACAAACAATTGATGAAACATACATCAAATGAAAAGAAGCATGTTCCTTATCTGAATGGCAATCCTACAAGGACAATAGCATTTTCTAAAGCAGCAACATTGCTAGATATTAGTGTGGGCATTAGGATTAATTATGACAACCGTTAAATACGACATTACTTTAATGGTGCCATTGCTTCATTTTTCCAGCAACATTACATTAACAGCTGCTACAGAGTCGGTATTTGGGCACGGAGAGTAGGCGGACCAGGACAGTTGCATTTCCAACGAAAAGAAGTAACTTATCTTAATGGGAAATTTAGCAGGACATAAAAAAATGCCATTGATTCATATTACTGGAGGCATTACATTGAAAACAACATTGGTTTAACGTGTCCTTACTTTTAACAGTGCAACTGCTACATTTTACTAGTGGCATTACATAAGAGTGGCTCGGGGCAACAAACATCAGAACAAGATATCTGAGTTGGTCCCATTTTTGTTCGGTATAGCCACCTTATACTGTGTGAGGCTAGCAAATCTAGTGCTGGACTTACTCTGTTGACTTGTCCCCCAGTCCCCACCTTCTTTCCTTTTTCAACCAATAGATCAGGTTTATATTGAGTTTGTACTGTGTTTCCCTTTATTTCCCTATTAGACCAAGAGACCAGTTGGATAGCTAGTCTCTGCTACTTTTTGCCCCCATTATTTCCTCTTCCGACCAAGTCCTAGATTCAGGTAACAGATCTTCCCCCACCCCCACCCCCTTTCTTCCTTGTTTGAACCAAGTAGTACCAGATTTGAGTGCATGAACTACTTTTACCTCTTAACAGTCAAAATTTAGGCGGCTTTCGAACAGCCGATCGATCCTATCTACGAGGGGGCCTGGTAAATAGTAAATGATACATATGCAGCGACGTCAGGAGCTCGGGAAGTAGAGCAAGGCCGGTTTCAAAGGAAGTTATACCTGAGGGTCGCTGGGATGTCGCTAGGTGGGCGGTGGGAGGCCGGATCTTCCCACACTACGGCAACGAGGAAGAAGGGGTCGGAGGCCCTCCCTAGCCAGCGGTGCTTGGGAGAGAACGGCAAGGCACGCTGATCGGGACACGCCGGCAGTGGGTAAGAGCCGTCGCCGAGGACGACCGCGTGAATGTTGCACCTTCTCACCTTCCCCGGTGGAGAGGATCTGGCTGGATCTATGACCAGCGGTGAGCAGAGAGAGAGTGTGGCCACCGCTGTCGTGTTTAGATCTGGAGAGGATGAGACAGTGTGAAGAGAGAAACACTAGCAAGGAAGCGTGGAGGCTCCTGCCTATATAGTGGAGTACTAGTTTTCTTTTGTCTACCGGAGCCGGCTTGACCTCGTCAATGACTGTCGAGAAGTCTTCATGCACGTGCCCCGGAGGCGCAGTTGTCGTCATTTTGATCTGAAGCACCGGATTATTACATATAACACGAAAAAAATGCCACATGACAAGAAACCATAACCTCATTGCCCAAAGGAGACAACATGAATCCCGACGGACAAACTAGACGAGGATAAAAGCTCAAATTAAAGATAAACTCATAGAAAAGGGGTCCGTCGATAGATGTCCTAATTAACATAGCTGGTTTGACCTAGATGGCGGCCGAGTAGTCTTCGTGGATGTGCCCCCAATGACCAGCGCCTTGGAGGAACTTAGTTGTCGCTGTTTAACCCTCGCAGTGATCCGGAGCACATGAGACCTAATATTGTGAGATGACACGAAACCATTTTTTAAATTTCTCGTCAGAACTACAGCCATGTACAACACAGCCTGCATGATATGTAGACGATGTCCAATCTAGGCGTGTCTGCTGGAGTCTGGTCACATGCATGGACGAACTGATCTTCGGTGTCATGCAGGGATCGTCCAGGCACCAATGTCTGTACAACACTTCTCTAGTACTATCGCTCGTCTCTCTCTTCTATTAACTCACCCGACTTGCGGGGCCAAGGAATGTGCCTATGGTTGGTTCTCGATTGCGGTCACACATGTTCCATTCGGGGAGCGGTGTGCCAGACCTACCGATCGACGGACCGACCAACCGAGCGACGGGCATGTTGTATACTCCGTACATGTGCCAGACCTACCGATCGACGGACCGACCGACCGAGCGACGGGCGTGTTGTATACTCCATACATGTGCACCGCCGTTTTCTTGAGGCTTTTCTCCATGGCGCAATCCATGGATACAATATCAGTATACTATACTATTTAAAAGTCGAGGCCGGGGCTTTTCCCGCCTGGTAGGCGGGGCAGTTCCGCCTAGTCGGTTCGACAGAGACGCGGGAAGATGAAGGAGTAGGGTGCTGCAAGCGTAGGGCTGTGTGATTTAACATCGAGTTACTGCTGGATAGGTGGGGCCCCGTGATTTGACTTGCCATTTTATCGTTTTAACTGCGGCGCTACGACCCGCGTGAGTCTCCCGATTCCTGACCACCTCCGTGTTATACAGGTGCCTCTCCCAATGCTCCACCATGTAGAGACCGGCTCTTGCATGAGAGCCCACTCCTACACTTTTTTCTTGCCTCTTTCCTCCACATATGCAAAAATGCCATGTAAGCGGGCTTATAGCCCACTATTGTACTTGCTCGTACAGGTGCTAAGCCTGCCACATAGGCATAAAGTCTGATGTGGAAAGTTAATTGCTCCCTCCGTCTAGGTGTGCAAGTCATCTTACGAAAACCAAATAATCCCAAAACACTTAGGCGCGGTGCATTAACTTCTACTCCCTCTTTTCTAGTTTATAAGGCTCAAATCTGAAATCTAATGAATCAAGGCATTTTGTGAGTGGAGGAATGTATCTCGTACTCCCTCCATTTCTTTTTAGTCCGCATATAAGATTTGGTCAAAGTCAAACTTTATAAAGTTTGACTAACTTTATAGAAAAAATATTAGCATCTACAATACTAAAGTTATATGTTATGAAAATTAATTTCATCATGCATCTAATATTATTGATTTCATAGTGTGGATGTTGATATCTTTTCCTACAAAGCTAGTCAAATTTTACAAGGTTTGACTTTGACCAAATCTTATATGCAAACTAAAAAGAAACAGAGGGAGAACTTTACAATACTACCCCATTTAAACTCATGCATTAAATTGGATTAATTGCAGTGCATGCATGCTTGGCCACTAGATAAGTAGAAACATTACATGCATTGGTGTGTTCCTTTTTAATTCTTACATTCAAAGATTTAATGCGTCTCAGAAACTAAAAATGAGATGGAGATGAGCCCTATAAATTGGAAAAAACAAAAAAGTTGAGATAAGCCCTATAAACCAGAATGGAGGGATTACATCGTTTCTTGTTTCTTGACATATCAACCAATAAGAGATGTGGGGTGTGCATGCTTTTAATGACTTGAGACTACCATTTCAATGGAAGAGGTCACTCCTTGGCAAATGCAATAAATACTACGAAGAAAGAGATAGAGAGAAGTTAAAAAAAAACTCTTATAGCCAACCTTATAGCTAACCTTGTTGTGTGAGTGACTAAGTGATGACTATGTATGACATGCCAACATCAGATAGCCTAACGCACCGTGTTAAATCTCCAAGGGCGGGACCGCGCGAGCGAGGCGACGGTCGTGGTAGGCGCGACCATGATACAGTCTGTTGGCAAGCCTTGGATCTGAGATCGAATGGTCGCATGCTAAGTTGCTAAAAATTTGCAGAATAACCCTCCAGGATAGGATATTCGCCCATAGGTCTAGAATCACGCCATGCAACCATTCGATCTCAGATCCAGGGGCTCTCGGAAGCCCGTATGATGGGAGAATGGAAACCTTCGTATCACCTGTAATTTTCCCGACGCTTGACGTGACATTGAAAGCCATTTAATTGGGCGTCGAGTAGACATGACGTCTAATTCGGCCCCCATAGTATTATGCATGAATCCATTTATCCACCAGGCAAGCCACTACCATGCTGTTCGCACACCCCACTCAACATTTTTACAAAAACCGCTGGCAGTTCGCTCCTACTCGTCCCCGGACGTCCTTTAACATTATGATAGTTCGCTCCTAGTCATCCCATCCTTTCACATTACGGCATTTCCACTAATCCTAACCCTCCTCCCAAATCCATGGCGTCCCAAATCTCCATGATCAGCGGTGAGTACAAGGTTAGAACCATCACCGGCGATGAGTTCGACGTCATCTACACCCGTTCTTCCACGGCGGTGAAAGGATACCTTGCTCGCTTCAGACCCATGTTTGAAAACTCAAAGGATGAGTGGGTCGCTGGGCTAGATGTTGAGTATACCACAGTCCAGGAAAGCGAGAAGAATCTAAAGGAGGCAGAGAAGAAGAATCCCGCCGTGATCTAGGTTTGTGTGCATGAATTATACTTGGTCTACCACATATGCCATGCCGACGTTGAGTGCGAGGAATTTAAGAACTTCCTCAAGGGAGGCCGAGTCAAATTTGTTACTGTAGACTTTAGGAACGACAGGGATGTCCTAGGTCGGATAGGCCTCGTTGTAGTCAACCCCTTCGACCTCCAGAAGAAAGGGCTGGTGCCCTCCCGTGATCAGCCTTCAATGCTGACCCTGGCAGGAGCCATGGTTCATCCTTCGTACGGTACACTGAAGAAACCTCCGTTCAAGTTTCATCATGCATGGGAGTGGAATGTACTAGATATACACTACTGGAATCTGGCACTTTGCCATCTGCCATGGCAGATGGCAAAGGCATGGTCAGCGGATGGCAAAGGCTTTGCCATCTACCAGCAGATGGCAAACAGTTTGTCTGAAACCCTGCCGGTAAAGGCTTCTTTGCCATCTGCTGGCTGATGGCAAAGAGCCTGTGGCTTTGCCATCAGCTAGCAGATGGCAAAGCCTCTTAACGGGGTTAGCCACGTTAGAAGGCTAACGGCATACTTTGCCGTCTGCCAGCAGATGGCAAAGGCTGCAGGCTCTTTGCCGTCTGCCAACAGATAGCAAAGGCTGCATGCTTTGCCATCTGCCAGCACATGGCAAAGAGCTTTGCCATCTGCCGGTAGATGGCAAAGAGCCCAAATAGGCCAACCCAAATTTTACATGTAGATGACACGTGGCCTCTTTGCCATCTGCCAGCTAATGGCAAAGCTCTTTGCCATCTGCTAGCAGATGGCAAAGTGACTATATTGCCCCATTTAATTTTATTTTTTATTATATCAATTCATTTTCACCTTCCAATGAAATCAGATAGCAATATCAGGGCATGAACAGATCTAAAGAACACAACAAGCATAGACTCGGAGAAGACCAGGCACGACCACTGTGACGTCACTTCCCTTAATAATTATATCCTTACACTATACACGTTTCACAACTATAATTTGAACACCTGCTTGCCATAAATAAATATATGTTTACACTATACACAAGTGAATCATGTTGTGTCATTTACATGACCGGTAAATTAAATGAACATGTCTTGATTAGGTATGACATACTTTGGACAAGGAAGAGACCTGCAGATAAATAACACAATTAAACAAACAAGTACTGAAATATAAGTGTTCCGCATTAAGCTTGCTAGTAAGGAAAATACCAGGAGATGGCTTGCTAGCTTTCACCTCTAGATCACCCCCATGGCAACTTGATACACCAGAGCAAGAAAACATTCCCCAATGGTTACAAATCTTTGGTGCAAAATGACATTCATGGGATCTGAAGACATCACTAAGAAATATCAGGTTCTATATGAGTCTGCCTTATTAAAGAACAGAGAGCAATGAAGAAAAGTGCAGTACTTTAAATCAAGGCCAAATGATACATTGCATGCATCAGCGAGCAGAAAAATAAATGGTGTCTAATATTATATTTTCCCCTTTCAATAGAGAGACTCCTTCTATATGTTTTCCCCTTCCTGCCCTGTGTGTGTTTTCTTTGTGCGAAAGTTCCTGTTTCAGTCAGAGAGGTAGAACAATCAGAAAATGAGAAGGTCTTTCACTTCCTTACAGAATGAAATTTCTGTCTTGCAAGTTTACAAAGTCATCAAGTTAAGCACTTACGATAAAATTACCTGACTCAGAAAGCTGATATCACTCATACAAAAAACATGTTATACAATATTGAGTTTTGACATAGCTATCAAATCTGAACTGAACTTCACAGAATTCAAAAGTTGTATAGCTGACAATGGGCCGTAGATGATAATTTTTCTGAGAACATATATGCTAGTTAGGCAATCCTAAGAAGAGCTGGTAAATATCAAGAGGCATATGCATACAACCGTACTACCGTAAAAGGAAATAGGGAAGAACTCACCCGATCAGAGCCAAGAGAACAATGAGAACATCCAGCTTACATGCAACACCATCGGTGGTAAAACTGCTGCTGTCCCTAAACTGAAGAAAATATCAAAGAAATTAAACCATCATTACCAATGAGTGGATTTGTAAGAAAACCAACAACATGAAGATCCTTGATGTATTAGTAATTAATAGGACTAGTCGTCAACCCGTGCATCCGCACGGGCTAGTCTATATAGGTACTAAAGCATTTATTTGATAAACCATATTTAGAGATATAAAATATAAAAGTACTACATTTACCCACTTGTTTTATTGGAAACATGCAAATTTATGATTGCTTATATAGGGAAAGAAAATTGTTTATTTTTCCCATGATTAATGCTAACAAATACAAATTCAGATGTACACAAAATCATAAAAAGTGATGTTGCAATAACTTAAACACTTTTGATGACATCTCATTTTTGGTGCATTTACCTGAGTTTTTCCTTGCTTCTTTACTTCAAAAATAAAGCATGTGTGTAAAAACCTGATAGAATTGATGCCCATATGTATCTTATTTGTGAGCTTGAACGACTGAAAATCTTGAAGAGAATACAAACTTTGAAAATTATAGAAACTACAGGTAATTATTGTATTTGTTATTCATAGATCTCATCTTCCATTTATGCCACTACCAAGATCGGTTCTTCATATATGAGCTTTGAGATCCAATTATTCGTTACTTGGTGCCCTGCATAATAAGTAAGAAGGTAGTCAAACGCGTCTCAGCTGACATATTAAAATAAAAAATGATTTGTTTCTTATGGCAGCTAATGTGTGTGCCATCTAGTAATAGGTCCAAAAATATATCCTAAGAGGCCACACAATGGCAGCATCACCAGTTCCTTTGTTGTAGTTTAAAGGCAACCTCAGATTTCACTATGGAATAGGAAAACCACATTCCTAAGAAAATTACCAGGTGATTCCACATGCATAAGAAATGTTCTTCATTAATTTATTCACCATCCGAAACCGTACTGAACCAGAGTTTTGTACAAAACATCCAGTCATCAATTATTCAAGATGTACTAAGACAACTCATTATAAGTTTATAACCAGCTGTCTATGTACAATTCTGATCTCTATGAAAAGTTCAAACAATTAGTTTAAGATTAGGCAGTAAGACTGCTGTTCATTAACTAAAATATTCAGAGATGGATCTTCACAAAAGACAATTATTTTCGAAACCAAATATGGAAGTGTGATCTCGGAAAAGAATTTACTTTGTAACAGAATAGTACCACACTATTAGAAAAGGGCAATGGGTAAAAAAATAACATGACAGAAGAAGTGCCAACCTACTGTTCTATCAGTACAACAAAGCCGTCATACGGAAACTAAAAGGACACTTAATTAGGAGCTCCTAGCTCAAGAATAGCTAATAGCATCATCCTCCCTTTTTCAAGCTAACCTAATTAAACATCATCATAACAAATATTTGAAAAGGGAAACATTATTAAAATGACCATAAAACAGCATGATATATGTCCATAAATACAAACTACAAAGAGCAGGTTAGTAATATAGCACACAATAATTTGAACTAACTCAATCATTGCAGGTCTGTACATGCAAGCTTAACATGAAATACCATAGCTTTTCTTGTGTGTGAGTTTCTCCTTCCAACACACAGAAATTGCGATATACTTTGTTTGTATTGGTCATCAGAATGAGAATATGAATCTTTTGAAGTGATTTCTCATTGCAGTAAGGATACTGTCATAACAATCTGATGGCTTGTAGAGTTTTTGACGACATACGATTTCCTAGATTTAACCTACAAAAAAATGATCTATAAGTTACACCGTAGCCGTTTTTATTTTAGTAAATTTTAATTAGATAAATGTCATAATATAGAGCATCTACAAACAGAGATTGCATATAATGTCACACGGGCTTGCTATTACCTTGTTAAATCTATCTATATGTTTGCGTCAAACCAAAATCAAGTGAATCATTATAAATCATTGTTCCAAGAAAATAATAAGCTAAGCGCACATCTTCAACCAGGGAGTTCTGTTCAAGCTCGGCGCATAAAGAAATTTAGTGCTACATCCACATGAGCTGTGAAATTCTTTGTGCAAATCTATTTCTGTTTCACCACATTGTTGCACTGAAAGTATTGGATTACCTGAATAGATCGATCCAGTTCATCTGCGCATGTGATGACAACTGTATTTGATGAAAAGCAAGTAGAAAGTAAGATAAAAGGAAAGCTAGACAAATACGCTGTTAATTATTTATCTTCAAATATATCTTATTTGTTACAATATTTAGGAAACTAATCCAAGGATCGTAGCCTATCTGTAGTAAACAAGAAACCAAATATCTAGTTTTTGTTTATTCCTTCGCTTTGAAGCACCAAAATCATACATCCTCCCCGGATGCATGATTCCTTCTGTTTAATAAGACAAACATAATCTGAATCAATTCAAACTCTGAGAATTGTAGCTATAAGAAAATAGAAAAGGACTTCACCCAGATGTAAGATTTTGAATTTTTCATTTAACAAAAAAGTAGCCTACGCCTACTGCCTACACTAACGAAATAAAGTAGGGCTTGGGCGCTTTATCTACAAGAACCATGGCCTGACAAGAACTTACCCTAGCAAGGGAAGGGATGATGTGCGCTAGGGCTAGTTCATTCGTTGGCTCCAACCTACAAGTTTCAGGTAAAAACAACACGGTAAAAGGCTATTTCAAACAGCACAGGTTGGGGCATGAGGTTCAGGCGTGACGCTGGGGCTCGGAAACTCACTCGTCTGGCGAATTGGGGTTGGCGACTCCATGGATGCTTCAAGAGCAGCAGCAGCCTGTGAGCCAACAGCCGGGAGCCTGCTCCCCTCTGTCATGGGCCATTGCTGTGCCAGCGCAGCTCCAGCCGCTGCAGGGTCATGGCGCCCGCCTCCCGCCGCCTTGGGCCCCTTGGCGTCGCGCCAGCGGGCGCGGCGAGCGAACAACCGTGAGCAGCATGGCGCCTGCCTCCCGCCGCCTTGGGCCCCGCACAGGCGCCAGCGCCTCGGCCGCCGCTTCGCTAAGCGTTCTTGTGTGTGAGTCGGGGTGGAGAATGGATAAGATGTGTGTGTGCTAGCTGAGGGGGTGTGTCAATTGAATACGGATGGATGTGGGACCCTAGGGAAATAACCCCACAGTTTTTCTTTATCTAGAAAAAATAACCCATCTCTTTGCCATCCGCGGCGGATGGCAAAGAATCTTTGCCGTCTGTTGGCGGATGGCAAAGAGGTGAACTAGTATGCCGTTACACTCTTGGCGGCCACAGATTTGTTAACCTCTTTGCCATCTGATGGCAGATGGCAAATATTATTTGCCATCCACTAGCAGATGGCAAAGAATTGGCTTATTGCAACCATGTTATTTGCCGTCTATCAGTTTTTTGCCATCTGTTTTTTATAAGCAGATGGCAAAGACGTTCTTTGCCATCAGCTGGCAGATGGCAAAGAGCTGGCTGATGGCAAATTCCCAGTTTCCAGTAGTGATAGACCACATCCACTATGCTGCAATGGATGGCTACCTTTGTTTCAATATCTACAAGGGTTGGATGAAGAGCAAGAGGCAAGTGTGTAGTTCAAGAAAAGAAGTATCGCCCAAGAGGAAGAGGGACAAGGACGAAGCCGAGCACGTGGACGAGGAGTCCGAGTAAGGTGGCAGTGTCGTTGCTCATGGTGGTTCTAATGCAGTGTCTACCGGATTAGTTGCTTAGTTTAATTTCAGGTGTACTTAGTTTTATTTGAGGAGTGTGTTGTGTTGAGCCCCCATCAGAACTATGTTATGTTCCTTCTCGTTACTTTAACTCTTCAGTACGTATATACTAGTATTTCTTACAGTTCATCTTTTAGTTGGTATAGCACTACCACTCGTTTCTTCACATTATATACGTACAATATATATGGCCAGCAGTTTAGTTGTCAAAGAATTTTAGGGTGCTTAGTTTTATTTGGGGGTGTGTCATGCTGGACACCATTATTGTGACTCAAATCTATTTGGCCATGTTATAATGACATAAATACCGATGGACCAACATGCCAGCACTCCCTCTATCTCACTATAGTAAAATAAAGTGTGGGGCCTACTTGATCTCAACAGCGTTCTTATTTTCCTGTAAAATTATTCGCTTGGTTAGACCTGAAAAGCGGGGCCACACTTATCATTGTGAGAATCGGCTTATTTTTGTCATATAACATGGTCAACGGGGTTGACGTGAAAATAACAATGTCTAATGGCATTTTTAGCAAACATCTAACTTAACGATGTCATTTTTGAGACATCTAATTGCATTTTTGAGCATGCATCTCACGGATCGATGGTATTTTTGAGTAGCTGTAACTTCTAATGGCAAAACTGAGTAGTGATACACAACTAGTGGCATAAATAATAAGAACCCAAGAATTAAATAGGTATGCTAATTTCTTTAATAAAATTTAGCACCCCATTTAAGCACGAACTAGCTTTTTTAATAGTACTATATGCATAATTTGGCGACGAGCGATCTCTATATGTACCACCTTTTTTCTTTAATTTCATCTTGTTAGTTTTGCTCCATGGCGCAATCCATCAATACTACTACTGTACAAAAGTACATATTTTTAAAAGGCTAGATGGCGGGGCAGTCCGGCTTGGTCGGTTTCAAGACAGGCGAGGGCCTTTGTGATTTGACGGCTCATTACTGCCGGAAGGCGGGGCCTTGTGACTTGACTGCTCGTATAAATGTGCCGAAGACCTGAGGAGGAGCAAAGAACCGTGCAGTATACTCAAGTTTTCCACTGGAGTAGTACGACGGAGGAGCACGAAACACGACAGCCCAATGCCATATGGCGATAAAAAATGATCTAATTTGCTAGTCATCTCATTGTTAGCATTGTTCTATTCATGCCTCGCAGAGAATGTGACACGTGCGGCGAAACAACCGAAGCAAAAGAGGAAACACAAGAGCAAAAGAACAAGTAAGATTATCACCCCCAAAAAAGAAGGAAGACGCACACACAAGTTTGGGGCGCTGCTCTCTACTACATGAAGGGTTGCTGGCCGCGGAGTCATAACTGCTTCTTCATCACCTCCATGACCTCCATCTCCCTGCGCGTCTCCTCCGCCATCTTCTTAATTTTGTCCATGACGCGGGATTTCTCGACGCGAGCCTTCATCATCTGTTCCACGGCCGCATTACGTACCTTGACAGAAGCCGGGTGCTCGATGCGGAGCTTCGCCAACTCCTCCTTCTGTTACATGACGAGGGCCTGCAACATCTTCATCGACGAACTACTATTCTCATGCAGCTTTTCCGGTCTGCGTTCTCCTCCTTCAGCAGGTCGAGCTCGTGGCAGAGCTTCGCCTTGTCCTCCTGAAGTTGCAGGATTTCGTCGGTCGCCTTCTTCTCCGAGGCAATGCACTTCTTCAACAGCATCACCAAGCCGGCGGTCAACTCCCCCTGCTCATTGAGCTCAGCGGGCATGTCGTCGGGCTCTCCTTCAGCAGCTCCACCAAGCCGTGGATGAACTCCTTCTGCTTATCGAGGTGCTTATTGAGCTGATCGGGCATGCCGTCAAGGGATAACGACTCCAGCGCCGCCATCTAGGCATGTTCGCCTCCGTGGCTAGGGCGCTCCTGGGAGCCATCGCCTGCTCGTGAGAGATCTTTCGAGGTCTCTGCGTGGTGGCGAGCCCTCTTTTTTTTCCGCAACCTTGGTTGCCGCTCCCTTGTTACGAGTAGTTCTCGACCTAGAGCTCTGCACACCGGCCATGGCAAGGACGGACGAAGAAGGACTTATGAGGAGGAAGGTAGAGTAATTTTTTGTTAGGTAGTTCCCCTTTTTATAACCTAAGTACTAGCACTAGTACTAAAACCTTCATAGTGGGAACACGTTCAGGTTTGGTACGTACTAGTAGGTGTGAGTAGGCTTGCACTTAATTGTAGCACTAGTACTTTGGAATGTGATGGGAACAAGGTAAAGATGAATTGATGGTTTTGGTTTTGAGGCCTGAAACGGCTCCCGATGAGTTTAATGGAACATAAATTTCAAGTACTCCCTCCATCTCAGTTTACAAGGCTTGCACATGTATCTAGATCGTCAATGTAACTTATATAAAATAAATTGTTTAACATAAAAAATATATCATTAAAAATAGAATACTATTTGAAGTTTGTAATGATATATTTTTCGTAATGTATGCCTCTTATTAAGTTGGTCAAATTAACGACCTAGGTACACGTGCAAGACTTGTAAACTGAGATACAGGGAGTACTAAACTGCTCAAATGCGGTCGCACAAGTCAGCGATGTAACTGGTCGTACATGTCAGACCAAGCCGATGCGTGTCCCTTCGGTGAGACGCGGGTCTGACCGAGAGTCTGTTGGTGCGACCGACCGTAAAGTATTACGTGATGGAGACTTCTGGTTGTGGCTTCGGTTGATTGTCACGACCAAGCATTCTAAAAATAGTGATAAATCAATTACCATCTTTTTCCAAACGACCAAGTATTTTCAGAGGAATACAATACGTATAGATGGAGTGATTGTCAAGGTTGCAAACCGACATCGCGTTGCAAGTTCACTGCAGCAGCAACTGACTAGGTCACTGCATCGCTGGCGGGGAAGGAGGGCAGCTCACCTCGGCTACGATGCATGCCCAGTGGCGCCGCCGCAACTGGTCCCGAGATTTGGCTTCTCCTACCGCCCATTTGAACAGTTGCACCGGCTACTCATGCCATTGCGCAGGCATGCGCGTTCTTTCCTCCGCAGTTGACTCCGTGAATATGATCTCTGCCATTAGCCCTAGCTCGAAATCAACTTGATGCTGCCAGATGCTGATATCCCTCAGCATCTCTCCCCTTAGATCAACTTGTGCCTCCGCCTTGTGCTGCGCCAGGCGCAGCTCCTTGGAAGTTCTCTCCAATCGATGCGACGCTTCCTTGATCCTATTTGCCCTTGCTGCCCACCACCTGAAATGCAGTCCTGGCATCTCCTCCAGCGCCACCCATCTATGATTCCAGAGCAATGGATCCCCTCTAAAACACATGTGGGTTTCGCTCGAAGGTGGCAGTGCTGCGGGCCACAGCGAGAGGGCAGCCCGCGGGATCCTGGGATCTAAGGGATTATCCATGGCGGGATCCTCCATGGAGGGATCCGGTGGGCGAGGCGTGGAGGCGAGCCTAGGCGCTGGGAGAGCCCTACGAGGCTAAGATAAAGATAGTACTACTCCACTCTGTCCATATTTAAATACAAAGGCCACCAACAGTAGCCCTGGCAAAAATTGATCATGTTGCATGCGTCCTGGTTTATTGGCCCCCTTTTTTTGTGCCACTTTTTATTACATGCATAAATATTATGTTACTTAAAAATATGGTCAAAAATTGGCACAAAATACGAAGGAGACCAATGGAAGTACTAGCAACCCATGATTTAACTACTTGCATGCGTGTAATGGAGTAGTAATGTCTTTCTTCCGCCCTCTTGTCCACTCAATTTGCATGCGCTGTATTAATTGACCATCAATGAAGTGAAGGACTTCACACGCGTCAAATTATCACATGGGGTGGATCTTCGTACAAAATTGCGTCCCCTCGTGTACCCGCTTAAGCGTGTGAGGGAATGAGTGCGTGCGTGGCGTGCGTGCACATCTTCATTTCGTGCATGTACTGCCAGTGTGGCTCAGAGAGGACGAGTACATTCTTCTTGAACAAGCAGCACGTCACTATGATCAATCCACACAAGGAGGTCACGACAACGCCTCCACATGTGCCACGTGGCTTCATGAACTGTAGGAGAGACACTGTGTAGCATGCCATTGGAATTCTAACATACGTGTTTTGCACATACTCGAAGTACTAGTAAGGTACACGTGCATTGCACGCATCAGATTAAGCAACCAAATTATGAATAAATATCACACTATAGCATATAAGATCTGAGTCATATATGCCTGAGGTAAACCTTCGTTTAATTCTTATAGTTCATCTCATTCAAAATAAATTAGTTTTTATGAAAAAGCTAGGGCCTCTTTGAGTCGTAGGATTTCCAAAACACGGGAATAGGAAAAACATGGGATTAGAGTGGAATGTCGTCTTGAATCCTACAGGATTGTAGGAGTGTTTGATTGTGCATAGAAAAAACGAAGGCTTCTTTCAAAGAGGTTTGAGTGGATGGGATGTTTCCTATGAAATCTAGTGCAAATGAATCCTATGGAAAAATTCCTATGGTTTACAATCCTACGAATCAAACAACCAAGATAGGAAAAATTCCTAAGGATTAGAATCCTCCAAAATTCCTTTGAGAATCCTTTGAATCAAAGAAGCCCTTAATCTATTTTATGATTCATGGAATTGTGCGTTGTGAAGCATAAAGTAAAAACAAATGATGGCGATTCAACTAGAAAAAAGTTTGGGCAGTTATGATATGGAAGATTCTAGAACAAAGGAGAAGCACTTGTGTTTTGAGGTTTGTGCATTCTTCTTAAGTTCAACCATGGAGTCTGCTAGATTGTGCATGTGGTAAAATCCGGTGGGGGGCTAGTAGATGGTGCGAGGGTCCAAGTGGAGGGAGACTATGAAGGAGTGCACAAGTGCGAGATCGATATTTAGAGAGAGGGGGAGAGAACGTCCGCTGTTGCGCGCAGTAGCGGAGCCATGAAAAATAAAGGAGCTAGGGGGCCAAGCATTGCTAATCCTTTACGAGGAGGTCCAATTCACCAACTTAAACCATTTTACCAGCAATTTTCTAATGATCACATTCATATTAGCCTCGATATATAGTGATGTTATAGGGGGGCAGGGCCCTTGCTGCCCCTGTCTTCGCCACTGTGCGCGCGTGTGAGAGATGAGGCGGAAGGCATGAATGATGAGAGGGGGACGTTGGATATATAATTAATGTGTGTATTAGCTACGTAATCCTATATAGAGAGGTATAGATTGATCGATGTGGACGTGGGAAAGAGGGTGAGACCTCACTAGATATATAGATTGATCGGTTTGTGTGGGAAACTGTGAAAGACCTAGCTATATATACACACACATAGAGGAACATCGATCGTTGTGCATGCATGTGAGAGATAAAGAATGCCCGATATGATGGAGAGGGGGAGGTGTGTGTGTGTGTGTGTGCATGCATGGGAGACCGACCTGAAGAAAAAGATTGCATGTGTGCGATGGATAATGCCGACTGATACCGTGTGTGCATACATGCATGAGAGAAAGTTAGTGATACAATTATAAAAGGGAAGACGACTGTGTGGGTGTAAAAGACTAGATGAGGTCATAATCAATGTAAAATTGAATTCAAATATTTGAATAAGAGATCATGATGTTTGAAACCCATGCATGCATGAATATAACTGAGATATGCGCGGTGTGGTTGGGAAACGAGCATGTCGTACTGTATACACATTAAACAAGGTCAAACTGATTTGAATTTGAGATATCGATGGCAGACATCGCTTGACCATAATGCATCCGTGCATGGACACACTATTCTAATTGGAGATGATGGGTGGCTTTCGCATCACATATCTATATCTATACCCCTATATATATAATATTTTTATATAGTGTGCGGATAACTTTAACTTTGAAAGATGATCGTTGGATGAGGCCAATCCGATGGTGCAGAGATGTCAAATTTGAGCACTACTGGCCGTTGGATATCATCTAGATTCCACCAGATTTTGCCACATATACAATCTAGAAGACTCCATGCTTGAAATTAAGCATAATGCACAAACCTCAAAACACAAGCACTTCTTCTTTGTTCTAGAATCTTCCGTATCAGAATTGCCCAAATGTTTTTCTACATGATTTGCCACTATTTGTTTTTACTTTATGCCTTACAACGCACAACTCCATGAATCTTAAAATAGATTAGCTTTCTTATAAAAACTAGATGATTTTGAATGAAATGAACTATAAGAATTAAACGAACATCTACATCTTGCATATATGACTCAAAGCTTACATGCTATAATGTGGTATTTAATCATAATTTGGTTGCCAAATCTCATGCGTTTAATGCACGTGTACCTTCTAAATGGTGTTTGTGTGTGTGTGTTGTGCTTGTTAAACACATTGTACGTAGTATATCATACATGGTTTAGATTCCGAACATCTAGCTAGAGCATACATGTACTATATTTGAATTCAACAAAAAATGGATACATATATTTGAATTTGAGATCGTATGTACATGTAGTTCGTATTTATATAGGATTTTACTTCTCCTATATTCATGTCATGTGTTGTGAAGTTAATATTTAGATGGTTGTATAACTAATCCGATTACAATCCCATTCAAACAGGGAAAGTGTACTCAAATTTAGTCCATATGCTAGACAACACACATTGTTTTTTTTATTGTTGAGGGAAGTGCTGGTACTGTACATGTTATGTCTATTCTCCCAATTTTTCTAGTTTTTTGTCGTTGTATTTGAATGCATTTCTAGTAATATAGTAAAATGGGACATGGCTCTCTCTAGTGATGAGGTGCGAATTGTCTTATTTTTTGGGTACACGTTAAGCTTGTTCTCCCAAAATTTCAAGCCGCGCCTTGTTATGCCGAAATTTCAAGCTAGCGTCTCTGTCTATCATGCTGCGAAACTCCCGCCCCTTCAACCCGCGCCTTGTTACCCCGAAATATTTAAGATATATCTTCGTCTCGTTGTGCTCTGACAACTCCCTCCATCTCAACTCGCGCCTTGCTATTCCAAAATTACAACGCGCGCGAGAACTCCCACCTCCTGTGAAATCCCGACACGCAAAATTCCCATGATACCCCTGAACCGAAAGAACGACCTAGGTCAAATCGGTGGGGGTACTTTCATAACTTACCCCACATTTCGGACAAGCGCGTCCCTAAGCCATGGTTCCCCACTCCCATCCCATCCGCCCACCCATTCGTACACCGAGGCCGCAAAAACCCGCAAAGCCCCACACCCTCCTCCACCCGCCACCCAGCCGTAGCCTCTTCCCCGAAGACGTCGTCCACAGCAACACCTCGACGTCCCTCATCCACCGTACCGGATGAGGATCTGTCATTGATCTTGTCATCCCGCCGATTGAGCCACCCCGTCCTCCACCTCCAAGGAGCTGCCCCGACGTTCCCCTCGTCTTTTGCGCCACCTCCATTCTCATACCGCCGTCTTCACCTGCACCACCGGAAGAGCATCATCATCACCGTTTCCTCAGATGAAGCTGAGGCCTAATGTGCGCCACCAAAGAGGTTGTACACTAATCGCCGCATTTTCTTCTTGATTCGATCTCACGATGCTGCGGGCGCTCGGTCCCGAGCCGACACGACGCGGCTCCATCCACGGCGGCATCACCGGCCACTTCCTCCATGGCATCGCTCCCTCGGCGACGACGTCCACATCAGTAGGAGCTGCTGCTGCTTTAGCTCTCGCTCGCGCTGCTGCTCTGCTCTTTCTCTCGGGCCCCTGCTTGGTCTGCTCTTGCTATTCCTCTTGCTCGCGTTGTTGCTCTCTCTTGCTCTTGCTTGCGATGCTGCTCTGTTTTAGCTACACTTGATCGATGAATCGACTTTTGGGTCATCGATTTTCAGGGGTGGGGGGGCTCACAGAGTTAAGGAAGAACCAGCCGAGCGGGAAGGGGGGCTCACGGAGAGGTACCCACTATCTATCTTAGGGTTCAGGTGGAGGCGGTGGTCGCGGCGGTGGTGGGGGTGGTGGCGGGGATCGCCGAGAAAAGCTCGCACCGGGGCCTAGAGGGATGGCCGAGGCGGCGGACCTGCGGTGGGAGTGGTTTTAGGCGGTCAGGCGGCTCACCGCCCGCCAAGCGGCGGGGCAGCTCTTTGGCCGGTGGTGGCTGGCGGCTCAGGGGGCTGGAGCTTGAAGATGAACTGCAGGCCCTCGATTTCGTATCCAGCGTCTGGAAAATCGACTGACCAGAGATGATGTGATGCCCGGATATTTAAGCTACAGTAACCCTCTACTAATGATGCCATGTCATTACTCTTACTGTTACTAATCTTCATTGGCTTTCAAACACCGTTCATATTTCAAATCTAAACTAAAGTCCAAAATTCAAATTTCTTAACCATGAAAACTGAAATGTTCGAATAGTTCTATACAATTTCCCTGTTCAATGTCATGTGAAACCAACTTGGTTTGACTCACAAATAAATTCCTAGGAAATTAATAAGTGGTCCAAACTCATTTAACTTGGCCTTTTTCAAAATAAGCAAATATTTATAATTTCCAAATGATGTGAAACATTGTGTGTGGTCTCAAAATATTGCCTACGAATTATGTGCCAAATTTCAAGTTGAACTAAATTTAATTACTTTTGCAGTTAAGTAGAAAACAGTACGAAATTAATAAAGCAGAAAACTTATAAAACAAAATGGGCCAAGTGCACACTGTGCACTAGAAGCCTAGTACTACAGTAGCACGGCCCAAGCCAACCAGGGCCTTCTCCCTCTTCTCTGTACAGGAGGCAGAGACCTGTGCGTGGCGCACATCCACGCCTCCATGACCGCCGTGTCGACCATCCGCGAGTCCCGCGATGTACAAGACCATCCCCAAGCCCTGGACAAACCCTAGACGCCCAGTTCCTCGTTTCCCCTCTTTTCTCGACCGGAAGAGGAGTCGAAGCTTCCGGCGACGCGCCATAGTCGTCATCGCGGCTGCCGGCCTCCCCTTGCTGCACCAAGGTGTCTAGAAGCCTCCCCGCGCTCGTCTCCTTCGTCCCCACCGAAGAACCCGAGCCAAGCCGCACCGTATGCTCGGGATCGAGCCGGTTTCTCCGCCATGGCCGCGGCATCTCGCCGTCGATCTACACCACCGCACCACCCCGGCTGTCACAAGCACGTCCCCGACCTCCCTCTCGGTGAGCTGCGCCGATTCCCCTATTCCCGCTCAATCCACCGCCGTCGGCGTCAGAGCTAAACGCCCCATCTCATCTGCACGGACACGCCACGCGACTTTGCGGCGCCCGTGCCGCTCGGCCCGTGACCCGCCCGCTCGTGTGTTCTGGGTTCCCCTGCTGCGTCGTGGCGTGCCTCCCCAAGCGCCGCCCATGCCCGTTCAAGCGCCTCTGCGGCGGCGGCCGCGCTTTTGCTCTTGTTGCTGCCCAGCGTTGCTACACTGCTCTTGCTTTGCTTGCTATTGCTGCTACTTAACTCCTGCTGCTGCTCGTTTCGCATGTTGCCGTTGCTACTACAGCCAGCCATGATGAGCGCCTGAGTGTGTTGAGTGTGTGCGTGATGTGTGTGCGTGTCAGTAGGCAGCCCTTGTTAACTAGGAACAAGTGGCAATTAGTGGTTAGGTTAATTAGTCTAATATATGCCAATGACATGCAGGACCCATTGTTAGTTTAAGAAAATAAAACAAACATAAAAATGTGTAAGTCAATGACAAGTGGACTCTCAGGCTACTTAATCTATTTAACTAGAATAGTTTAGTTGCTTCCTGTGACATGTTGGCCACGCCATGCCCTTTTGACCAGTCAAGTTGACTTGGTCAATTCGGTTTAAATAAATGCTGAAATTTCAGAAAATTGTATAAAGTTTGAAAATTCATAGAAAATAAACCGTAACTCAGATGAAAATGTTTTCTACAAGAAAGTTGCTCAGAACGATGAGACGAATCCGGATACGCAGTCCGTTCGTCCGCCACACACCCCTAACCTATCGAACCCGCAACTTTCCCCCTCCGACTCCTCTACCCGAAAACGCGAAACACCGGGGATACTTTCCCGGATGTTTCCCCCCTTCGTCGGTATCACCTACTACCGCGTTAGGGCACACCTAGCACCGCCAGATTGCCTCGTTATGTTTGTGATACTTTGTTGGCTCCGATTTACTGTTTCTTCCCCCTCTTCTTCCCGGTAGACCCCGAGACCGTGCCGATGCCACCGAGTTCGACTCACGGTTGATTTACCCTCTCTCTTGCCGAGCAACCAGGCAAGCCCCCTTTGATCACCAGATATCGCTTATTCTACTCTATACTGCTTGCATTAGAGTAGTGTAGCATGTTATCGCTTTCGGTTATACCTATCCCGATGCATAGCCTGTCCTTGTTACTACTGTTGTTACCTTTTACCGCAATCCTATATGCTTAGTATAGGATGCTAGTATTTTCATCTGTGGCCCTACATTCTTGTCCGTCTGCGTGCTATACTATCGGGCCGTGATCACTCGGGAGGCGATCACGGTATATACTATATACTTTATACATGATACATGTGGAGACTAAAGTCGGTCGGCTTGTGGAGCACCATGAGTGATTCACGGATTGGGGGCTGAAAGGACCTTTGTCCCGACGGCCCTCTGGATGGATCTTTGTGGCAGAGCGACAGGGCAGGTTGAGACCACCTAGGAGAGAGGTGGGCCTGGCCCTGGTCGGCGTTCGCGGATACTTAACACGCTTAACGAGATCTTGGTATTTGATCTGAGTTGGCTACGAGCCTATACGCACTAACCAACTCGTGGGAAAGATATGGGCACTCGGGCGTCGTGGTATCAGCCGGAGCACTTCAGACGTCAGCGACGGAGCGGCGCGCGCCGGATTGGACTGGAACGCCACTAGGCTAGGTCTGCTTCCGGCCGCCCACGCAACGTCTGTGTGTGCTTTCGAGGCGATGGGCCTGCCCTGCGCGCTTAGGTTTAGACCGGCGTCTGGCCTCTCTGTTGTGCCTAGGTGGGGCTGCGGCGTGTTGATCTTCCGCGGCGGGCATGACCCAGAAAGTGTGTCCGCCAAATGGGATCAAACGTGTTGGGTAAGATGGTGCACCCTGCAGGAAGTTAATCTATTCAATAGCCGTGATCTTGATAATAGGGCGACCTGGAGTTGTACCTTGACCTTATGACAACTACAACCGGATACTTAATAAAACACACCCTTTCAAGTGCCAGATACAACCGGTGGTCGCTCTCTCTCAGGGATATGAGGAGGGGATCGCCGGGTAGGATTACTGCTATGTGATGTTACTTGGAGGACTTCAGATTGCCCTCCTCTTCCTGTTGCAAGACAGGTGACCAGAAGCGTAGTCTTCGATAAGGCTAGCTATCCCCCTCTTACTCTGGCATTCTGCAGTTCAGTCCACTGATATGGCCCTTTACACATATATCCATGCATATGTAGTGTAGCTCCTTGCTTGCGAGTACATTGGATGAGTACTCACGGTTGCCTTGTTCCCCCTTTTTCCCCTATCTCTACCCGGTTGCTGCGACCAGACGATGGAGCCCAGGAGCCAGACGCCACCGTCGATGACGCCTACTACACCGGAGGTGCCTACTACTACGTGCAGCCCGCTGATGACGACCAGGAGTATTTAGGAGGATCCCAGGCAGGAGGCCTGTGCCTCTTTCGATCTGTATCCCAGTTTGTGCTAGCCATCTTATGGCAACTTGTTTAACTTATGTCTGTACTCAGATATTGTTGCTTCCGCTGACTCGTCTATGATCGAGCACTTGTATTCGAGCCCTCGAGGCCCCTGGCTTGTATTATGATGCTTGTATGACTTATTTTATTCGTAGAGTTGTGTTGTGATATCTTCCCGTGAGTCCCTGATCTTGATCGTACACATTTGCGTGCATGATTAGTGTACGATTAAATCGGGGGCGTCACCAGTTGGTATCAGAGCTGACTGCCTGTAGGAATCCCCCTTCCACACTCCTTGGCCAAAGTCGAGTCTAGACATTGCAAAAACTTTTACTAACTTGGCTGTGTGCCTTACGGGCCCACGTCGCCATCGGGTGGTACTAGGATCTTTTACTCCTCGATCTTTACTCTGGGACTCTGAGCTCTCTCCTATTCGGGTTAAACGATTTTACTAAAAACAAAAGTAACTTTAGGTTCTCGCAAGTACTTTCTTCCGGAGAGCCCCTCACTTCTGATGATCGTCTGCTAATCAGAAGATTCCGAAGATACTCTCTGATGTTCTCTCGAGACTTTGTGCCCATCACTTTTGCTATTCCTGACCACCGATAATTCCGTATGATTAACTACTTACACTTGCCATTCATACGATCATCCCCATTGATCTTGTTATTACAAGATACCCCGAAGTTTTCTCTATTGTTCCGAGAATACTTTGTGCCTACTGCCTAGCAGTTCTTTGCCACATGAATACCCCTTCAAATAAATCCTCGCACTTGTCGAGTATCCGCTCAACTCCAGTTGTTCATGTGTTTCACAAAAATACATTCAAATACTACCCGATCTTCCGATAATCCTGAGCAGCCTATTGCTCTTGAAATTCTTGCTTGCTTGCAATATGATTAATCCCATAAGTCTCGTAATCTTAATGGCATACCTTGTCATTATCATTTTGAGTCTGTTGATTCAATATGGTGCGAATGCACGCAATCATCAGTTGATCCTTTTAAATTATCTTTCCGGCTCAGACGTCATTTTAAACATGAGCTGGTTCTCAACCAATCCAAATGCCGTCGATAGTACCCCTGAGGCTATTCAACTTATCCACCCTAATCGAACATTGCTTCGCTCCTTTGATTTGAAGATCATAATTCCTTTGCATTTGAGCTCTGGATTAGTCAGTTGTTTCTATAATCCAATGCCCTTGCATTGTTACTTCCTCTGATTGTGTGCCGATGCTCACATCAGCTCTGTTAGGGACCGACAGATCCTTTAATGGATCTTATGCGGCTTTGTCCTTCATATTCAATAACCTTGTGAACCTTCCCCTGATACATAATGCCTTTGGTAAATTGTATCCTCTGCTTTGTCAACCATGCTCTACCTCCGAGCTTGAGTTATTTACCCCTGAAGTTGATGGTATACGTTCCTAAGATGCCTTGATGGGTTGAACCTATGCCCTCCCTAATATGTGTGAACTCGAAAGTTTTCACGAGTCATAATCTTCTGGTATTTTGCCAGATAAAATTTCAACACTACAACTTCATTGAACGTGAGAAGTGAATGAAAGGTTGTGCATTGGAGAAGTGGGAGTCGACCTTGAACTTTGTGTTCATGCCCATGGACACGATGTAGATCTTATCATTAAAGCTTCTCTTAAATTAATTATTCCTTTGGTATAAGCTCATCTTATATCTGGGATCTGGCCTTTTTGCAATCGTGGTTCCGGCCATGTTCTCCTTTTAAATACCATTTCTTGGACAAGTTGAGGTACTTGTCTTCTGCAGATCATGGCACCTGCCCAACCTTTACTTGCTCTACCGTTGAGTATTAAACTCTGGTATCTCAAGAATATCATGGGACTGCATAACTTATTATGGGTTCTTCATCAACTATTATTCTCACTGATTCCAAATTTCTCGGGTTCTGGGTTGTCGTCAATCGAGTACAACGATTCCACATTTTGGTTCGATAACCCTAAGTAATTTTCGTTGCTTACGAGTTTATTAATCCTTTAAGTCTTTCCTAGCCTGATCGGCTAAATATTAACCGTGCCACCTGGTCCTCCTTTTCGGAGCACAATTTTCGATGATGAGCTAAACTTACGTCGATCTTCCTCGTCATATCAGTTCGCCTGGAACAACAAGCTTGATTTCAAGTTTGTGTCGTACCCTTGGTTCCAATAACCTTTCACTTCATCATTACTTTGACTTGATGTCGTCGCCGATCGATTACATCTTCATGAACTCTCGCGAAAAAGGTGTCGTGATCATCAACATTCTGAGCTCATCCAGGATATCAATTGAATTCATGATGAGAAATACCATCCTTGCCCTCGATGAATTGTATTATCATCGACCACTTTATTGCCTTCCCACCAACACAAGCTTGTTCATGTTTGGTGTTATACCTTGAGTTCCTTGCTATCCAGCAATTGTTATTCTTTACCTTAGGGTATTACCATTCTTTATGTGAAGAATGTTCTGAGATTGTTCCACCTCTTGAGAATTCTTGACATAGAAATACTTCTCACCATCACCATTCTTTCTTGGTCCCCGTGTTAATTCCAACAAGTGAACGGTGTTGTTTGGATTCTTTCCTTCTAGCAACCCTATTTCTTTGAAGTTAATGGTCAGAAGTTCATTTTTAGGCTATTGATTATTGAATCACCATTCTGACATTGGTCGTGCAACCCAACCCATATTTCGGGCGCACCTTTCAACCAATGTTTAATTGGGTATGTTTTCCTCGAGCATACTTCCTATATCATTTGATCTGACAAATGTTATCTCCTTGTTCACTTAATTGTGGAAATCCATCATGTCGGAAATTTTGATGAATTGTCGCCGAGCCCATCAGCCACCTCCTGCTCCTCTCCTTGGGTTAATGATGAACTATTGTTTCAGGAACCCACTCCCATAGTTCATTTCCTGAGAATCTTGAAATGTCATTTCGTCTATTTGTGTTGCACCATTTCTTCTAGGACATCCAGAGACTGAGGTATCATGACACCAATCGGATCTGAATCTCGGTCAGATATGATGGTTGGGACAACTTTCCAAGAGTTATGATGTTGGACCTTTGATAACCTGGTAGCATGATGTCATGCCTAGCACCCCCCCCCCCCCGGCTGGAGGACCTATCATTATTATTTCTTTTGCAAGGATAACCATTCCTCCTGGAGGAAATTGTAGGACTTATTTTATAAGTTACTCCTGATGGATCATTGGTGTATCCAAAGTCTGGCCCTTGATTGAAACACCTTATCATTGCTAACCGAAGCATGTCAATGGTACTCCGATTTTCAACAGGAACATTTGAAGCACGATGCTAAATTTTATTTATCATTTATCCTAACACCGTTGTATGGGTAATATCATGAAATTCCTCCCCTTACCTAAATGGTTTTCTACTTTATATCCTGTCATGGATATCTTGCTCGCTTGTCCTTGGGAAGGATATACCCTTGAAATATGTGTTTAAACATAATTTCCTTTCCATTGTTCTGCTTAACTGATGATCATATTTTCCTTCCATTGGTTTGTTTGAACCTTTTCTATGATCTATATGATATAAGCAGTAATAATTCACTGCTTGTGCAAACACCTCGAGGTACAACTCTGTCAGTAAGACCCCATTGAAATTGTTGATGACACTCCGGTAACCACCGATGAACGAGAACTTTGCCTATTGGTCCGCCTCGTTCAACGAGCGGAAAATGGTTCTCTTTGTCCCTCGCCCTTGGTACCGACATTGTGCCAACATAAATGGTAGGCTACCCTCTGACATACCTTACTATCGTGACCGTGCAAGATGTCAGCACCCTTGCCACTTTTAACCCACATGGTGGGCCCATAACCCACAGATCCATAGGATCGAAACCTGACTCTTCTGTACCCTCATGTTCCCAAAGTTATTCCTCGCGCGTGGACTCGTAAGAAACTCATGAGCCGCCTACCGATGAGATCTTCAATTCTGGTATCAGACGCAATACTTATTCTCGTTGCTCTGAACCCCTTTCACCTTCTGATAAGGCATCAAACGCTTGCCTATCCGTTTGAAACTTCTCATGGTACCTCCTTACTTTTCTCTCGATATTTTCTTAAGTTTAAATTCGAGAGTACTTCCGCCACCTTCCTCGATGTTATCCACGGATAGTCGACCTTGCAGAGGTCTGTTCTTCCGAATGCCCGCTACCTATTCGTAAGTACGATGAAGATCCCGAAGAAAGGACGTCGACTTCATCATGATGACCGGAAGCAAAGGAATGAAGGCATCAATGTATTGGACCGGTCTCTTCGAGAAGAGAAAGCCACAATGAGAAGACCCGCTAGATTCGTTACCAAACCTTCCCCCCTTTCACTACCTCTTAAATCTCGGGACGAGATTTCTTGTAGTGGAGGAGAATTGTGACGCCCGGATATTTAAGCTACAGTAACCCTCTACTAATGATGCCATGTCATCACTCTTACTGTTACTAATCCTCATTGGCTTTCAAACACCGTTCATATTTCAAATCTAAACTAAAGTCCAAAATTCAAATTTCTTAACCATGAAAACTGAAATGTTCAAATAGTTCTATACAATTTCCCTGTTCAATGTCACGTGAAACCAACATGGTTTGACTCACAAATAAATTCCTAGGAAATTAATAAGTGGTCCAAACTCATTTAACTTGGCCTTTTTCAAAATAAGCAAATATTTATAATTTTCCAAATGATGTGAAACATTGTGTGTGGTCTCAAAATATTGCCTACTAATTATGTGCCAAATTTCAAGTTGAACTAAATTTAATTACTTTGGCAATTAAGTAGAAAACAGTACGAAATTAATAAAGCGAAAAACTTATAAAAGAAAATGGGCCAAGTGCACACTATGCACTAGAAGCCTAGTACTATAGTAGCACGGCCCAAGCCAACCAGGGCCTTCTCCCTCTTCTCTCAGACAGAGGCAGAGACTGTGCGTGGCGCACATCCACGCCTCCATGACCGCCGTGTCGACCATCCGGCGAGTCCACGCGATGTACAAGACCATCCCCAAGCCCTGTGACAAACCCTAGACGCCCAGTTCCCTCGTTTCCCTCGTGACTCGACCGGAAGAGGAGTCGAAGCTTCCGCGCCAGCGCCATAGTCGCCATCGCGCTGCCGGCCTCCCTTGCTGCACCAAGGTGTCCGAAGCCTCCCGCGCTCGTCTCCTTCGTCCCCACCGAAGAACCCGAGCCAAGCCGCACCGTATGCTCGGATCGAGCCGGTTTCTCCGCCATGGCGCGGCATCTCGCCGTCGATCTACACCACCGCACCACCCGGCCGTCACAAGCACGCCCCGACCTCCCTCTCGGTGAGCTGCGCCGATTCCCCTATTCCCGCTCAATCCACCACCGTCGACGCCAGAGCTAAACGCCCCATCTCATCGCACGGACGCACTCATCGCGACTTTGCGCGCCCGTGCCGCTCGGCCCGTGACCCGCCCGCTCCGTGCGTGCTCTCGGGTTCCCTGCTGCGTCGTGGCATGTGCCTCCCAGCGCCGCCCGCCTGTTCGCGCCTCTGCGTGCGGCGGCCGCGCCCTGCTCTGTTGCTGCTGCCCAGCGTTGCTACCTGCTCGCTTTGCTTGCTATTGCTGCTACTTAGCTCCTGCTGCTGCTCGTTATTCATTGTCGTTGCTACTACAGCCAGCCATGGCTGGCGCTGAGTGTGTTAAGTGTGTGCGTGATGTGTGTGCGTGTGAGTAGGCAGCCCTTGTTATCTAGGAACAAGTAGCAATTAGTGGTTAGGTTAATTAGTCTAATATATGCCAATGACATGCAGGACCCATTGTTAGTTTAAGAAAATAAAACAAACATAAAAATGTGTAAGTCAATGACAAGTGGACTCTCGTGCTACTTAATCTATTTAACTAGAATAGTTTAGTTGCTTCCTGTGACATGTTGGCACGCCATGCCCTTTTGACCAGTCAAGTTGACTTGGTCAATTCGGTTTAAATAAATGCTGAAATTTCAGAAAATTGTATAAAGTTTGAAAATTCATAGAAAATAAACCGTAACTCAGATGAAAATGTTTTCTACATGAAAGTTGCTCGAGCGACGAGACGAATCCGGATACGCAGTCCGCTCGTCCGCCACACACCCCTAACCTATCGAACCCGCAACTTTCCCCTCGCTCCTCTACAAAACGAAACACCGGGATACTTTCCGGATGTTTCCCCCCGTCGGTATCACCTACTACGCGTTAGGGCACACCTAGCACCGCGATTGCCTCGTTCGTTTGTGATACTTTGTTGGCTCCGATTTACTGTTTCTTCCCCCTCTTCTTCCCGGTAGACCCCGAGACCGGCGCTGATGCCACCGAGTTCGACTACGAAGTTGACGACCCCTCTCTCTTGCCAGAGCAACCAGGCAAGCCCCCCTTTGATCACCAGATATCGCCTATTCTACTCTATACTGCTTGCATTAGAGTAGTGTAGCATGTTACTGCTTTCTGTTATACCTATCCTGATGCATAGCCTGTCCTTGTTACTACTGTTGTTACCTTTACCTGCAATCCTATATGCTTAGTATAGGATGCTAGTATTTTCATCTGTGGCCCTACATTCTTGTCCGTCTGCCGTGCTATACTATCGGGCCGTGATCACTCGGGAGGTGATCACGGGTATATACTATATACTTTATACATGATACATGTGGAGACTAAAGTCGGGTCGGCTTGTGGAGCACCCGCGAGTGATTCACGGATTGGGGGCTGAAAGGACCTTTGTCCCGACGGCCCTCTGGATGGATCTTTGTGGCGGAGCGACAGGGCAGGTTGAGACCACCTAGGAGAGAGGTGGGCCTGGCCCTGGTTGGCGTTCGCGGATACTTAACACGCTTAACGAGATCTTGGTATTTGATCTGAGTTGACTACGAGCCTATACGCACTAACCAACTATGTGGGAAAGATATGGGCACTCGGCGTCGTGGTATCAGCCGGAGCACTTCAGACGTCAGCGACGGAGCGGCGCGCGCTGGATTGGACTGGAACACCACTAGGCTAGGTCTGCTTCCGGCCGCCCACATACGTCAAGGTGTGTGCTCGGGCGATGGGCCTGCACCCTGCGCGCTTAGGTTTAGACCGGCGTGCTGGCCTCTCTGTTGTGCCTAGGTGGGGCTGCGACGTGTTGATCTTCCGCGGCCGGGCATGACCCAGGAAAGTGTGTCCGGCCAAATGGGATCAAACGTGTTGGGTAAGATGGTGCACCCTGCAGGAAGTTAATCTATTGAATAGCCGTGATCTTCGGTAACATGACGACTTGGAGTTGTACCTTGACCTTATGACAACTAGAACCAGATACTTAATAAAACACACCCTTTCAAGTGCCAGATACAACCGGTGGTCGCTCTCTCTCAGGGATACGAGGAGGGGATCGCCGGGTAGGATTACTGCTATGTGATGTTACTTGGAGGACTTCAGATTGCCCTCCTCTTCCTGTTGCAAGACAGGTGACCAGAAGCGTAGTCTTCGATAAGGCTAGCTATCCCCTCTTACTCGGCATTCTGCAGTTCAGTCCACCGATATGGCCCTTTACATATATCCATGCATATGTAGTGTAGCTCCTTGCTTGCAGTACTTTGGATGAGTACTCACGGTTGTCTTGTTCCCCTTTTCCCCTATCTCTACCCGGTTGCTGCGACTGCACGATGGAGCCCAGGAGCGACGCCACCGTCGATGGCGCCTACTACACGGAGGTGCCTACTACTACGTGCAGCCCGCTGACGACGACAAGGAGTAGTTAGGAGGATCCCAGGCAGGAGGCCTGCGCCTCGTTCGATCTGTATTCCGTTTGTGCTAGCCATCTTATGGCAACTTGTTTAACTTATGTCTGTACTCAGATATTGTTGCTTCCGCTGACTCGTCTATGATCGAGCACTTGTATTCGAGCCCTCGAGGCCCCTGGCTTGTATTATGATGCTTGTATGACTTATTTTATTTGTAGAGTTGTGTTGTGATATCTTCCTTGAGTCCTCGATCTTGATCGTACACATTTGCGTGCATGATTAGTGTACGATTAAATCGGGGCGCCACCAGTTAATATCGAGCCATTGCTGTAGGAATCCCCCTTCCACACTCCTTGGCCGAAGTCGAGTCTAGACATTGCAAAAACTTTTACTAACTTGGCTGTGTGCCTTACGGGCCCACGTCGCCATCGGGTGGTACTAGGATCTTTTACTCCTCGATCTTTACTCTGGGACTCTGAGCTCTCTCCTATTCGGGTTAAACGATTTTACTAAAAACAAAACTAACTTGAGGTTCTCGCAAGTACTTTCTCCCGGAGAGCCCCTCACTTCCGATGATCGTCTGCTAATCAGAAGATTCCGAAGATACTCTCTGATGTTCTCTCAAGAATTTGTGCCCATCACTTTTGCTATTCTTGACCACCAATAAATCCGTATGGTTAACTACTTACACTTGCCATTCATACGATCATCCCCATTCATCTTGTTATTACAAGATACCCCGAAGTTTTCTCTATTGTTCCGAGAATACTTTGTGCCTACTGCCTAGCAGTTCTTTGCCACATGAATACCCCTTCAAATAAATCCTCGCACTTGTCGAGTATCCGCTCAACTCCAGTTGTTCATGTGTTTCACAAAAATACATTCAAATACTACCCGATCTTCCGATAATCCTGAGCAGCCTATTGCTCTTGAAATTCTTGCTTGCTTGCAATATGATTAATCCCATAAGTCTCGTAATCTTAATGGCATACCTTGTCATTATCATTTTGAGTCTGTTGATTCAATATGGTGCGAATGCACGCAATCATCAGTTGATTCTTTTAAATTATCTTTCCGGCTCAGACGTCATTTTAAACATGAGCTGGTTCTCAACCAATCCAAATGCCGTCGATAGTACCCCTGATGCTATTCAACTTATCCACCCCTAATCAGAACATTGCTTCTGTTCCCTTGATTTGAAGATCATAATTCCTTTGCATTTGAGCTCTGGATTAGTCAGTTGTTTCTATAATCCAATGCCCTTGCATTGTTACTTCCTCTGATTGTGTGCCGATGCTCACATCAGCTCTGTTAGGGACCGACAGATCCTTTAATGGATCTTATCCGGCTTTGTCCTTCATATTCAATAACCTTGTGAACCTTCCCCTGATACATAATGCCTTTGGTAAATTGTATCCTCTGCTTTGTCAACCATGCTCTACCTCCGAGCTTGAGTTATTTACCCCTGAAGTTGATGGTATACGTTCCTAAGATTCCTTGATGGGTTGAACCTATGCCCTCCTTAATATGTGTGAACTCGAAAGTTTTCACGAGTCATAATCTTCTGGTATTTTGCCAGATAAAATTTCAACACTACAACTTCATTGAACGTGAGAAGTGAATGAATGGTTGTGCATTGGAGAAGTGGGAGTCGACCTTGAACTTTGTGTTCATGCCCATGGACACGATGTAGATCTTATCATTAAAGCTTCTCTTAAATTAATTATTCCTTTGGTATAAGCTCATCTTATATCTGGGATCTGGCCTTTTTGCAATCGTGGTTCCGGCCATGTTCTCCTTTTAAATACCATTTCTTGGACAAGTTGAGGTACTTGTCTTCTGCAGATCATGGCACCTGCCCAACCTTTACTTGCTCTACCGTTGAGTATTAAACTCTGGTATCTCAAGAATATCATGGGACTGCATAACTTATTATGGGTTCTTCATCAACTATTATTCTCACTGATTCCAAATTTCTCGGGTTCTGGGTTGTCGTCAATCGAGTACAACGATTCCACATTTTGGTTCGATAACCCTAAGTAATTTTCGTTGCTGACGAATTTATTAATCCTTTAAGTCTTTCCTAGCCTGATCGGCTAAATATTAACCGTGCCACCTGGTCCTCCTTTTCGGAGCACAATTTTCGATGATGAGCTAAACTTCCGTCGATCTTCCTCGTCATATCAGTTACTTTGGAACAACAAGCTTGATTTCAAGTTTGTGTCGTACTTTGGTTCCAATAACCTTTCACTTCATCATTACTTTGACTTGATGTCGTCGCCGATCGATTACATCTTCATGAACTCTCGCGAAAAAGGTGTCGTGATCATCAACATTCTGAGCTCATCCAGGATATCAATTGAATTCATGATGAGAAATACCATCCTTGCCCTCGATGAATTGTATTATCATCGACCACTTTATTGCCTTCCCACCAACACAAGCTTGTTCATGTTTGGTGTTATACCTTGAGTTCCTTGCTATCCAGCAATTGTTATTCTTTACCTTAGGGTATTACCATTCTTTATGTGAAGAATGTTCTGAGATTGTTCCACCTCTTGAGAATTCTTGACATAGAAATACTTCTCACCATCACCATTCTTTCTTGGTCCCCGTGTTAATTCCAACAAGTGAACGGTGTTGTTTGGATTCTTTCGTTCTAGCAACCCTATTTCTTTGAATTTAATGGTCGGAAGTTCATTTTTAGGCTATTGATTATTGAATCACCATTCTGACATTGGTCGTGCAACCCAACCCATATTTCGGGCGCACCTTTCAACAAATGTTTAATTGGGTATGTTTTCCTCGAGCATACTTCCTATATCATTTGATCTGACAAATGTTATCTCCTTGTTCACTTAATTGTGGAAATCCATCATGTCGGAAATTTTGATGAATTGTCGCCGAGCCCATCAGCCACCTCCTCCTCCTCTCCTTGGGTTAATGATGAACTATTGTTTCAGGAACCCACTCCCATAGTTCATTTCCTGAGAATCTTGAAATGTCATTTCGTCTATTTGTGTTGCACCTTTTCTTCTAGGACATCCAGAGACTGAGGTATCATGACACCAATCGGATCTGAATCTCGGTCAGATATGATGGTTGGGACAACTTTCCAAGAGTTATAATGTTGGACCTTTGATAACCTGGTAGCATGATGTCATGCCTAGCACCCCCCCCCCCCCGGCTGGAGGACCTATCATTATTATTTCTTTTGCAAGGATAACCATTCCTCCTGGAGGAAATTGTAGGACTTATTTTATAAGTTACTCCTGATGGATCATTGGTGTATCCAAAGTCTGGCCCTTGATTGAAACACCTTATCATTGCTAACCGAAGCATGTCAATGGTACTCCGATTTTCAACAGGAACATTTGAAGCACGATGCTAAATTTTATTTATCAT
This sequence comes from Aegilops longissima, assembly GCA_021605205.1. Taxonomy (NCBI): domain Eukaryota; kingdom Viridiplantae; phylum Streptophyta; class Magnoliopsida; order Poales; family Poaceae; genus Aegilops; species Aegilops longissima. Next base: position 19,109,552 of record CM038680.1, read on the forward strand.
TTATCCTAACACCGTTGTATGGGTAATATCATGAAATTCCTCCCCCCTTACCTAAATGGTTTTCTACTTTATATCCTGTCATGGATATCTTGCTCTGCTTGTCCTTGGGAAGGATATACCCTTGAAATATGTGTTTAAACATAATTTCCTTTCCATTGTTCTGTTTAATCTGATGATCATATTTTCCTTCCATTGGTTTGTTTGAACCTTTTCTATGATCTATATGATATAAGCAGTAATAATTCACTGCTTGTGCAAACACCTCGAGGTACAACTCTGTCAGTAAGACCCCATTGAAATTGTTGATGACATTCCGGTAACCACCGATGAACGAGAACTTTGCCTATTGGTCCGCCTCGTTCAACGAGCGGAAAATGGTTCTCTTTGTCCCTCGCCCTTGGTACCGACATTGTGCCAACATAAATGGTAGGCTACCCTCTGACATACCTTACTATCGTGACCGTGCAAGATGTCAGCACCCTTGCCACTTTTAACCCACATGGTGGGCCCATAACCCACAGATCCATAGGATCGAAACCTGACTCTTCTGTACCCTCATGTTCCCAAAGTTATTCCTCGCGCGTGGACTCGTAAGAAACTCATGAGCCACCTACCGATGAGATCTTCAATTGTGGTATCAGATGCAATACTTATTCTCGTTGCTCTGAACCCCTTTCACCTTCTGATTAGGCATCAAACGCTTGCCTATCCGTTTGAAACTTCTCATGGTACCTCCTTACTTTTCTCTCGATATTTTCTTAAGTTTAAATTCGAGAGTACTTCCGCCACCTTCCTCGATGTTATCCACCAGATAGTCGACCTTGCAGAGGTCTGTTCTTCCAGAATGCCCCGTTACCTATTCGTAAGTATGATGAAGATCCCGAAGAAAGGACGTCGACTTCATCATGATGACCGGAAGCAAAGGAATGAAGGCATCAATGTATTGGACCGGTCTCTTCGAGAAGAGCAAGCCACAATGAGAAGACCCGCTAGATTCGTTACCAAACCTTCCCCCCTTTCACTACCTCTTAAATCTCGGGACGAGATTTCTTGTAGTGGAGGAGAATTGTGACGCCCGGATATTTAAGCTACAGTAACCCTCTACTAATGATGCCATGTCATCACTCTTCTATTACTAATCCTCATTGGCTTTCAAACACCGTTCATATTTCAAATCTAAACTAAAGTCCAAAATTCAAATTTCTTAACCATGAAAACTGAAATGTTCGAATAGTTCCATACAATTTCCCTGTTCAATGTCATGTGAAACCAACTTGGTTTGACTCACAAATAAATTCCTAGGAAATTAATAAGTGGTCCAAACTCATTTAACTTGGCCTTTTTCAAAATAAGCAAATATTTATAATTTTCCAAATGATGTGAAACATTGTGTGTGGTCTCAAAATATTGCCTACTAATTATGTGCCAAATTTCAAGTTGAACTAAATTTAATTACTTTGGCAATTAAGTAGAAAACAGTACGAAATTAATAAAGCAGAAAACTTATAAAAGAAAATGGGCCAAGTGCACACTGTGCACTAGATGCCTAGTACTACAGTAGCACGGCCCAAGCCAACCAGGGCCTTCTCCTCTTCTCTCAGACAGAGGCGAGACCTGTGCGTGGCGCACATCCACGCCTCCATGACCGCCGTGTCGACCATCCAGCGAGTCCACGCGATGTACAAGACCATCCCCAAGCCCAGGACAAACCCTAGACGCCCGGTTCCTCGTTTCCCCTACTTTCGACACGGAAGAGGAGTCGGCTTCCGGCGCCAGCGCCATAGTCGCCATCGCGGCTGCCGGCCTCCCTTGCTGCACCAAGGTGTCCAGAAGCCTCCCGCTTCGTCTCCTTCGTCCCCCATTGAAGAACCCGAGCCAAGCCGCACCGTATGCTCGGGATCGAGCCGGTTTCTCCGCCATGGCGCGGCATCTCGCCGTCGATCTACACCACCGCACCACCCGGCCGTCACAAGCACGTCCCGACCTCCCTCTCGGTGAGCTGCGCCGATTCCCCTATTCCCGCTCAATCCACCGCCGACGTCAGAGCTAAACGCCCCATCTCACTTGCGGACGCGCTCACGCGACTTTGCCGCGCCCGTGCCGCTCGGCCCGTGACCCGCCTGCTCCGTCGTGCTCTGGGTTCCCCTGCTGCGTCGTGGCGTGCCTCCCCAGCGCCGCCCGCCCGTCCGCGCCTCTGCGTGCGGCGGCGGCGCCCTTTGCTGTTGTTGCTGCCCAGCGTTGCTACCTGCTACTGCTTTGCTTGCTATTGCTGCTACTTAGCTCCTGCTGCTGCTCGTGCTTCGATGCCGTTGCTACTACAGCCAGCCATGGCTGGCGCTGAGTGTGTTGAGTGTGTGCGTGATGTGTGTGCGTGTGAGTAGGCAGCCCTTGTTAACTAGGAACAAGTAGCAATTAGTGGTTAGGTTAATTAGTCTAATATATGCCAATGACATGCAGGACCCATTGTTAGTTTAAGAAAATAAAACAAACATAAAAATGTTTAAGTCAATGACAAGTGGACTCTCGGGCTACTTAATCTATTTAACTAGAATAGTTTAGTTGCTTCTGTGACATGTTGGCCACGCTTATGCCCTTTTGACCAGTCAAGTTGACTTGGTCAATTCGGTTTAAATAAATGCTGAAATTTCAGAAAATTGTATAAAGTTTGAAATTCATAGAAAATAAACCGTAACTCAGATGAAAATGTTTTCTACATGAAAGTTGCTCAGAACGACGAGACGAATCCGGATACGCAGTTCGTTCGTCCGCCACACACCCCTAACCTATCGAACCCGCAACTTTCCCCCTCCGGCTCCTCTACCCGAAAACGCGAAACACCGGGGATACTTTCCCGGATGTTTCCCCCCTTCGTCGGTATCACCTACTACCGCGTTAGGGCACACCTAGCACCGCGTATTGCCTCGTTATGTTTGTGATACTTTGTTGGCTCCGTATTTACTGTTTCTTCCCCCCTCTTCTTCCCCGGTAGACCCCGAGACCGGCGCTGATGCCACCGAGTTCGACTACGGAGTTGATTTAATTCTCTCTTGCCGAGCAACCAGGCAAGCCCCCCCTTTAATCACCAGATATCGCCTATTCTACTCTATAATGCTTGCATTAGAGTAGTGTAGCATGTTACTGCTTTCGGTTATACCTATCCTGATGCATAGCCTGTCCTATTTACTACTGTTGTTACCTTTACCTGCAATCCTATATGCTTAGTATAGGATGCTAGTATTTTCATCTGTGGGCCTACATTCTTGTCCGTCTGCCGTGCTATACTATCGGGCCGTGATCACTCGGGAGGTGATCACGGGTATATACTATTTACTTTATACATGATACATGTGGAGACTAAAGTCGGGTCGGCTTGTGGAGCACCCGCGAGTGATTCATGGATTGGGGGCTGAAATGACCTTTGTCCCGACGGCCCTTTGGATGGATCTTTGTGGCGGAGCGACAGGGCAGGTTGAGACCACCTAGGAGAGAGGTGGGCCTGGCCCTGGTCGGCGTTCGCGGATACTTAACACGCTTAACGAGATCTTGGTATTTGATCTGAGTTGGCTACGAGCCTATACGCACTAACCAACTACGTGGGAAAGATATGGGCACTCGGCGTCGTGGTATCAGCCGAAGCACTTCAGACGTCAGCGACGGAGCGGCGCGCGCCGGATTGGACTAGAACACCACTAGGCTAGGTCTGCTTCCGGCTGCCCACGCAACGTGCAGGTGTGCTCAGGGCGATGGGCCCAGACCCCTGCGCGCTTAGGTTTAGACCGGTGTGCTGGCCTCTCTGTTGTGCCTAGGTGTGGCTGCGACGTGTTGATCTTCCGCGGCCGGGCATGACCCAGGAAAGTGTGTCCGGCCAAATGGGATCAAACGTGTTGGGTAAGATGGTGCACCCCTGCAGGGAAGTTAATCTATTCGAATAGCCGTGATCTTCGGTAACAGGACGACTTGGAGTTGTACCTTGACCTTATGACAACTAGAACCGGATACTTAATAAAACACACCCTTTCAAGTGCCAGATACAACCGGTGGTCGCTCTCTCTCAAGGATACGAGGAGGGGATCGCCGGGTAGGATTACTGCTATGTGATGTTACTTGGAGGACTTCAGATTGCCCTCCTCTTCCTGTTGCAAGACAGGTGACCAGAAGCGTAGTCTTCGATAAGGCTAGCTATCCCCCTCTTACTCTGGCATTCTGCAGTTCAGTCCACTGATTTGGCCCTTTACACATATATCCATGCATATGTAGTGTAGCTCCTTGCTTGCGAGTACTTTGGATGAGTACTCACGGTTGCCTTGTTCCCCCTTTTTCCCCTATCTCTACCCGGTTGCTGCGACCAGACGATGGAGCCCAGGAGCCAGACGCCACCGTCGATGACGACTACTACACCGGAGGTGCCTACTACTACGTGCAGCCCGCTGATGACGACCAGGAGTAGTTAGGATGATCCCAGGCAGGAGGCCTGCGCCTCTTTCGATCTGTATCCCAGTTTGTGCTAGCCATCTTATGGCAACTTGTTTAACTTATGTCTGTACTCAGATATTGTTGCTTCCGCTGACTCGTCTATGATCGAGCACTTGTATTCGAGCCCTCGAGGCCCCTGGCTTGTATTATGATGCTTGTATGACTTATTTTATTTGTAGAGGTGTGTTGTGATATCTTCCCGTGAGTCCCTGATCTTGATCGTACACATTTGCGTGCATGATTAGTGTAGGATTAAATCGGGGGCGTCACAGATGAGAAAGCCAGTCGACTGACGTGTAGCTTCACCTGATGCTGATACATGACCATCTGCCCCGGCTCTCGCACGCGCTGCTGCTGCTACTGCTTTTCTGCTACTAGTGGGTTCTGTTTCGACAGTAAAATTCAGTTTCGACAGGAAAATTCAGTTTCGACAGTTAAGTTTAGTTTCGACAGTTAAAGTCAGTTTCGACAGTTAAGTTCAGAGATGAGCGGCTGATGTATTTTACATCTAGCACTTTGTGGTTATGTATTTTACTTCATCTATTGGAGATGCTATTAGAATTCCACTCAGGTTAACATTGTCTCTCTTGTCCTGCTTCAGCCTCGGCGTCGTACAACTCACCGGAGCTGCTCCAACGACGAAACCCTCCATCCCAGCGGAGAAGTACCCCGGGCTCCATCTCCAGATGCCTAAGATCTTCTTCCCCTCCTCCGACAGCCAAGTCAGCCGGAGCATCCTCACTGACCAACCCAATCACGCTGAGATTGACATGGCTTCGCCAAAGAGGTTGTACACTTGTTGCATCTCTTTTTACTCTACATGTTATATATATATATATATATATATATATATATATATATATATATATATATATATATATATATATATATATATATATATATATATATATATATATATATATATGTCCACTGAGCACACGTAATGACATGAAATACGATTATATTATCCTACTATATGACAAGCAGTGAGGTACCAGGCAACTTAGCTATCCGTGATGGGCTCTCTTGAACGCCATCATTATTTATCTCTGCGCATTTGAGCTGTGCATTTGTGGTTTGACTTAATCTCACCATGCTTCTTTGCATCCTGTGATCATCCAATTCTTGTGAATATAACACCCAGATTGGCAGAAATCCTGTGTTTTTAAATTCTCTGTTTTGCACGTGCATTCCTATCCTATTCCTGTCTATTTCCTATCCCTGCACTGTTAGAATCCTCAAATTCAAACAAGCCCTTACACAATTACTTCTGTTACAGATATGTGTCAAAGAAAACCTTGTGTGGTTTGTCCTGCTCCTGCTGCGCTGTGTTCAAACCCAGATCACCTGCTCCAACGACGGAAGGGTTCACCACAGCAGGGATCCGCTCTCCAGACTGTCTTTCGCCGCCTCAGATCTTCTTCCCCGTGGCCGGCAGCCATTACAACTACATTACCATCATCAACTGAGCAGATGACCTTGAGGACTACACGGGTCCGCAGGAGAGGTCGCACTCTTCCGTGTCTGCTTACGTTATGCATTGCTTAATATGATGACATGCTACTTTATCGTCGTGTTCACCTATTAGACTCCAAGTCAGGTCCAAACTAATGCTGAAACTTGAGATTTTAAATGGTTGTGGGGTACATATTGGGGCAGCAATCAGTACTATCTGTCTACTATCTGGTTAGTCTCGGGTGTTACTATGAGTTTCATGTTGGGTGCAAACAAACATTAAAGGAGCCATTATATGTATTTTCTAACTAAAGCTATTATCTGCCTGCTATCATTGTTCTTGGGTCTATCCACAGTTTGCTACCATCACTATGGATTTGTGCATGCACTCCTAACATAATCTCACTATGTTTTATTCCTATGCATGTCAGTTATTGTACACAATGGAACTGAACATGTAGAGCAAAAGAGACGAGCCTTGCGTGGCAATAAAATTTCATGCAGACCTCGCTCCATGGTGGGTGCAAAGGCAGCCCCCCTCCACCCATTTCGGATCTAATCAAGAGGAAGATAACTATTCTGAGGGGGATTCAGAAGGAGAAGACCACTCCTATTTATCCCCTGAGGTCTTCGCTCTAACTTGGCATGCTGATGTTCGTAATATCATGCATATGGTGCCTTGCATTGCTTACTGTATACATCAAATATGTCATCTGCTTAGTTTAGACATGCTTTGTGTCAATGCCATCTGTTTAGTTTCTTTATTGTATATCTGAATCATGCAATGCCATCTTGTTTAGCCAGGCATCATATATGTGAATTTTGTAATGCCACCCTGGTTAGCCAGTCATCTTATATGTGAATTATATCATGCCATCATTTTTTTTTACGTGTTAAATTTGTCAACAATTTTAGTACATTTAATTACTCTTCCTGTGCATTAGCCATTCGGCACGGTCATGAAAAAAATCTGAAGTGGAAACAAGGTCTTCAGAGCACACAATGATATCTAACGAAGCGCATGTCTTGCTGGTTACGGATAGCTCCACAGAGGAGGATTCAGAGACAGATGGCGATCCTATTCCCCGAGGTGCATGCTCTAACTTGGCAGGGTTATGTTGCTCATATTGTGCGTATGGTATCTTGCATTGCTATGGCATTTGCTTAGTTTAGACATGCTTTGAGTGAATGCCACTTCTTTAGTGTCTAATTACCATATATGTGAATTATGCGATGCCATCTTGTTGCAAGACATTATATAAGGCTATCTTGTTGCTGATACGTCCATTTTGCATCATGCTTTTATATCGATATTTATCGCATTATGGGCTGTTATTTCACGTTATGTCACAATACTTATGGCTATTCTCTCTTATTTCACAAGGTTTACATGAAGAGGGAGAATGCCAGCAGCTGGAATTCTGGGCTGGAAAAGGAGCAAATATTGGAGACCTATTCTGCGCAACTCCAAAAGTCCTGATACTCCACGGAATATCTTAAAATAAATAAAGAAAAATCATCGCCAAAGATGAAGGACAGGGGGCCCACACCCTACTCACGAGGGTGGGGGGCGTGCCCCCCTGGGCGCGCCCCCTACCTCGTGGGCCCCCTGGTGGCTCTCCAAAGCCCATCTTCTCCTATATGAAGTCTTTCGATGAGAAAAAAATCAGAAGCAACCTTTCGGGACGAAACTCCGCCGTCACGAGGCGGAACCTTGGCGGAACTAATCTAGGGCTCCGGCAGAGCTGTTCTGCCGGGGACACTTCCCTCCGGGAGGGGGAAATCATCACCATCGTCATCACCAACGCTCCTCTCATCGGGAGAGGGCAATCTCCATCAACATTTTCACCAGCACCATCTCATCTACAAACCCTAGTTCATCTCTTGTATCCAATTCTTGTCTCCAAATCCGGGATTGGTGCTAGTAGGTTGCTAGTAGTGTTGATTACTCCTTGTAGTTGATGCTAGTTGGTTTATTTGGTGGAAGATCATATGTTCAGATCCTTTATGCATATTATTACCCATCTGATTATGAGCATGAATATGCTTTGTGAGTAGTTACGTTTGTTCCTGAGGACAAGGGAGAACTCTTGCTATTAGTAGTCATGTGAATTTGGTATTCGTTCGATATTTTGATGAGATGTATGTTGTCTAGCCTCTAGTGGTGTTATGTGAACGTCGACTACATAACACTTCACCATTATTTGGGCCTAGAGGAAGGCATTGGGAAGTAATAAGTAGATGATGGGTTGCTAGAGTGACATAAGCTTAAACCCTAGTTTATCGTTGCTTCGTAAGGGCTGATTTGGATCCATATGTTTCATGCTATGGTTAGGTTTACCTTAATACTTTTGTTGTAGTTGCGGATGCTTGCAATAGAGGTTAATCATAAGTGGGATGCTTGTTCAAGTAAGAACAGCACCCAAGCACCGATCCACCCACATATCAAATTATCAAAGTACCGAGCGAATCATATGAACGTGATGAAAACTAGCTTGATGATATTCCCATGTGTCCTCGGGAGCGCTTTTCCTATTATAAGAGTTTGTTCCGGCTTGTCCTTTGCTAAAAAAAGGATTGGGCCACCTTGCTGCACTTTATTTACTTTTGTTACTTGTTTCTCATTACAATTTACCTTACCACAAAACTACCTGTTACCACTTATTTCAGTACTTGCAGAGAATACCTTGCTGAAAACCGCTTATCATTTCCTTCTGCTCCTCGTTGGGTTCGGCACTCTTACTTACCGAAAGGACTACGATAGATCCCCTATACTTGTGTGCCATCAAGACTCTTTTCTGGCGCCGTTGCCGGGGAGTGTAGCGCCTTTGGTAGGTGGAATTTGGTAAGGAAAAATTTATATAGTGTGCTGAAATTTACTGTCACTTGTTACTATGGAAAGTAATTCTCGAGGGGCTTGTTAGGGTATCTTCACCCCATCCAGTGAAGCAAAGAGTTGCCCTCAACCTACTGAACCTATTGAAAATGAAACTCCTTTCGAAATTCCTTCGGGTATGATGGAAAAACTGCTAGCTAATACTTTTACAGGAGATCGAACAAAGCATCCTGATGAACATCTACTCTAGGTGGATGAAGTTTGTGGACTATTTAAGCTTGCAGGTATACCCCGATGATGTTGTTAAGAAGAGGGTCTTCCCTTTATCTTTGAAGGGAGACACATTGACATGGTATAGGCTATGTGATGATACGAGATCATGGAACTATAAAAGATTGAAATTGGAATTTCATCAAAAATATTACCCTATGCATCTTGTTCATCGTGATCAAAATTATATATATAATTTTTGGCCTCGCGAAGGAGAAAGCATCACTCAAGCTTAGGGGAGGCTTAAATCAATGTTATATTCATGCCCCAATCATGCGCTCTCAAGAGTGACAATTCTTCAGAATTTTTATGCTCGGCTTTCTGATAACAACCGCACCATGATCGATACTTCTTGTGCTGGCTCTTTCATGATGAAGACTATTGAATTCAGATGGAATTTATTGGATAGAATTAAACGCAACTCTGAAGATTGGGACCTCGACGAAGGTAAGGAGTCAGGTATGACACCTAAGTTTTATTGTGTTAAATCTTTTATGGATACCGATATTTTTCGTAAGTTTAGCACTAAATATGGACTTGACTCTGAGATAGTAGCTTCTTTCTGTGAATATTTTGCTACTTATGTTGTTCTCCCCAAGGAGAAGTGGTTTAAATACCATCCTCCCATAGAAGTAAAAGTAGCTGGACCTATTAAAGTTGAAGAAAAGACTGTCACTTATAATGATCCTATTGTTCCTACCTCTTATGTTGAGAAATCACCTTTTCCTGTTAGAATAAAGGATCACGCTAAAGCTTCAACTGTGGTTCGTAAAAGCAATATTAGAACTTATACACCTCCTGAGCAAATCAAAGTAGAACCTAATATTGCTATTGTTAAAGATCTCTTGTCTGATAATATTGATGGCCATGTTATTCAATTCTGCGGTGAATCTACTAGAATTGCTAAACCTTGTGCTAAAGATAAACATAGACTTGTGGTAGGCGTGCCTGTTATTTCTGTTAAAATAGGAGATCATTGTTATCATGGCTTATGTGATATGGGTGCTAGTGCTAGTGTTATACCTTATAACTTGTATAAAGAAATCAAGCATGAAATTGCACCCGCTGAGTTAGAAGAAATTGATGTCACAATTAAACTTTCCAATAGAGATACTATTTCACAAGTGGGAATTGTTAGAGATGTTGAAGTCTTGTGTGGGAAAACTAAATATCCTGCTGATTTTCTTGTTCTAAGTTCCCCACAAGATAGCTTTTGTCCCATTATATTTAGTAGACCCTTCTTGAATACTGTTAACGCTAAGATAGATTGCGAAAAGAATGGTGTTACTATTGGCTTGGATGATATGATTCATGAGTTTAATTTCTCTAAATTTAGTAAACAACATCGTGAGGAAGAATTTCCTAGTAAGGATGAAATTATTGGTCTTGCTTCTATTGCCGTACCTCCTAGTGATCCTTTAGAACACTATTTGCTAGACCATGAAAATGATATGTTCATGAATGATAGAAGGGAAATAGATGAAGTATTCTTTAAACAGGAACCTATTCTGCAACACAATTTGCCAGTTGAAATCCTAGGGGATCCTCCTCCACCCAAGGGTGATCCCGTGTTTGAGCTTAAACCGTTGCCTGATAATCTTAAATATGCTTATCTTGATGAAAAGAAAATATATCTTGTTATTATTAGTGCTAACCTTTGAGCATGAAGAAGAAAGATTATTGAAAACTCAAGAAGCACCGTGCGCTATTGGATATACTCTTGATGATCTTAAGGGCATTAGTCCCACTCTATGTCAACATAAAATAAATTTGGAAGCGGATGCCAAACCAGTTCGTGATCCTCAATGACGTTTGAATCCTAAAATGAAAGAAGTGGTAAGAAAAGAAATACTCAAGCTTCTGGAGGCAAGTATAATTTATCCCGTTGCTGATAGTCAGTGGGTAAGTCCTGTCCATTGTGTCCCTAAGAAGGGAGGTATTACTGTTGTCCCTAATGATAGAGATGAATTGATCCCTCAAAGAATTATCACAGGTTATAGGATGGTAATTGATTTCCGCAAATTAAATAAAGCTACGAAGAAAGATCATTACCCCTTACCTTTTATTGATCAAATGCTAGAAAGATTATGCAAACATACACATTATTTATTTCTAGATGGTTATTCTGGTTTCTCTCAAATACCTGTGTCGGCTAAAGATCAATCAAAGACTACTTTTACATGCCCTTTTGGTACTTTTGCTTATAGACGTATGCCTTTTGGTTTATGTAATGCACCTGCTACCTTTCAAAGATGCATGATGGCTATATTCTCTGACTTTTGTGAAAAGATTTGTGAGGTTTTCATGGACGACTTTTCCGTCTATGGATCCTCTTTTGATGATTGCTTGAGCAATCTTGATCGAGATTTGCAGAGATGTGAAGAAACTAATCTTGCCTTGAATTGGGAAAAGTGCCACTTTATGGTTAATGAAGGTATTGTCTTGGGGCACAAAGTTTCTGAAAGAGGTATTGAAGTTGATAAAGCCAAGGTTGATGCTATTGAAAAGATGCCATGTCCCAAGGACATCAAAGGTATAAGAAGTTTCCTTGGTCACGCCGGATTTTATAGGAGGTTCATTAAGGACATCTCAAAAATTTCTCGGCCTCTGACTAATTTATTACAAAAAGATGTACCATTTGTATTTGATGATGTTTGTGTAGAAGCATTTGAAATACTTAGGAAAGCATTAGTCTCTGCACCTGTTGTTCAGCCACCTAATTGGAATTTACCCTTTGAAATTATGTGTGATGCTAGTGATTATGCTGTAGGTGCTGTTCTAGGGCAAAAGTTGATAAGAAACTAAATGTTATCCATTATGCCAGTAAGACTCTAGACAATGCTCAAAGAAATTATGCTACTACCGAAAAGGAACTTTTAGCTGTTGTATTTGCTTGTGATAAATTTAAACCCTATATTGTTGATTCTAAAGTAACTATTCACACTGATCATGCTGCTATTAAATATCTTATGGAAAAGAAAGATGCAAAACCTATACTTATTAGATGGGTTCTCTTGCTGCAAGAATTTTATTTGCATATTGTTGATAGAAAAGGAGCTGAGAACCCCGTTGCAGACAACTTATCTAGGTTAGAGAATGTTCTTGATGACCCACTACCTATTGATGATAGCTTTCCTGATGAACAATTAAATGTCATAAGCACTTCTCGTAGCACTCCATATTATGTTGATTATGCTAATTATATTGTTGCTAAATTTATACCACCTAGCTTCACATACCAACAAAAGAAAAAGTTTTTCTATGATTTGTGGCATTACTTTTGGGATGACCCACATCTTTATAAAGAAGGAGTAGATGGTGTTATTAGACGTTTTGTACCTGAGCATGAATAGGAACAGATCCTATGCAAGTGTCACTCCAAAGCTTATGGAGGGCACCACGCTGGAGATAGAACTGCACATAAGGTACTGCAATCCGGTTTTTATTGGCCTACTCTCTTCAAGGATGCCCGTAAGTTTGTTTTGTCTTGCGATGAATGTCAAAGAATTGGTAATATTAGTAGACGTCAAGAAATTCCTATGAATTATTCACTTGTTATTGAACCATTTGATGTTTGGGGCTTTGATTATATGGGACCTTTTCCTGCCTCTAATGGATATACACATATTTTGGTTGCTGTTGATTACGTTACTAAGTGGGTAGAAGCTATTCCAACTAGTAGTGCTGATCATAACACTTCTATTAAAATGCTTAAGGAAGTTATTTTTCGAGGTTTGGAGTCCCTAGATATTTAATGACCGATGGTGGTTCACACTTTATTCATGGTGCTTTCAGTAAAATGCTTGCTAAATATGATGTTAATCATAGAATTGCATCTCCTTATCACCCATGATCTAGCGGTCAAGTAGAATTGAGTAATAGAGAGTTCAAATTAATTTTGCAAAAGACTGTTAATAGGTCTAGAAAAAATTGGTCCAAGAAACTTGATGATTCATTATGGGCCTATAGAACTGCATATAAGAATCCTATGGGTATGTCTCCGTATAAAATGGTTTATGGAAAAGCATGTCACTTACCTCTCGAACTAGAACATAAGGCATATTGGGCTATTAAAGAGCTCAACTATGATTTCAAACTTGCGGTGAGAAGAGGTTATTTGATATTAGCTCACTTGATGAATGGAGAACCCAAGCTTATGAAAATGCCAAGTTGTTTAAAGAAAAAGTTAAAAGATGGCATGACAAAAGGATACAAAAGCGTGAGTTTAATGTAGGTGATTATGTATTGCTATACAACTCTTGTTTAAGATTTTTTGAAGGAAAACTTCTCTCTAAATGGGAAGGTCCCTCGTTATCGAGGAGGTCTATCGTTCGGTGCCATAAAATCAACAACTTCGAAGGCACAAATCCGAAGGTGGTAAACGGTCAAAGGATCAAACATTATATTCAGGTAATCCCATAAATGTTGAAACCAATATTATTGAAACCGTAACCCCGGAGGAATACATAAGGGACATTTTCCAGACCGTTTGGACTCGAAAAGGAATAGGTATGTGGTGCGGTAAGTAAACCGACTCCAAAACAATTTTAAGGCAATATTTCTCTGTTTTGGAATATTTAGAAAAATAGAAAAATAAGTAGCAGTCCGGGAAGGACACGAGGGCCCCACGAGGGTGGTGGGCGCGCCCTACCCCCCTGGGCGCGCCCCCTACCTCTTGAGCACCTCGTGTGCCCTCCGGACTCTGTTTTCTTGCACGATACATATTTTGGTCGGTAAAAATTCATTATATATTCTCCCGAAGGTTTTGACTCTCGTATCACGCAAATCTCTCCTGTTCTTGTTTCGAGTTGTTTTCTGTCAGGGTTATCAAGGCCAGGCATCATGTTGTGCCCCTCCTCCGACAATGGTGACAAAGATGCTTGGCTAATGAAGATAGAGCTAAAGAGGGAAGAACCCATGGAGATCAACAAGGATGAAGGGATCAAGAAGGCCACGGAGAACCAAACTCCGGCAGCAGAAGACATCCCTCAACTTGATCACAACCTTCTTACCCCAACTGGAATCGAAGCTTTCAAGATGATTGAGTTAGCTCGTATTCAAAACAAGTATTTCACAAGTGAAAATATTTTGTTGAAGGAGCATATCGTTGCACTCAAGGGCATTATTCGCAAGTTGGAGGACCTCTTACGCTCGATGTGCGACTATCCATCACCTCCACCTTCACCGATAAAGAAGGAGACATAATCACATGGGTATGGGCACTCCCCTTGGCAACTGCCAAGCTTGGGGGAGGTGCCCCGATATCGTATCACCATCACAACTCATATCTTTACCGTTTTTCTTAGTTCGATCCTTTTAGTAGTATCTTGATCTAGTAGAATAAAGTTTATGGAATGATCTAGTTTTGAGTTTTGCTTTATGATCTCTCTATGTAATCGAGTCCGTGAGCTATATATATAATAAAGTTTAGTGTTGAGTCAAGGGCTTGATTATTTTGCCATGATCTTGGGTGAATAAAAGAAAAGAAAGAAGAAAAGAATAAAAAGAAACAAAGAGTTCATATTGATCTTATTGAGAGTAATGACTTCACATAGAAAGAGTATGATGATAAAAGTTGTTGGGAGTTGGCAAATATAGTTTTGGTCATCGTTGCAATTAATAGGAAGTAATAAGGAAACAGAGGTTTCACATAACATCTTTTATGATTGGGAGCACTCATTAAAATACAACATGCTAAAGAGTTGGTGTTGGACAAGGAAGACAACGTGATGAGTTATGTTTTCTTATATCTGAGATAAAGTATGTTGTCATGGATCCTCTAACATGTTGAGCTTGCCTTTCCCCCTCATGCTAGCCAAATTCTCAGCACCAAGTAGAGATACTACTTGTGCTTCCGAAATCCTTAAACCAGTTTTGCCATAAGAGTCCACCATATCTACCTATGGATTGAGTAAGATCCTTCAAGTAAGTTGTCATCGGTGAAAAGCAATAAAAATTGCTCTAAACATGTATGATTGATTGGTGTGGGAGAAATAAGCTTTATACGATCTTGTGATATGGAAGAAATAAAAGCGACGGACTGCATAATAAAGGTTCATATCACAAGGGCAGCATAAAGTGACGTTCTTTCGCATTGAGATTTTGTGCATCCAACCATAAAAGCGCATGGCAACCTCTGCTTTCCTCTGCGAAGGGCCTATCTTTTATTACTATCCTCTACCTTATGCAAGAGTCACGGTGATCTTCACCTTTCCTTTTTCATTTTATCCTTTGGCAAGCCCAGCATGTTGGAAAGAACATGATATATATATATATCTTATTGGATGTAGGGGAGCATGAATTATTATTGTTGACATTACCCTTGAGGTAAAAGGTTGTGGGGCAAAACTATAAGCCCCTATATTTCTCTGTGTCCGATTAAAACTTCGTAACCACAAGTATTGCGTGAGTGTTAGCAATGATAGTTGAGTATGTGGACTTGCTTTTAAGCTCTGACATAGACTCTTTCCGATGTTATGATAAATTGCAATTGCTTCAATGACTGAGGTTATAATTTGTTGGTGCTCAATAAGGTTTCTGATTCATACTTCTGCATTGTGAAAAGATCTCACTTGAACATAAGTAATCATATGACAAAATCTATATATGTTGTTGTTATGAGAATAATCATGATGCCTTCATGTCTGTATTTTATTTTTATCGACGCCTCTACCTCTAAACATGAGAACATATTTATTGTTATCGGCTTTTCGCTTGAGGAAGCGAGGTCTAGGCTTCGGGAGTTGATACGTCCATTTTGCATCATGCTTTTATATCGATATTTATCACATTATGGGCTGTTATTTCACGTTATGTCACAATACGTATGGCTATTATCTGTTATTTTACAAGGTTTACATGAAGAGGAGAATGCCGCAGCTGGAATTCGGGCTGGAAAAGGAGCAAATATTGGAGACCTATTCTGCAAACTCAAAAGTCCTGAAACTCCACGGAATATCTTAAAATAAATGAAGAAAATCATCGCCAAAGATGAAGGCCGGGGCCCACACCCTGCTCACGAGGGTGGGGCGCGCCCCAGGCGCGCCCCATACCTCGTGGGCCCCCTGGTGGCTCTTCGACGCCCATCTTCTCCTATATAAAGTCTTTCGATGAGAAAAAAATCAGAAGCAACCTTTCGGGACGAAACTCCGCCGCCACGAGGCGGAACCTTGGCGGAACCAATCTAGGGCTCCGGCAGAGCTGTTCTGCCGGGGACACTTCCCTCCGGGAGGGGGAAATCATCGCCATCGTCATCACCAATGCTCCTCTCATCGGGAGAGGGCAATCTCCATCAACATCTTCACCAGCACCATCTCATCTCCAAACCCTAGTTCATCTCTTGTATACAATTCTTGTCTCCAAGTCCGGATTGGTGCTAGTAGGTTGCTAGTATTGTTGATTACTCCTTGTAGTTGATGCTAGTTGGTTTATTTGGTGGAAGATCATATGTTCAGATCCTTTATGCATATTATTACCCTCTGATTATTTTAACAACCTAATTTTTTCTTATTTAGCCCGGGAAGTTTTTTTGGTTTAAAATTGTACAGACATATGTCAATAAATTTCAATTTGGTTGGATTTATTGAAAGGGATTTACTCGTTAAAAGCTTACAGGATTCTATAGTGTTATCCACCCCTTGGTAATAGATTAAAATTTGCTTAACAATAGTTCTTAGATTCAATATTGCCTAACTTGGAAATTACCCGCCTCTATTTCCATACAATGCACTTGAACTTAACGGAATATTCTCTAACAATTACTATGAACCTACGCCATTCTTAAATTACGGGCATACTTCTCCCCCTCAAAACCATAATTATTTATTTTCCTGTTGGCAGTCCCAGCCAACTTCCTTTAACTTAACTAAAGGCCACAGGTCCATTAATAAAGGGAAGAAGAAAATTTTTTTATTATGCACTACTTTTAACTTGTTAGATAATTTGGTTCCAACCATGTGCATTATAGTTTCCCTCTAGTTGACATGGTTAGATGCAATTTACAACTAGCCTCTGGCAATAATCAATTAACCTTAGGAAGGATAATAAATGCAATTATCATTGTTGATGCCCACCATTGTTAATTGTTTCAATTGAACAAACCTAAATGGCCTTTATTTTTAAAATTTTTGGGTCCAACCTAGGGTTTTAAAATTTTCAGTTTGGGTAAATTTCAAGTCCTCTAATTTAAACGCATTAAAACCAAATAGTCGAATTTAAAAGTAATGTGTTAATTTATTAAGTCCAAATAGTTCATTTCAGTTACGTTATAATCTGAAATTTCAATTTTTTCAAATTGATGACAGTGCCCATTTGAAAATCTTGTTCATTCATAAGAGTTTATTTAAAGAGGTGGGATTTGATTAAACATTGGTTTTGGGTTATAATAAACTTTTTCGACATTGTTTTCAAGAAACCAAGAATGTCTTGGGTTTTAGGCCCTTATAACTTCAATATTTTTTTTGATATTTGAGGATCTTTACTCAGGGAATGGAAATCTAAAGGAATTTTCTATGCTTAGTACAACAAGGAATCGTTCAAAACCAAGAAGGAAAAGAAATTTTGTAAACTGGGAAGTTCTTTTTAGCAAATTAATTAAGATCAAAAATTAAACATCTAAAAGAGTTAAAGGAAACCAAATTAAATATGAGGATTTTAACGAGATAATATTTCCTGAAATGGATTATTAAATTCAAGTCCTTTACATGGCCTTTTCAATTCCTAATGAAAATTCTAACAATTTCTTCCACAATAAAAAATTCCTTTATCTTCAAGGTCCAACTTTACACTGTTATTCTTTCTCCAATTCCAACTCCACTTTAACCTCTTTTTTAGGATCTCCCACCCTATTGTTTAAAGTTCAATTCCATTGTGCCAAGATTAAATAGGGAAAACAAAACAGCACCCTTAAGCAACCTCATCTACCTGTTCCATATCATAAGTGCGACCTTTCCCCCAAAGCCAATGATGTGATTTTCCTTATCCTTCCTTATAAAGGACTATTTTTAAATTGAATGAGTCTTGGAACTTTTGTTTTAATAATGACCTTAGTCCCTATGGTTATAAATTATCTTATTAATAATATGTTTGTTTTTGTGGTTGTAATTTGGTTGTTGGTTCTAACATGCGATTTGTAAGTTTTTAGTCATAAGATCATTTAAGGGCACAAGATGTTCCATGTCGGAAATGGAACATTCCCAATTTAAGGACATTCCAGGTTAAATATTTTGCATATCATTGGCCTTTTGAGCCCGGGGGGGGGTTTATAGGGTTGTTTTAGATTTGATTTTTTATTAAATTTTGGTTGGTGGTTACTCCAAATTATTGGTACTTGAATTTGTTTGAAACTTATTTAATGAGTGGTTTAGGTGCCTTGTAGGCAGAAAAAATTTCCTTGGGGATTGTATTTATTGTAATAATCCATATCCCATTTATTGTATTTTTCCATTGGATTACCCTTCGGGATGGCTTCATAATTATTTTATTAAAAATTGGGTCTTAGATCTGAATATGCTAAGAATTCCTCATTGTTCCCAGATTATGTCCAATTTAAGGGGCCCTTACCATAAATGCTGAAAATTGGATCGGGAATAAAACTTTCACAATACAAGTGAATTCGTCTTTTTCCTATCCGTCTACATGGCTACCTAATTTTTCCCTTTTATATCACCTTTTGACCCTATTTTCATGTTTGTCAGATCAATGTATGATCTTAGACCCCAATATCGAATCATTATAGTGGTCCCTTCTAGCGGGAGTGCCACTTGATTACATCGTATGTCTTGTTCAATTGGTGCATGGTCATAAAAGGGCATGGCTTCCAAGACCTGGTGTTATTGCCATTCATCAGTTTTGCGGTGGCTAGGATGGATTGTTCAAACCCTATTAGTATTGTTTCTTGTTCGTGGTACTCATAAATTAAGTTTAAATGGTTAAAATGTTGAATTTTATCCTATAGGGTTTAAATGGAAATCAAGGTTAATGATTTTTGGTAATTATATTCCTTTATAATTGTAGTTTTAAGGGAAAAAGTCTAAGATTTGACCAAACCTTTGGGAAGGAAATTTTCCAGAATTAGAGGCAAAATTGATAAACTTGTATCACAAAGGTAAATGCATTAACAAGGGGTTTCAGGTTCTTTGTTTTTCTGATCAATTTGGATTATATGGCCATTTATAGGAATGTTCAAGAGGTTGTGAGGAAAGGAAATTAATCATTCAATTTTAGCGAATGAGACATTCTTACATGTTTGGGTCTGGCCTGTACCATACAATCGATTCTACCAAGGGTCTGTGTTTGTATTTTAAGAGAATTTCAAAACAATGGGGATATTAATCAAATTCATTTATTTCCAATCTATCTAAGGGGCATAATTGGAAAATTTTTAAAATTTGGCTTGATACCGGATGTTTTAAACCAACCCCACCATTTTTGAACATTTCATGCCCAAAATAATTCTTTAAATAACCTATTTTTTCAAACTTTTTTCCAGGATGAGAGTATGTAACATTTTGACATTTTAAGGCAACCCCCAGCGAATTGGATTAACAAAAGATCAAATTTATAAAATTCTTTTGAATTGTAAGTGTATTTTGTACATTTTTGATTTTTAAAATAATTTATTGGCAAAACTTCCTGGTAAAGGATGCCTTCAATTTCAAGGTATATGGGTTTATTGATATTTGTCATTCTTATCATTTGGTGTCTCAAATTTTGGCGAGAAAGTTAATTTTGGGTACAGCATTTATTTATTTGATTAGTATTTGTGAATACAAAAGTTTATGTTGGGCAAGGGAATTTGTAAGTCCTTAAATTTAAGTATGAAATGTCCATTGGTGTTTGTAAACATATTTTTAATGCTACAGTTTTTGTATCGTATTTGGGTTGGATGGGAAAATATTAGTTAAGGGTTATGTCATATTTATGTAAATATAGGTTAATGCAAATTAGTTAAATGTGAAATTGGGTCTTTTAAATAGAATTGGTATTAAGATATTAAAGACAAGGACCAATTTTTCTAATTTTGTTTTTAGTATAGATGATGATGTGATTGTTTTATCTTTAATTAAATTTATATTTACTTTTTGGTCTAAAATTGGAGGAAAATTTAAGTTTCCCTTGGTTGGGCAACAATATGGGGCTTGGAATTCAAATGCCCGATAAAATTCTCCTAAAGTGATCTTAAGGGCGTTTTACGGTTAAAAAAAAGTAGCTGCAAAGCAACGCAGATTGTCTGTTTTGGGATTAGTGTTTGATTTCTTACATATTTTTTGGTTGTCGCTTTTGATTTTTTCCACTTCAATTGATACTTTCTTTATTATTGATTGCAATTTAAAACTAGTGATGTATAAGGAAAATTAATTGTAATGGGGAAAAACAAGTTAAATTTGTCTCCACAAATTTATTTTAAAAGTTGTTATTTTTAAATTTTTGGTATGATATGGCTTTTTGATTTGACAGTGGTATTTTATCTTTAAATTACCTAGCCAAACATTGGAACTCATAGATTTATTAGATGGGGGTAGAATTAACCAAATTTGGATTTCACCAAGGAAATTTGGGCCACAAGGGTGAAGGGCAATGGCTTTGTCTTGAATTTAAACCAAATTTCTTATAAATTGGATTAACGGCAATGTTTCCTTTGAAAATCAATTAAGTGCTTTGGCCTAAAGTTCAACTTTATGATTGTTATGGGAATAGGTTGTAATTTTCTTGGATTTAAATTTCCCATTTTGTATTTGGGCTTAATCCAAGTCTGGAATAAAGGAGTAGGTCAATCCATTTAAACTAGCCAAATAAATTCCTGAGAAAATAGTAAACTTATAATATTGGGCCTTAAGGTAAAAATTTTTTCGGCCATAATAAGGCCAAGTGTTGAAAAAGCCTCATACGAAATGGCCAAGACATGGGCCATACCAATGGTTTACGGGCATATACAATTGAAACCTGTGAGCCATCGGCTCATTTAGAAGCGTAACAGGCTAGTTGGTAGTCCATGGCAGTACTGTTGATGATCATTTTAATTACTTTATTGTAAACTGCTTAGGGGCGAGCCAAGTTTCTGTTTGGTTGAATAAACATGGTGGATATGTACCGTGATGACCTATCTGCTTGATGCACACTGTAGCGTCACCCTTCCAACTTGTACTTTTATCAACATAAATATATCATGTATGATATTAACAACAATAATTCGAAATAAAACTACACTTGCTCGGTGTTACAATAATGCTAATATGGCCAAACTAAACATTTATGTCTTTCATGGGGCCATTGACATTTTCTAACTATTGCTAACAGGCCAAACACAACAATTCTGTTGACGCTTAAAAAGGGCATGATCGCAAAGAGTGACTTGAGGCTGTAGCAAGATGAGGTCAAATTTATGAGTTCATGTCACCATTTGATGGCTCTCTTCAAGATAATCAAATAAAATGTGAAGATGGATCAAAACGGAGCTCAAGTGTAAAAGATATGCCAATTTCAGAGATACTCGTGTTGACATCAGATTAGAGAATAGCATGGAACCTAATTAAGATGACCTCTCGTCGAAATGGATGATTTTGATATAATAATCGTCCTCATCCGAGGTCGTATGCAAAAGTTACAGGAAAAACAGTGGGCTGCAGCAGTATTTGGCCGGATCATCCGGGCCGGGATCCAGACCATCCGGGTTATCCTCCGGGTAAATTAACAGAACCATAAATTTTGGGCCCGTGAAGCCAGATCATCCGGATGGCACCCAGATCATCCGGGTAAAGCCCGGACAATCCGGACATGAGTCCGGACATCTGGACGACTTTTTCTGCTACAGACTTTATAAAACGTCACGAAACACCCTCAAGATGGTCTCAGATCAAAAAGTGTTTAACATGAAAGTTGTGCGTCTCGTCGAGACGGTTGATTTCGATATAAAAAACGTCCAGATATGAGGTTGTATGTGGATTCTAGAGCCAAAACAGTAAGCTGCTGTCAGAAAACTGTGCTAGGCTGGATCATCCGGGCCTTGAGCCGGACATCCGGGCCGGGGGTCGTGAATAGTCCGTGTTTTATTATGTTTTGGTGATTTGGACGGCTAGGCAAGTCCTTTTCTTGTACGGGAAGTCCATCCGCCTCTTATATAGATAGGAGGTCACGGCCGATTGAACAACAACACACAATCGCAAAACACATCTACTTTTTACCCTAGTTTTACATCCCTCCCTTGTTCTTTCTCTCTCAGTCTTCGTTCGTTCTTCGTGTTGAAGGGCAGCGATCCTCGAGGCTCTAGGGGCGGGTGAAACGACCTAGGGCAGCCCATAGCCGCCGCGTCCAGACGGGGTCCCTCCCGGGCGCGTGGGGTTTCGGGTGCTCAAAAGCGCCCGCCGGATTGCTTGCGTACCACGCTTCCGGACGGGTCTCCTTCAACGCGAGCTGCGGTGCATCACCCTCGGCGTTGGAGGTACACGGTGACGTGTTCGTGTGCGAACACACTTTTTGGCGACTCCGCTGGGGACGAAAGATCAAGAATCATCATCAACCATGTCTAATTTCCCCAAGCCCTCAGAAGTTGACGCCGATAACATCATTAAGCCTGGTCTTAATGAACTATCGGATGAACATCGCCAAGCCTACGAAGCGCACAAGAAGCAGCGTGAACAAGCTTTTGAGGCGCTCAAGAAGAAGCGCGAGGAGGAGGATTTGGAAGCGTTTCTTTCAAGTTTCAAGAAGGACCATCAAGGCAACATCACTCCGGTTGGAAATATCAATTTTCCTCCCCTCATCGACGAACAAGATGTAATCACTATGAGTAAAGTTTTTTCTCCAGAGCAAGTGGATGTGATTGAAAGTCTTGTTAGTAAGGATAATGTGATGGCATACAATTCTTTTGTGGCTAGTGCTAATGCTCAGAAAAATATGCCTCCATCATCTAGTGGTACTGTTGATATATCTGAAAACCCTAGTCCAATTTTACCTATTTCATCGGCACCACCTATGCAACAACAATATAACATGCCGTTGAATTTTTACCCTACTCAAACCAACCAGCTTGTGGCTGCACCTACATACCCTAATCCTATTATGAGTGTGCCTAATTCGGTGTCAACTCCGAATCACTTTGTCACACCACCCATAGGCGCAAGCATGATTGGTCTTCCACCGAATTATGGTTCGGCGCCCATCCCAGAAGTTGCACCAATAGCTAGTACTCAGGTTTCTCCTATGTCATTGCCACAAACATCTTCATCTACCTCGGATCCAATTTTGGCTAAATTAAGGGAGGATTTGCATAAGATGTTTCTAGAAACTTTCGGAAACGAGCTGAAAGTAAAGAGTCGTGTGTACCAAAAGCCTTATCCTGAACACTTCGATGCAATTTCTTACCCCCAAGGTTATAAGGTTCCTGATTTTGTTAAATTTAGTGGTGAGGGTACGAAAACAACTTGGGAGCATGTGAGTCAGTATCTAGCACAGTTGGGTGAAGCAGGTTCCATGGAAGAATTGAAAGTGCGTTTATTTCCATTATCTTTAACTGGTACCGCATTTTCATGGTTTGCTGCTTTACCACATGGCTCAATTCTCTTATGGTCGCAATTTAGAGCAAAAGTTTCATGATCACTTTTATAGCGGCGATAATGAGCTAAAGTTGTCACACCTTACATCGGTTAGGCAGAAACATGATGAATCGGTCACCGATTATGTCAAGAGATTTAGAGATACAAAAAACCGATGTTATAGCTTAGTGATAACTGAGAGAGACTTGGCAGATCTTGTTCTTAATGGTTTGAAAACTCACATTAAAGAGAGGCTATAAAGTTATGAGTTTTTGAGCATTAATCAAGTCTTACAAAAAGCTTTGGCCCAAGAGAGTCGAAGTAAAGAGGTCCATAGGTCTACAACCGATCGTCCTAGAATGCATATGGTTGAACACAATAATGATAATTCGGACGATGAGGTTGATGTCTATACTACTGAATTTGTTTGGTCCTCAAAGGCCAAACCCTATATGTGCAATGCTCTTAAGCCGATTCGCAAGAATCGTGATGAGGAGATGAGGTTTACTTTTGATATATCAAAGTGTGATAAAATATTTGATGCACTCTCGCAAGATAATATGATTAGAATATCACACACCATACCGCCGTTTGAGGAGCTAAAATGGCGTGCTTATTGCAAGTACCATAATTCATTTTCTCATGCTACTAACGATTGCAATGTTTTCCGACGACAGATACAATCAGCCATTAATGACGGACGATTGAATTTTGCTGAGATGCAAGTTGATAAACAACCCTTCCCGATAAACACCATGGACTTGGAGGGAAATAAAATGTTGATTCGGCCTAGCATAGCCGAATCTGCTAATAAAGATAATGTTGTTATTTGTGAACCCAGGAATAGCAAGGAGGGCGACAAGGCCTTGGGAAGAAAGATTGTGCTTGAGAAGCAACCCGATGGCAAGGAAGTGTTGAAGATCACTATAAAAAATGCCACACTCGGGGGGCAACCACAAGTACAAGAGGATGCTCATGTTAAATTGATCAAGCCCAATAATTCAGAAGTTGGCAAGTGGAAAAAGAATGAAACTAAGAACAAGAGAATCAAGCCAACTTTTGATATGTTGCTATCCAAATATGCAAGTCAAGCGGCCGGTTCTAGCTCTAATCGGCCATCACATTCAAAGCGTTCAAGATTGCCTCCGGAGCAAGAGTTTCAACGATATGCAAGGCCATATGGGTCATGGGCACCGACACCATGGATGTCACAACCCTCCTATGCGCCATATTACATGAGAGGCTTCGGTGGAGGATGGGGGCAGCCCCCAGTGGCTCCTTATTCTTTCCATATGGGGTGGGCAGCACCTAGAAGGCCTGCTCGCGAGAGGCTTTATTATCCCACACAAGGCCATTTGAGCTATGGTGCTAATCGGCCAACAAAAATTTCTCCAAGTAAGGCCAATAAAAAAGTGTGGCGTCTTAAGTCATCTAGTGCGGAAATTTTAGAATGCGACAAGCAAAAGGAGATCGAAAAACCGGTTGTTGATAATCTGGCTACTTCTAATGGTGATATTGTTATTGTTCAGCAGGGTTCCATGGTTAGTGATCATGAGGCGAGCACAAGCAAGGCCAAACCAAGGGATCCCAAATATACTCAACCTAAGTGGTGTCCTCCCGGTTTAACCAAGACCATGAAAAGGAGATTAAAACGCATGAGGAACCATGAGAAGGTAGAGAACAAAGAGGAGAGGCAAAGGGACGAATTGTTAAGTGAAATTCGGCCCATGGCACTCACAAAACAAGTGTGGAGGCCTAAAGAAAAAGAAAACGCAGATGCTTCTACATTAGCTACAGCAACACATTCACCACCAAAAGAGGATGATGCAACCCCTATTACATCATCCACACCACCTGAAACATCCCCTTCAATTGAGGAATCTTTGAGCCCAATATTCACATTGGGAGACGAAGATGAGATGGTGGATTATGAATATATGCCGGTTCGGGAAGTTATGGATATTAATATGGTATATTACTTACCAGCCGAGTTTCGTGCTATAGGTGAAGAAGGGGAGGTAGCCCAGCTGAATTTTGGTCCTAAGAATGCTATTTTCGAGAAGCCAAGAGAACCGGTGAAACACTTGAAGCCATTGTACCTCAAAGGTCATATTAACGGATCGCCGGTTGCTAGGATGCTCGTTGATGGTGGTGCTGTGATAAATCTTATGCCCTACTCGGTCTTCAGAAAGTTGGGGTTAGATGATGATGCATTGATGAAGACCAATATGGTACTTAATGGATTCGAGGGTAAAGAAAAGACAGAGGCCAAAGGTGTAGTGTGCATGGAACTCACCGTGGGAAGCAAAACTTTGGCCACCACATTCTTCATCGCCGAGGTGCAAGGTAACTATAATGTTATATTAGGTCGTGATTGGGTTCATGCTAACCAATGTGTGCCATCTACCATGCATCAATTTTTAATACAATGGATCGATGATGAGGTAGAAATCATTCACCGGACAATTCGGCTTGTGTTGCTTTGGCCGATGCATCGGTGGATTGGAATCATCCCGATGTACTTTCTTAACAGGGCATGACCTCTCGGAGTTTGATTTCCTTAGTGCTACAAGGAATGGGTTCATTCCCATCTCTTTAAAACCGATTGGTGGTAATCGGTTACAAGGTATGATGTGAACCAGAAGTTAAAACCAATGGCCGATATAAAGTTATCGCCCTAAGCATAAATATGGCCGATATAGAGATTATCGCCCTAAGCGCATATAAATGGCTGATGGAGTGTTGACATCGTCCTTAGACAAACGTTTTGCAAGTTATTTTTCGGCGCGCTAGCTTTGCCGAAAAATAGAGGGGCATGTGTTGACGCTCAAAAAGGGCATGATCGCAAAGAGTGACTTGAGGCTGTATCAAGATGAGGTCAAATTTATGAGTTCATGTCACCATTTGATGGCTCTCTTCAAGATAATCAAATAAAATGTGAAGATGGATCAAAACAGAGCTCAAGTGTAAAAGATATGCCAATTTCGGAGATACTCGTGTTGACATCAGATTAGAGAATGGCATGGAACCTAATTAAGATGACCTCTGATGGAAAAAGTTACAACTACAAAGTTCTCCGTCTCGTCGAAACGGATGATTTTGATATAAAAATAGTCCTCATACAAGATCGTATGCAAAAGTTACAGGCAAAACAGTGGGCTGCAGCAGTATTTGGCCGGATCATCCGGGCTAGGATTCAGACCATCCGGGTTATCCTCCGGGTAAATTAACAGAACCATAAATTTTGGGCCCCGTGAAGCCGGATCATCCGGATGGCACCCAGATCATCCGGGTAAAGCCCGGACAATCCGGACATGAGTCCGGACATCCGGACGACTTTTTCTGCTACAGACTTTATAAATGTCCCGAAACACCCTCAAGATGGCCTCCGATCAAAAAATGTTCAACATGAAAGTTGTGCGTCTCGTCGAGACGGTTGATTTTGATATAAAAACGTCCAACTCCAAGGTCGTATGTGGATTCTAGAGCCAAAACAGTAAGCTGCTGTCGGAAAACTGTGCTAGGCCGGATCATCCGGGCCTTGAGCCGGACATCCGGGCCGGGGGTCGTGAATAGTCCGTGTTTTATTAGGTTTTCATGATTTTGACGGCTAGGCAAGTTCTTTTCTTGTACGGGATGTCCATCCGCCTCTTATATAGATAGGAGGTGACGACCGATTGAACAACAACACACAATCGCAAAACACATCTACTTTTTACCCTAGTTTTACATCCCTCCCTTGTTCTTTCTCTCTCGTTCTTCGTTCGTTCTTCGTGTTGAAGGGCAGCGATCCTCAAGGCTCTAGGGGCGGGTGAACCGACCTAAGGCAGCCCATAGCTGCCGCGCGTCCAGACGGGGTCCCTCCCGGGCGCGTGGGGTTTTGGTTGCTCAAAAGCGCCCGCCGGATTGCTTGCGTGCCGCGCTTCCGGACGGGTCTCCTTCGACACGAGCTGTGGTGCATCACCCTCGGCGTTGGAGGTACATGGTGACGTGTTCGTGTGCTAACAAATTCAATTGTCTCATACAATTTCAACTGGATGCTAGCATCATCAGTAGCAAAATTAACATCAAAGCTACTCGATGATTAGAAGCACATCAGAATGACACCGGCTGTCGAACAATTGCAACTGGGTCAAACCAAATTGATGATGCATTAATTTATTCACCACCGTACTCTTGTACTAAATCAGTGACAATTACTATAGATCGGAGGAAGCATATGATCTTCTCTCGTCTCCTCATTGATACCGAGTTGAATCTACATATATCTATATATCTATCAATGTCTGTGACAGTGACAGATAATATGAAAGCATATGTTTAAAGCATGTTTCTGCTTTTGTTTTGTTTAATCTTAATCTGCAGTTCTGCACTCCATTCATAGATGTTCGTCAATTACTCCCTATGCAAATGACGCAGGAACCGTATAATTAATTTGATAATCACGCTTCCATCATCCACGCGTGCACTGAAAATACAAGTTGAAGCTACAGTTTCATGTAAATCAATAAATTTGGTTAATAATGTGGGTTGGCATGCGACTAAGCACATATATCTTCTTAATAATGCAATTGAACATGAAAGACTTACTAGCATGTAGTGGACGAGGTATTAGGTGTTATTCATCCTCATGCTCCTGCTGGCACAACTCAAGGTCAATAATAATCCTTGGTTCACGTGCTCTAGTCGACATTAATAATTCGCCAGCAGCTTTTGAGCTGCTTCCACTGTCTTTTTGCTCGCTCGATCTCATGACCCCAGAAAGCTAATCAACACACATTAGTTTATCAGGTATCAGCTTGCTTCCATGCTTGCAACAAAATAAAAATGAACCTAATGCCTAGTTTTAAATAGCATGATACGCCTCTTAGCGACAGACCTCTTCTAAAACCTATAGTGTGCTATTTAAAATATTTGTTCATGTGTTTGGGTCAAAGTCCCTTGCCGCAAGACCTCCTGTAAATACTATAGCGAAGCTATAGCGCGCTATTTAAAACCATGACCTAATGTCATGCTATGTTAGCTAGAACTGTTGTATAATTTGAATCTAGTCGCCCTACACTATAATGTATTACATTGTTTGTGTGCATGCATTTCTGGTTTGTCCATACCAAACTTCTGAAACATTTATATTTTTACTTGCATATGATTGATGCATGCAGCCTGCCCTCATTTCCACAAAGGAAAAACATGCATATGATTCTATTACGCTATAGAGGATGTGCACTTAAATAAAATACACGAGAATATAAAAATTGTTAGATGTGCCCAAAGCATCTGCGTATATGCATGGGTGCTATACTAATCCTCCAAATGTGTCTCTTATTTTACAAATCATATATGTGTGGTCATATTTTCAAGGATTTGCTAAACCATACATATATGTAACAGAGAAAGGTCTGATAGCTCCCGGGTCCCCCTACACCCTCTATGAACAGCAAATTCAAAAATAGATTATTTTTTAAAAATTCTGAAACTTTGCGACATCAAATATGGTCAAACTTTCTAGGTTCTTGCAAGTTTTCATTACAAAATATCATGTAGAGAAGGGTGTACACACGAGTTTCAGATTTCAGTGCTCAAAACTTGAGGCACTGAGATCTTTTTCTTGTGTAGAGCTCCTCGAATGTTTTTTTGGCATGAAAACTTGCAACCACCTACAAAGTTTGATCATATTTGACATTGCAAAGTTTAAATTTTTCAATTTTTTTCTAATTTATTTGAGTTTACTGTTCAAAGAGGGTGTAGGGGCACCCGGGTCCTGATAAACCACTCTCATATGTTATATTGTTATAGCATGTGGTTCATCGACGATTATTTTCAAAGTATTTATAGACTTCTAGATGACAAACTAGGATTTATTAGGGAGCACTCATTTAGTACACATAAGAATCTATTACATTTCTTACCTTTTTCTGCAGCTCTATGTTTCGCTCATGAGCAATGCTCAACTTCTTGCCAAGTTCTATATTTTCCTTTTGAATAAGAAATCCCTACAAAAGCAAATTCCATCTCATCATACCTCAGCTGCTAATACCAGGCACATATACAAGAATGGGTGCTAATTAAGCTATTTCAACACCAACAACAACAGAAGCAAGAACACAGGAAGAAGATTTAGTGAACCTTTTGGTTGAGTTCGTGGATCTCCTCAGCCATAACTTGCTCCTAAAGAAATCAATTACAAGTAAAGCATGTGTGAAACAGAAATAAAAAATAAAAAATAAAGGAAAGGGAAGGGAAAGGGGAAAGAAAAGGGGCACCTTCCTCTTTCGTACGGAATGCAAGCTCATTTCTACTTGGTTCACGAGGAACTGCAGATCCCGAACAGTGGAACCAGATAGTTCCTCTCCCAATAGTTGCCTACCATCAGAGGGTAGATTGTTTAACAATGTCAATAACAACTAGCTTCTCCATTCATCACAACAAAAGTTGCTACTAGTGGATCTTCAAGTCAAAAATGTTGACATGCATGTCAGTATGGCACACTCTATTTGTTTAATTAATTTGCATATGAAACAACTCAATAAACAACTTCTTGATGGTTATACTAATGGGAAATTATGCATGGGTAATACCAACCAAAGAATATTATTGTTACCTATTATTGTGTTGTAAATTCTGCACTTGTTGCCTCAAGGTTGTAACCTCCCTCTGCCATAACTGCCCAACAGATAGAAACGAATAAGATACAAATAAGAGGCACGCCATGTTAATTAGGAGATCCATAGCCATGCTACCCTTTCCTAGTGTACCAGTTCATAATGACTCGACAACTATCATCCACCCACAACTAGCATGGAACATTGCCCACTGTCCGAGAAAACTTCTCGTGCCCTCACCTCCATCTGCCATCTTGACACCGGGACGGGGGGGGGGGGTTAGTTTTTGTTAACATCTACTGGTTGTTTGGTGTTTTAGAATAAACTTTCTTTGGTTTTTTTATAGTGATGCCATGGAGTCAGTGAGGTGTGTGTCCTTACAGATCCAATTACCCAAATCTGATTAGTTTATGTATCATGTTGCTTTTGTTGGTTTGATTATTTGTGCGGTTGGAATCTTTCTATGATGTGATTTTGTGGTTTGACGGTCTGCACTTCTAGGGGTTCATCCCCAGCCCAAGTACGTGCATTGCTCATGGCTTCCCATCTTTTTGGGTGGGCATCTCAAGGGGCTTTTAGAAATATTTATTGATAATCAATTCCATCCAACTGTAGTCTCTTTATTGTAGTCTTGGTAGCTTTTCGTCTTAGAAGGATTGATACTACGACGAAGATGTCTCCAAGAAATTTCATTATAATTTTGTTGCAATTCGTAGTTGTAGGATTTACTTCGTAATTTCTTGGATCATGGATCTTAAGTGTGCCTGCAATGGTCACCATTATTAATGAAATTACAAGTGCTTCTAAAAGAGGGCCCGTTAGTGCAAAAATTGGCCTGATGGGAAAATCTAAAGCACATTTTCTTGCGGCACATAGAAAACTCACCCATTATACTTAGCATGTCCTATGATCCTCATCTCTCTCTCTCTCTCTCTCTCTCTCTCTCTCTCTCTCTCTCTCTCTCTCTCTCTCTCTCTCTCTCTCTCTCTCTTTCATCTTCACTGATCCATCCCCCATCTCCGCCTTGACCTCCTCTCTAGCTTCAATAGCGCCATCCCACGATCCCACTTAAACATGGTGACAAGCCTACCTTGTGCCATCCATCCGACGAGCCTACCCTACAGCAACCCTCCGATGATCTAACCGTGTGTTGCCCCCGATGAACGCCATTGTGCCCATTCGTGCCACTGGTGAGCCTCCTTGGCACCATCCGGGGTGGGATATGCTGACTCTTCTCCCCTTTTTTTGGGAGGTCGTAGTCAAAACTTTCAGCAGATAGCAAGTGGAGCTCATGGGAAACAGTGGTATGTCACGCAATAATCGACCTACGAGCTCGACCTATGGGCTTAGCCTAATATTTTTTAGCCTTTTCATGGTCACCATTGTTGGGTAGTAGGCCCGTCAGTTGTGGCTTTAGGTTCCAATGGCATTTTGTTACTAACAGGCGATCAACCTATTAGTATGATGTTTTAGTGACAGTCAATATCGAATCATTCTATAGTAGTAGTATCATCAAAAAAGTCGAGTGTAATGGAGTGCACACTTACATGGGGAAAATGATGACAT
This sequence comes from Aegilops longissima, assembly GCA_021605205.1. Taxonomy (NCBI): domain Eukaryota; kingdom Viridiplantae; phylum Streptophyta; class Magnoliopsida; order Poales; family Poaceae; genus Aegilops; species Aegilops longissima. Next base: position 19,141,285 of record CM038680.1, read on the forward strand.
GATCCTTTTTATGGATCTTGATTTGGCTAATTGGGCAATATCAGGCTAATCATGTGCTTGTTTGAGCACCCTTTGGGTTGAAGATTAACTTCCATAAGAGCTAGTTGTATTATTTTCGAAAAGATAAGGAGTTGGGTTGAGTACACGCAACCTTTTGGGTGTGAGGTGAGTTTTTACCCCTTTGAGTACCTTGGTACTCTCATAAATTTCGCAAGCTTTGAAATCAAAACTAGGAGGTTATAGAAGATCGCTTTGAGTGTCTTAGTATAGGGTATCACAAGAGTCTTTCCTATCAAAGGTGTTTGGTCTTGATTAATTTTGTGATAAGTACTGGCCCCATCCTATATTATGATATGTTTTCAAGAGAACCCAAGAATGGTCTGGGAGAGGCTAGGCTACTATCGATCTCAATTCTTTTGGCATTGGATAAATATATGAAAGGGTATCATTTAGCATGGTGGCAAATTTATGTCTTGAAGGAAAAAATCCTACATGGCTAGTCCACAAAAGGCCAAATCGATCAACAAGGTCCAAGGTGGTCAATAAAAGTCCAGTCAAATTGTCATGGTGAACAAATCAAAGGAGAAGGCAAAACAAATAGACGACGTCAACAATATACGCAAGATGCAAAGAAGTTCAGTTCTAGTTGAGGCCCAACTAGCCAAAGTCCTACTCATGCATGGATGAAAGAGAGTGACGCACCATGGAATATGGACACCTTCAACTTTGACTAGTGTTTCATGGACTCGTGGACCTAGACTTACAATCGTACCTCTCCTACCAATCGCCACCATGGATAGTTTTTGTCATTTTTCAAGGTACCCTCTCCTCTATAAGGCCCCTCGTGGGATGTACACTCATTCACTCTCACTTTAAAAACTCGGGGGGCTAGGTCTCTAGGGCATATTCGGTAGCTCTAAGTCATTCTAGGGGCTTGATTCCAAGGAGTCGTGTTATAACTTGAGCCCGCGACACCCTCCCCCCCCCCCACCCCAAGGACTTTGTAACATAGGACTAGACCACACTCCATGGAGGTGACAAAACATATTCAAAAAAACGTCATTTTGTTTACTTGTTTTCGTGTATGATGACCTTCGCAATAAGTCCATAGTCACTAAGTTTACATTTGATTGAATTATTAAGATACTCCTAGTCGAGGGTTGTTTTCATATGAACAACATTATGTATCCCTAAAGATGGTTGTAGCCTTGGCTTTCATGATCTAGAAGTAAAAAATATGTGTCTTTTGAGTAAATGGTTGTTTAAGTTGCTAACCAAGTGTGGATTGTGGTAGTTTTTCCTACATAGTAATAAGTATTTGGGGCAAAAGGCAATCTCAATGGTTGAAGACAACGAACGGACTCCCAATTTCCAAAGGACCTCATGAAGGTTAAAGATACTTTTGTTCATTTTTCATCATTTGGTGTGTGAGTGGCCAAAATTTGGTCGAGGGAGGATAGCTATATCAGGAATAGGCCTCTTTGGGTTACCCCGCATCCTTTATATTTCATATTGTTTGTTATAGGAATGTCACTCCATAGGTGATTATTGGATCTGAGAACCAATGTGAGAATTTTTGTAGAGCTGCCACTGGTCAATATTTAGCAGACTCGAATGAAATTGTCCTCGAGATTGTGGATGTGTGTTGTACAAACCATGACTTCCTTAAATGAGATCTTCACACTTCTGGGGTTTCCTCTGTGCGCTTGATGTGTTTGGCTTTCATGGATAAGATGGTAAATTTTAGTCAAAAAATTTATGGTGTCTTAATTATCTTTATAGATAAAGTTTTTCTTTTGTTCTCTATGAAAAGTTGTGCTAATTAAGGATAACTTTTTAAAACAACTATGACAGTTGGATACTCATTGGGGATGTTGTTATGAACAAGGACCATTCATTGTCTCTTTTTTGACTATTGTATAGAATGAGTTGCATGATGAGCTATGTATTTATCTTTTAATATCACCCGAGATTGTAGTATTTCACTTTTTTTGGGTCTAGACAATGGGAGTTGATAAATCTTAAGATCTCTCATTTTGTTCGGGGCAACAATCATAGCTGGGTCTTGCGATTATGCAGAAAGCATGTCATCTTTGATAAAAGAAAGTTCATTCTCGTATGAAGGTGCTATCACGTGTACCAATTGGTGACGTGGGTTATTGCATAAGGTTTAACACAAAGAGCCAATGTAGCTTGGCGCAAGAAGCCTCACTGGCTTAGTGGGAATTCATGTCATGTTTTGCATGGTGTGCCAGTGATGGGCTTATGATTGTTTACAATCATCTTGTTTGGCTTGGTCGTCTTTGTTTTGTCCATGCTTTTGAACTTTCTATCCTATTGGCACCAAGATCAAAGTGTGATATCTTTGTAATGATACGATGTAATAAGGTTAGCCATTTGCATGTCAGGGTGAAAGGGGTTTAACAAAGTCTAACGTTATTAACCTACACACGGAAAAGTAATATATATTTCCAGAATTGAAGAATGGAACAAAATGTGCTACAAACTTGTAACCGAATATGACAATCTAGCTACCAAACAAGATGGTTTGGAGGTTTTATAGTTTTTGTTATCTTTATACAATATTTCTAACCGTATGTCGTATGTGGTATGGCTAGATATTTTTAGGAATGATTCGGAGCGTCATGGATCGGATATCCCAATCTTAGGTAGCTCGGGTCATACCTGAGACAAGAAAACATGCTTGGAGCTACAAGCCGTGTGACCATGGACGGATATTGTAATAGCCATTGGGGGGTATTTAAAAGAGAAATATTCAAACCACAATGTTGGCAAGTTTTCTTACTTAATTGGCCAGTTCTTGTTCTAGTTAATGAAATGACAAGGAGTGTTCTATTTGTGTTTGTATCCTCTTGATGCTATATTATGAGCCAATAAATAATGACCATTACTGAAAAAGTTCATGAAAAGGCATTGTGCGGGTTCGTTGAGATTTTCTAAATATTCCAAAGAGAGAGAGAGATGGTACACATCTGGCGAAGAGCATTCCCCCACCATATATGGTCATTTTTAGGGTCTGCACCGGTATATATAAAATTAGTACTCGGAATATTGGACAACTTCATTCCTTACGATTTTTTTTCTGATTTTTTTAGGGTGTGCCACATTCTTCGAAAACCATGAAATTCCTTTGAATAAAGGATGCCTTAGTAATTTTTATCTTCATTGACTACTCTGCGAGGCCCCTATCATTATTTGTGTAGCATACTTCGCCCATCAGCCGAGTCAGTATAAATTTTGGGTTCGAGCATTTTCGATTATGGCCATGAAGGCCTTGACAGATTGGAGCTGCAAAAATGTGGCACACTTGCTCTTTGATTAATCATGTAACCAAGATCCAGTCTACGGAATTAATCAATAAAGATGGCAATCCCCTAATTAGTTTGGCGTTAATCACTACCAATATTGATTAGAGGTTTAGTTTCTTGAGTTGTCACTAACAAGAAAGTGGGATACTTGTTAAATATAGTACTTTGTGCTTGATGAACTACTTCATCAGTTTGGACGAAGCTGGCCAGCCAACGAAATATGAAGTATGTAAGAGGAATTAACATACGCCAACTGCTAACAGGTACATATTAATTGTTCAACTAGATGATTATTAGTCACTTCAGCTATTAAACAGTGAATGCAAATGAGCTATATATACATCTACTTAGATAGCTTGATTTCTATTTTTTCTTCTTCAAAAAGGAACAATACATCCAGGTTCTGCACCGATTAATAGTTTGATACACACATTCATATTTGTGTTGTTTGAAACACTACGAAATAAAACGATCAAATCCCTCACAATGCACCAGAGGATAAAGCGCCAAGAGGACAAAAGCTACAACCCATGCATCAAGATCTTGCTGCTAGATCATCATCCAAGCTTCATTGCCATTTGTTTCATAACTTCCTTTTCTTGGGTATATATATGTGTGTGGCATGTAGAAGCTTTTTTTAAAAAGCATTGCTGGTAGATGCATGCAGTCATTTTATTAATTATGCACAAAGACCTTACAAAGTAGTTCATCAGGTAGTTTGAAGCCACAATCTTAGCAACAACTGTCACTACTCATATCCACCTAATAAAGGGGTGCTGATAGTCCGAGCCTAATACCAAACAGACATCACAAAATTCCTAACATCTAAAGGCAGATGCCCCAACCAAGCCACATACTGGGTTTGGGGCACAAACTGGTTCGATGCACTCTCTATGTCGTCACCGCCATCTTCGACAAATCCATCTTCAGAGCAGAAACTAATGCTACGACCTTGCCAGGCCTCTCTGCCATCAACGCCACCATGACGCCAAACAACATCCTCGACCTGCGCGAGTCCATCTCCGCGCATTAGACTCCGAGTCTCCACAGCGCCACACTGATGAGATCTGCCGCCATCAGTGTGTAAGAAGAAGCACCGCTCCACCAAAAAGCCATCCTCTTGTCCCTCGAGCCTGTGTGTGCCTCCATGAAAGACGCCCCCAAGGGGGAAATGACACCAGAGCGTCGCCATCGTCCAACTACTGATCTAGGGTTTTCCCGGAGGTAGCAGAGAGTAGCCTTGAACTTCTCTACGGCGATGCCTTCAAGAAGGGAACGACACAGATGGCATCGCCACCGCCGGGTAGCCGAAAGCAAGTTTTGACCCAGATCTTTTCGAAGAAACTCAATCTCTCGTACAAGGGCCACCGCCACCACCAGCACCACTAGGCCGAGCACACGCCGCCGGCACCTCCATGATGCCCAGAGGCTGCGAGACCCAACGACACCATGCCTGATAGGCTGCCATGGCCCGACCCGAGCACCACCCAGATCCAATCGGGGGTCCAGAGCCACAAGCCGCAACAGCTATCGAGGCAGCACCACCGGACGGGGACAAGCCCTCCACCCCACCACAGAACGAGCCACCGCCGGAGCTTCGAAGCGTCGCGCCACCAAGCCACCACCGGAAACAACTACACCGCCACGAGGAAGGAGGGCGGCCGCGCCAAGGGAGAGGCCCCACCGCCGTCGGCACTGCCTTTGCCCGGCAGTGGCCCTCGGCGGCAGCAACGGGGAGGGGAGGGTGGAGGAGGGCCGTCGGCGGGGGCGGCTAGGGTTCCCCGTGTCGTCTCGGAGAGGGACGCGGATACTGGGTGCTCAGTAAAAGCTAGTATGCATACATACATACCTTTGCCTCTGATGTTGGATTCAACACTCCACAATGCTCCTGTTTGGCCTCCTGGTAGCGCTCTAGTATTGCCTCCATTCCGCTGATAAACACACACAAAAAAACACATACAAAATTAAGAGATGATGGAAATAAGTAATTATGAGAGGATTAGGAGGGTGCAGGAACTAATTAATTAACTGACAGACCTGGAGCTCGCGAAGTCATAGAGGCGACCGGTGCTGGAGAAGACGATGAGTGCAAGATCGGCGTCGCAGAGGATGGCGAGCTCCCGGGCCTTCTTCATCAGCCCTCCGCGCCGCTTGGAGAAGGTCACCTGACGGTTTGTCGCGTTGTCGATCCTCTCAATCGCAATCTTCCCCCTCCCCATCCTCTCCTTCTCTCCTCCTTCCAGCTACCGGTGCTAATTGTTGCTTCTCTGCTCTCTAGTACAAGTCTAATCTATCCTGCCGGCTGGCCGGTCGATTGGTGAAAGTAAATGGTGCTACCTAGGCTGCTAATTGTTGCTTCTCTGCTCTCTAGAAGTCTAATATAGCTAGTAGTTGAAGCTTTCCTCCGAGATGCTACCTGATCCAGCTAGCAACTTTAGTATTGTTGGGTTTGCTTGTAATGGTCTGCAAACCAAAAGGTACCGAGAGGCCATGTGCAGACAACACTACGCTAGGATTAAACAACTGGCTAAATGTCATTTTAATTGTTCATTAGGTTAATGAATGGCCCACCATGTACTATTTTCCTCGATGTCTGCAATAAGGACATCATAATATATTGTTGCGACTGTTCATAATTTAAACTTTGGGTACGAGAATAGCCTATTGGCTTCGGACATGTTGCCATAACTTTAGCCATATAATATGGCGTCAGCTACCAATCCAGAAACTTTTTATTCGAACCGTTGAAACAGATTTGCAATGGTGTTGGGTACCAATTCAAAGTCATGGATTTGTTTCTAAAACTGAGGTTGGAGTGGTAACACCTACTCCGTTTCCTTGAGAGGCAAGTGGTTTGTGGTTTCTCGTGTGTCGCTTTCTTTAAAATCGTGTGCTCATACTACGTAATATGTGGGTGTACACTTTCGTGGACCCGGTGTGCACATATCAAGAACTTGTATGTGGGTGGTAAACTTTCTTCATACATGTGTACTTATTATATCTTGGTAGATCTATTCAATTGTATCTCGACATTTTAACATGTGAGTGGTACACTTAATTTATTCTAAACATATCTTGGTGAAGTCATCCAATTGTATCTTGGCATTATTACCTTGTAACCCGTGGGTAGTACTTTTGATGCAGAGGCGGGGTTTAATCTCCTTTTCCCATAAAAAATAAGTACACAGTCATGAAGAAAACGTACTACCCATGTGTTACAAGGTAATAATGCCAAGATACAATTCTCCAATTATATCACAACACGGTTGATATATATGAAAGGCGACAAATGGCATGGCTTTTTCTCAACAATCGAGGTAGGACTTTTGATCCCAATATCTGACTGTAACATGCCAGATCTTAGGATTAGGTGGTCATGGATCTACGGCAACAAATAAACTGCATCTTTGGTACGAATTGGCCACGTCAGGAATATTATGTTCACTCATAAATACTTCAATTTTAATTTCTTTTTTAATCCATTTCTTGCTTGTGGTGGTGATAATATTCTATGTGAAGTTTGTATTCCAGACCCTTGGGAAAACTTTATTGGTTGAGATTTTGAACACTAATAATTGTAACCATACTTATTGAGATGGGTGTGGCAGGAACATTGGCATTTGGGTGCTAAAGGTAGCTGCTAGTACCATGTTGTTTAAGGTTGTTGGATTGGTGAGAATACATATGTTCTATCTAGCTTTCCACTTGGCTCATCCAAAAAAGGACGGTTTTAAGGTTAGTCAAGTAAAGTGGCCACAAAGCACGATGTAAACAATGTGCAGTCCACGCGGGTGACGGTCTTGATTAGAGCCAGTAATGGATGATTAATAAACTAGAGTAAAGACGATTTCCTTCCAGATTTGGTGCTCTGAGTCATGACACCACTTGATCTTTAGTATGTAGTCCTAAATGATGCACTGCAACCACTCTGATCTGCTTTGATTCTTCCCTTTTTTGCTGTACGTACCTTCAGGTGTTCTGGGATGAGTGGACAAAGCTGGAGCCACTGATTCTCCTTGCTGCTTTCTTTTTTCTCAAGCTAAATTCAAACATCTTTTTTTCCGTATAGTTAGCACTTGAAAATACTTCAGATTATTTATGAGTACAAGTCCAAAATTTAAAAATACACATACATGGTGAAAACATTTGGTACAGGCTAGCATTTATTTACAGGTGCGCACGCACGCACACACTGCTAACTCAACTAACAGAAGAGGCTGCCAGGTTAAAAATACTTGACATATAACTAGGTGCAATGCACCTTAATACTTTTGATATTTTACACTCTGCTGTCAAGGGTAACATGTTGCATCGTTTGTAGAGCCATTCAATGCATAAAGCTAAAACAAACATCAAATAGCATCGTTAATCTCAAACTCCCAAAAAGTTTCGAATACAAAATCAAGTCACTCCAGTTACCTTGTTCTTTAGTTCCAAGTTCTGTTCATGGATCTACCGCAATCAACAAACACGTCTTTGGTACAAATTGGGCACATAGTGAATCCTCTGTTTGTTCATAAATACCTCAATTTTAATACTACATTTCTTGCTTATGGTGGTTAAAATAATGTATGTGATGTTTATATTTCAGACACTTGGGGAAAATCTGTTGGTCGTTGGATTTGGAACCCACTTGTATAATAATTGTAGCCCTACGTATTGAGGTTGTGACGGTGTCATGGGAGGAGCGCCCGTGTCATGCAGTAGCCATATCGGTGAACCTCGTTATAAATCTTGTAATTTGGGTACTAAAGGTAGCATCCAAGTTATAAACTAAAGGTTAGCTACTAGAACCATGTTGTTTAAGGTTGTTGGATTGGTGAGTACATATGTGCAGTCCAAGTAAAGTGGACTCATCCAAAAAAGGACAGTTTTAAGGTTACCCAAGTAAAGTGGCCACAGAGCACGATGCAAAAAATGTGCAGTCCACGAGAGTGATGGTGTTCTGATCTCGATTAGAGCCAGCAATGGGTGATTAAATTAGAGTAGAGACGATTTCCTTCCAGATTTGGTTCTCTGAGTCATGGCGCCACTTGATCTTTAGTAAGTAGTCCTCAATGATGCACTGCAACCACTCTGATCTACTTTGATTCTTTATTTTTTGCTGCATCAGTGCAGCTGTATGTACCTTTAGGTGTTTTGGAATGAGTGGACAAAGCTGGAGCAACTGATTCTCCCTGCCGCTTTTTTGTTTCAAGCTAAATTCAAGCATCTTTATTTTCCCATCCAGTTGGCACTTGAAAAATACTTGAGATTCTTTATAGGTATCAGTCCAAATATCAAATACATACATCATGATGAAAACATTTTGAACAAGCTAGCTTTTATTTACACAATCATGCGCGCACACACACACACATACGCACATCCAACTCACATATGACACTGTTAACTTAACTACCAGAAGAGACTGCCTGGTTAAAAATACTTGAAACATAATTGGCAGTAATGCATCTTAATTAATACTTTTCATATATACTCTGCCTTGGAGGATAACTTGTTGCACCCTTAGTAGAGCCATTTACTGCATATAGCTGAAACCAACATCAAGGAGCACCATTATATAATCTCAATACGCGGAAAAAAATTGAATACATAATCATGTCACTCAGTTACCTTGTTCTTTAATTCCAAGTTTTGTTCATGTATAAGCTTTATTTCCTCAGAGAGTTGAAAATTCTCTTGATGGAAGATATATCCCTACAAGTTCATATTATTGAATTACCATGTGTGGATGTAATGTTTTAACTTATATTACTGTAAATTCACGTGGTAATTTGCAACGAAGTAGAATTGCGCACGGCAATGATAGAAAAATTGGCGAACCTTTTCATTGAGTTGTACAATATGGTTGGCAAAGCTTTGATCCTAAAATGTATCAGGAGACACAGAGTTAGCATCATTCCATCCAAAAACATAATAGCATCATGATTATGGTGGAAGGTACGATGATCAACAAAAGTAAGAACAGACTGAGAGAGCCGGTTACCTTCTTCTCTCTAATACAGCGTAAGCTCTTCTCTAGTTGATTTTCCAATAAACACAAGTCGTGGACTCCTAGGTTTGATAATCTCTCCCCCATTAGCTTCCTGAAAGTCAAACAATGAGATGACTTGAATGCTTTTCCATCTTTCCTCAAGCTGATTTAAATTATATATATATAGTACTGCAGTTGAATTAAGACTTTTACCGATGATGATCTTGAAGTATCTGCATTTCCTGCTGTAATTTCCGTACTTCACCTTCCCAAAACTAGCAAAAATATGAGATTTTTTCTATTACCAGACTGAGTTACTGCAAACCATTACAAATTCATATCACAAATTTCTTCCAAACTAATAAAATAATGATTAAGAAATGGTACTACCATGAGTATTTGGCATATAGGCATAATGAATATTTTTTCTTGGCTTACGGTGTATGCTAAAGTATGTTCATACAAATACTTGGTGCAATTTTTTCTAAAATAGACGACACTGATACGCATCAGTAAAAATTAAGCTTCTCTAATTTCACTATCAATATAAAAAATATTGAGGTCGGTCATGAACATAATATCATTACATTTGTCATGGCAACTATTTTATAGTTCCGTAATTTTACTAACTTGTTTGTACGTATGAAAAGATAATGGTCTTCACCAAGGATATCATGTATTTCAGACAGAGTACTTAACAAGGTTACGAGGCAATATGCGTTCATACCATGATTTGTGACACTGGATTCAACAGCTGGTGGTTCTCCTGTGCAGATTGGTACTTATGAATGATGGAAGGCATGCCCATGGTGGTGGTGGTGGTGGAGCTGGCATACTCGTAGAGGCGACCGGTAGGGGAGAAGACGATGACGCCGACCTGGACATCACAGAGGATTGCCAGCTCATGTGCCTTCTTCATCAGGCCATGACGCCGCTTGGAGAAGGTGACCTGTCTGCTGCTCATCTTCTCAATCCTCTTAATCACAATCTTGCCCCTAGCCATGCTAGCTCTTCGATCTCCTTAACTAATTGATTACTATAGATATGTTATTTCAATTTCTCCCACCAACACTCACACTATATATGCTAGCTAGGTAGCTAGATCTTCACTTCAGTAGTCCAATAGATGGTTGTGTGTGTAAGCATGTATCTGCAGACCCCTATATATGAATGAACCGGATGAAGACTAAGTTCTCATCCAAACATGCAACTTGCAGATTAACAATTTTATTTTGTAATGAGCAAAGGAGGCAGAGTGCATGGTGATCAATGATCTTGATCCCATCATTCCCTTAATAAATAGTGTAACTTGCTGCAATCCCTGGAGACTGTGAAGGGGCAGGGAATCCCTGCAAGAATAGTTTTTTGTGTACCGTATGAGATTTTGGAATCTGGTAAACATCACACCTTGTATCCACACAAATATCAGAGCAGATTCGGATTCGATTGGATTCCTGCCAATGCGCAAGTAGCACCACTTTGTCGTCAGCAGTACTAATTCCATAACGGAATCACATGTTAAATATATATGGGGTACTGATCCATCTGTTTCAAAAGATAAGGCTTTGACAAATAATTACTACATGATTGTTGAGAGTAGTGGGTGTCCTCTAATAATATCAGAAGTGAAATATGAATGGGCCAATAACTGATCTTCTTAGATTTTCTGAACTGAGAGGCGCTTTAGGCGCCAAAATTTGCCGCTAAACAAACACATATAATTACATCAAGTTTATGTAGGACAAGGCCGCCAGCACAACATTTCGTGCATTGGATGAAAGTATAGATGCTTTCGCACCCACTTGATTATTTTGCCCTAAAACTTAATTAGCACACATATATACCAAGGAGAAAGACCAAGGTTCGGACAGAAAAAGAAAATTCAGATGACTGAGAACACCACATATTAGGTTAAATGTGCATCTTGTTCGACCAACTAAGCATAATCATAAATATATATAATAGCTAGGGTCACAAGTTCTGGGAAACTTTATTCGTGGAGTATGGTTTGAGAATTCCTAGTGGACAATATCTTCAGCAAGATGCTTGATTTGAAAATCCTGGTGCGCATGCATGATGAGCTCATGAGCTTGTGTGGTTGTGTGGTCATCGTAGACGCAGCTCAAGGAGGAAAACCAACTTGATCCACAATGGGACTAAGGGGCAGTACACACATTCATCTCACAAGGCGTGTCTTCTAGGCACACCTTTATATCTCTGATTTTGCTAATCCTCAGTTGACTGAAGTTTTAAATTTGTGTCAGTCCATTTCATGAAAAGCCCCGAGGCCGAGTCAGGAGTGACATGGAGCCGGGATCAACGAAGTGGCTGCATGGAATGAGGGGGGCTGGTCCCTTCCCACTCCTGACTCCGCGTCCTCTCCTCGCCCCCACCCTCCGTCCTCCCTCCCCCGCCGCCCCCAGATCTGGCCGGGTGGTCTCGGCGGCGGACCTTCCTTTCCCCCGCGCGTGGCGCCCTTTCCGAGGCAGGGCTCGGCGGCCGGAGCAGCTCGGCTGGCGGCGGTCCAGCGTCCTGGCAGCAGGGGCCGGCGGTTGGCGCGGTGGTGGCGCAACCTCTTGGCGGTGGGGCGGCCTGGTGGTGCTGAGTGGCCGGCACGCGACCCCGGCCCAGATCTGGGCCCTTAGGGCCCCATCTGGGTCCTAGCGAGTCGGCGCTGGTGTGGCTTCACTGCCTCCGACATAGTGAAGTGGAGGGGGGCTCGGATAGGGAGCAACGAGGCCGACGACATGCCTTCTGCAGCGCGATGGTGGAGCTTTACGGGCATTTGACGGCCTGGCCGGGCTTGTGGGTCCACGGGCCTGGTATGCTCCTGTTGTTGCGTCTGGTCGGATCCCGTTGGTGACATTGGAGGTTGGGCCCTCCCGCATGCTGACGGTGTTGTTGCTCCGAGTCCTGGCTTCTCTTCTTCGTTGTCCAGGTCCCACTTCGTGATGCCGTGGTGAGACAGCGTGGGAGACTCAAGACCGTATTGGCGCAGGGTGATGGATGGTATGGTGGCGTGCCCCGGAGCGCCCGGGGTGATGGTTGGGATCGGGAGAAATCCCTGTCGGCCTGGCCGACTCTGACGCGGTGGCACCTGAGGGTGCCATCGGACCTTCCTGGAGGGCGTTGGGTGTCGCCATTCCTTTGTCCTTGCCGTGTACCGGGGGAAACCCTTGCAGCAGCGTCGTCATTGTCGCGTTCCTTCTTGGACATGTTGTGTGGTGCCGGCGCTTCGGAGTTGGATCTTGGTGAAAGATCCCCGGTGGGCGCAGCGGTCGCGATGATTCTTCGTTTTTGTTGATCCATCGCTGTCGGCATTTGTTTCTTTTATATTTTCTCTTTCGTTTCTTTTGGACGTGCCTGTCCTATCGTGGGTTGTATCGGTGATGGTTGCTTTGTAATAAAAACGGGGCGAAACCCTATTTCAAATTGCTGAATGTTGTTAAGGCTTGTTAGGGAGAACCATTTTAGCGGCAATTAAGCTCCTCTTCACATGCATCATAGACATGCCCCTGCTAGTCCTCCATGTCTCCTCCATTGGGTATCGCTGATGGAGGAGAGTCGGACATTGACGAGTTCGGATGCGGGAAGCAAGGTGAAGGATTTGGCCGATGCGAAAGATGGCCACCGCCCAAGACAGGGCAATGATTGTTAGTGTTTAACTAGGATGGGGCAAAGAAGCCCACCCATCGAAACTTCAAAATTTATATACTACTTCCTCGTCCTCAAATAATGACTCGACTTTATACTAACTTTATACTAAACATAATACAAAGTCGACCCAGGAGGGGGTTTCACTGTGTGAATTTTTTTATCACTTATAGGTGGCATTGATGGAACTCTGGGGGCAATTTTCGTGTTGTACCGCAAGAAACAATAGCCCTTTATTTTTGTGACATTCTTTATTTCCGTGACATTTTTTCTAACAATTTTATTGAATCAGCGAACATTTCTTGAAAGGACGAACCTTGTTTTGAAAATTGCTGGAACAATTTTTGAAATTCATGAACATTTTTTGATTGAACGGACATTTTTTGAAATGCGTGATTATTTTTTTGAATCAACGAACATTTTGTGAATGAATAAACTATTTGTAAGTAACCGACAGATTTTGAATTTGGGATATTTTTCCATTGATGAATATTTTTTGAATTGGTGAAAATTTGTTCATTTCATTAACATTTTTTTAATTTAAAACTTTTGAATTATCCCTAAATTGACAAAATAAAATAAAAATGGCATTCACCTCTCCGTCCCTCTGGTCGACCTCTTCGATCCTTTAATCCACTGTCACCTCGGGTGATTCAAAAGATCATACTAAACAAACACCTCATGATTATTGTTGTTCTAACATATCAATAGAGTACACACTGACACCTTGGTCCTCACAAAATTGTACTTAACATGCATCAAGTATTCCTATGATTCCAACATATTCAGTCCAACATAGAACAATCTCATATAAGGAGCAAGATCAAATCCAATACACAAATGATAGAGGGGGAACATCATATAATTCAACTATGTTCACAAATCCCATGATCATAGTCAAGATAGGTCTACTTACATCATGACAGAGGGAAAGAACACATAGCTACTCACATATACCCTCAGCCCCGAAGGTGGACTACTTACGTATCACCATTAGGAGCAGCAAGCTCGATGAAGATGGCTCCAGTGATGGATACCCATGCCGGCAAAGTGCCAAAACAGGGCCCTGAATTAGATCGTTGGGTGGCGGCGGCTCCTTGTTGAAACTCCAAAAAGTAATAACTAATAATGATGAGAGTGATGCTTATGATATGAAAAGGCCCAAGCTTGGGGAATCTACGTTTAATGAAGATGATATTTTTAGCCTCCCAAGTTTTGATATGCAAAGTTGTTATGATGATAGCATGCCTCTTACCTATGATGATTATATTTATGAAAGTGGGTTTGGAAGAGTGTCAACTTTAGGAAGTAATGATCCCACTATTTTGGAGGATGTTGAATCTTATTGTGATGAATACGAAAGTGGATTTGGAAGAGTGTCAACTTTATTTAGTGATGATTCCACTATCTTGGAAGAGGTTTCAATTGATTATCATGATTCAACTTTATTTAGTGATGATTATTGTGATGAAACTTATGCTATAAAAAGTAGTGATGATTATATTTATAAAACTTGTCATTATTATGATTACCCTTTTTCTGAACATTACTCTTGTAATGTGGAAACAATTTATAGTATTCAAGTCTCTTATGATACTCCCACCATTCTGAGTGAGAAGAATTTTGCATATGTGGAGAGTAGTAAATTTTGTATGCAAGTAGATCATGAAAAGAATTCTTTATGCTGGTTATATTGTTGAATTCGTTCATGATGCTACTGAAAATTACTATGAGGGAGGAACATATGCTTGTAGGAATTGCAATAATACCAAGTTTCCTCTCTATGTGCTTAAAATCTTGAAGTTATGCTTGTTTTGCCTTCCTAAGCTAGTTGATTATTGTTCCCATGAGTTGTTTGCTCACAAAATCTCTATGCATAGGAAGTGGGTTAGACTTAAATGTGCTAGTCATATTCTTCACAATGCTCTCTTTATGTTTCAATTCTTATCTTTTATGTGAGCATCATTGAAATCATCATGCCTAGCTAGGGGCTTTAAACGATAGTGCTTGTTGGGAGGCAATCCAATTTTATTTATGTTCCTTGTTTTTTGTCCCTGTTCAGTAATAAATAATTCATCTAGCCTCTGGTTAGATGTGGTTTTATGTTTTAATTAGTGTTTGTGTCAAGTAGAGCCTTTGGGAAGACTTGGGTGAAGTCTATATGCTCACGATATTTGCTGCCATTCTTTACTGGAGAGTGATTTTAGGTTGATTCTTTTTTTAGATGATTAATAGAAAAATTCCTCATGTCCACCAATTTAGTTCAGAATTTTTGGAGTTACAGAAGTATACGTTTGATACAGATTACTACAGACTGTTCTGTTTTTGACAGATTCTGTTTTTGTTGTGTTCTTTGCTTATTTTGATTAATCTATGAGTAGTATCGGAGGGTATGAACCATAGAGAAGTTGGAATACAGTAGGTTTAACATATAAATTAAGAATGAGTTCACAACAGTACCTATGTGGTGGTTTTATTTTCTTATACTAATGGAGCTTACGAGTTTTGTGTTGTGAAGTTTTCAAGTTTTGGGTAAAGATTCAATGGACTATGGAATAAGGAGTGGCAAGAGACTAAGCTTGGGGATGCCTAAGGCACCCCAAGGTAATATCCAAGGACAACCAAGAGCCTAAGCTTGGGGATGCCCCGGAAGGCATCCCCTCTTTCGTCTTCGTTCATCGGTAACTTTACTTGGAGCTATATGTTTATTCACCACATGATATGTGTTTTGCTTGGAGCGTCATTCTATTTTTTTAGTATTTGCTTTATGTTATTTATAATAATTTTTTGCATCTATTTTCAATAAAAATGTCAAGGATAGCCTTTACCATGCTTATTTTGCATGTATACATGTTGCTGTTTCAAAACATAAAGTTTACCGCTGTTGCAAAAATTACCTAGAAAATTCAGAGAGTGATATAATGTTGAATCTTTTTGCATATTGAGATCTGATAAATCTTTTACAGCGTAGTATTTTTCTTATAATTTTTTGAGTTAGGGAATTGTGATAAATCTTGCATTCTTTACAGACTATACTGTTTTGGCAGATTGCTGTTATGTTTGCATTGTTTGCATATGCTTGCTTGTTTAATGATTCTATTTGAGTATAGGAGTATTAAATATGCAGAGACATTTAGTATGCAATGTTGAATAATAATGTTAGTAATTTTTTACAGTAGAAAATGATAAGGTTTTTGCATTGTTTTATACTAACTTATCTCATGAGTTCTTGTTGAGTTTTGTGTGGATGAAGTTTTTGAGATTTAGGAAAACCGAGATATAAAAGGAATTAAGGAGACACAAAAGATCAAGCTTGGGGATGCCCAAGGCACCCCAAGACAATATTTCAAGAAGTCTCAAGCATCCATGCTTGGGGATGCCCCGGTAGGCATCCCACCTTTCTTCTTCAACTATTATCGGTTGAACCTAAGTTTTTGCTTCTTCACATGATGTGTGCTATCCTTGAAATGTCATTTTGTTTTGCTTTGCTTGCTGCTTGAATAAAATACCAAGATCTAAAATTCTTAAATGAGAGAGTCTTCACATGGCTACATAATTATTTAACTACTCATTGATCTTCACTTATATCTTTTTGGAGTATTTTGTCCTTAACTCGTGTGGTTCACTTATATCCTTTGAGTAAATGGTTGAATGAGTTGAATGTCATAAATCTGAAATTATATATGCTTCATATGCTTATGCCATGGGGAGTAATGACTTCACATATAAGAAGTAGAGGTTGTAAATTTATTGGAGGTTAGCAAGCATTGTATTGGTCATTTGAACAACTCATGAAAGAATATTGAAGGAAGAGAAATTTCACATATAAATATACTATCTTGGACATATTTTATAATTGTGAGCACTCATTAAGTATGACATGCTAAAGAGTTGATGTTGGACAAGGAAGAAAACATAATGGGTTATGTTTTCTCACATCTCAGTTAAAGTATATTGTCATGGATCATTCAAACATGTTGAGCTTGCCTTTCCACCTCATGCTAGACAAAATTCCTTGCACCAAGTAGAGATACTACTTGTGCTTCCAAATATCCTCAAACCCAGTTTTTGCCATGAGAGTCCACCATACCTACCTATGGATTGAGTAAGATCCTTCAAGTAAGTTGTCATCGGTGCATGCAATAAAAATTGCTCTCTAAATACGTATGACTTATTAGTGTGAAGAAAATAAGCTTTATACGATCTTGTTATGGAAGCAATAAAAGCGACAAACTGCATAATAAAGGTCCATATACAAGTGGCAATATAAAGTGACGTTCTTTTGCACTAAGATTTTGTGCATCCAACCATAAAAGCGCATGACAACCTCTGCTTCCCTCTAGGAAGGGCCTACCTTTTACCTTATGTATTTTACTTTATGCAAGAGTCAAGGTGATCTTCACCTTTCCCTTTTTCATTTAATCCTTTGGCAATCACCTCGTGTTGGAAAGATCCTGATATATATGTCTTGCCAATAGGATGTAAGTTAGCATGAACTATTATTGTTGACATCACCCAAAGGTGAATACGTTGGGAGGCGAAATTATAAGCCCCTATCTTTCTCTGTGTTCCATTAAAACTTTGGACCCATAAATATCACGTGAGTGTTAGCAATTGTGGAAGATTAAATGATAGTTGAGTATGTGGAGTTTTCTAAATAAAAGCTCTGACATAGACCCTTCCTGAAAATAAGATGAATTGCAATTGTTTGATGACTGAGAATGAAGTTTGCTAGTTTTCAAGAAAGTTTATGGTCTATGCTTTAACATGTGAATATCTTGTTACTTTATCGTGAGAAGTTTTATGAGATGAACTACTGTGATGACATATAAACATGCTAGAAAAGGTGATTGAAATTATCACTGATCAAACTTGTGCACCTGCTAGCATTCACACTTCATAAACTCTTTCTTTTATCATTTACCTACTCGAGGACGAGCAGGAACTAAGCTTGGGGATGCTGATACGTCTCCAAGGTATCTATAATTTATGAAGCATTCATGCTATTATATTATCTGTTTTGGATGTTTACGGGCTTTACTATACACTTTTATATTATTTTTGGGACTAACCTATTAACCGGAGGCCCAACCCATATTGTTGTTTTCTTGCCTATTTCATTGTTTCGAAGAAAAGGAATATCAAACGGAGTCCAAATGGAATGAAACCTTCGGGAGCGTGATTTTTGGAACGAACGTGATCCAGGAGACTTGGAGTTGAAGTCAAAGAAGCTTCAAGGTTGCCATGAGGGTGGGGGGCGCGCCCCCACTACCGGGCGCGCCCCCTGTCTCGTGGGCCCCTCGAGCGTCCCCCGACCGACTTCTTTCACCTATATAAGTCCATATACCCTAAAACCTTCAGAGACAACAATAGATCGGGAGTTCCGCTGCCGCAAGCCTATGTAGCCATCAAAAACCAATCGGGACCCTGTTTCGGCACCCTGCCGGAGGAGGGATCCCTCACCGGTGGCCATCTTCATCATCCTGGCGATCTCCATGACGAGGAGGGAGTAGTTCACCCTCGGGGCTGAGGGTATGTACCAGTAGCTATGTGTTTGATCTCTCTCTCTCTCTCTCTCTCTCTCTCTCTCTCTTCTTGATTTGATTTGTACGATCTTGATGTATCGCGAGCTTTGCTATTATAGTTGGATCCTATGATGTTTCTTCCCCTCTACTCTCTTGTAATGGATTGAGTTTTTCTTTTGAAGTTATCTTATCGGATTGAGTCTTTAAGGATTTGAGAACACTTGATGTATGTCTTGCCGTGCTTATCTGTGGTGACAATGGGATATTCACGTGATTCACTTGATGTATGTTTTGGTGATCAACTTGCGGGTTCCATGACCTTGGGAATCTATGCACAGGGGTTGGCACATGTTTTTGTCTTGACTCTCTGGTAGAAACTTTGGGGCACTCTTTGAAGTACTTTGTGTTGGTATGATTGTTGTTGTGTCCTACGGACTAAACCCTCCGGTTCATATAGACACCGGAGGGGGCTAGGGTTACACAGAGTCGGTTACAGAGAAGGAGATCTACATCCGAATCACCAAGCTTGCCTTCCACGCCAAGGAGAGTCCCATCCGGACACGGGACGAAGTCTTCAATCTTGTATCTTCATAGTCCAACAGTCCGGCCAAAGTATATACTCCGGCTGTCCGGATACCCCCTTATCCAGGACTCCCTCAGTAGTCCCTGAACCAGGCTTCAATGACGATGAGTCCGGCGCATAGATTGTCTTCGGCATTGCGAGGCGGGTTCCATCTCCGAATACTCCAAGATAAATTCCGAACACAAGGACCGTGTCCGGTTCTGCAAGATAAATTCCATATACCACCGTAGAGAGAATAATAATCCACAAATCTAATCTGCTGACAATTCCTTGAAACGTGACATCATGACATGGTCCGGCTTTTATTCGAACCATTTTTTATAACCTTCCACTGCACACATTACGAGGCGGTTCCTTTGGCATGTGTTGTCGAAGCAGAGATCGTGTCCCTATTATCGCGGGATTCTCATTAATACGGGTATGGGTAAACCCACCATGCCTGTTGGCGTGACTCCGTGTTTTTAGGCAAGTCCAGAACGTCTGCGTGGGGGACGCTTGATATTCTCCCCCTTTATAGAGGGATCAAGGCCTATCCCTTTTCTTACCACGCTTGCGCCTTCCCGCACCTCGAGTTCCAACACCCAAAGCTCAAGCTTAAGCACCTCGGATCTTCGATCATGTCCGGATCTGACTATCAAGGCCGGTGGATGGCTTCCTCTGTCATAGAGGAGGATATTGCGAAGCTTCTGGAGGCCGGGTATTTGACTGGTGATGTTAAGCACAGGCTTCCCGCCCCCGAACAGGTTATCCCTACTCCCGAGCCCAACGAGAGCGTCGTATTTGTCTCCCACTTCCTCCGAGGCTTGGGCTTTACTCTTGATCCCTTCGTGAGAGGGCTCATGTTCTATTACAGGGAAGAGAAGGGGCCTCAACCATGCGTCAGGGCAAGTACCCAAGGCACCCGGGCCGACGTCGAAAGAAGAAACAGCCGATTGGCCACCCAAGGTTTCCCTGAGCTCATGGTCCCCGGTGGAAAAGACGGGCCAGGGGCTAATTTAGGCACGGACAGGCCATCCGGCCGATGCCGGGAAAATATTTGCAAACCCAAGAATTCCTCCCTTTCGTGGCCTTGGGCCTGGGTTGTCACCCTGGCACTTCCAGATAAACCAAACTCCTACATAGAAAATTTGGGTTGGAGGCAGGCAATTTAACAAGCCTGCGCCAATTTGAAGTTGGGCCGGACTTGTAGCCCTGCCATCCAAGAGGCTAGAATAGGCCCGGGCTACGACCGGCTTTCCAGAAGGGTTTAATGAGGTTTCCCGGTGGCCTGGCCAAACCACTTGATCCATCAATGGCCGATAAGTCTGGTTTCCTTTGCTCGTCACCTCAGTGGGGATAGTAAAGGTGGCTCTTGGTCAATTGTCTTTCTCACCTGAATTAACATTATTCATTCCTCCAATCCCTGAAAGTTTGCACTTGTATTAGTTGGTTGTTCTAAATTTGAAACCATCCGTGCATTGAACACAATTTATTAATGCAGAATGATTTATGTTAATAATAAAGGAGGTTAATTTATTTGAATACAGTGAGCTCTAATTTTATTGACTGTTCCTAATTGGAAGATCTTTGGACAATGATGGGAACATAATAGCCTTATTAACCCCGTCCATAAATCCCCCGACCTTGAAAGTTCAATTCTGGTTCCTTCAATAGCGATCTTTTCAAATTGCAATTTTAAACCCTCCGTTTTTAGAGGAAAATTTTTTTTCCTGGGTCTTTAAATTTATTCTCCAACTGGGAAATGTGGTTGATTGGAAATAATGAAGTAACTGAATTGTATTGGTGTAATTTTTTGTTTAATTATTCTCTTTTGGGTGAAATTCATGTTTCTCCATAACCCATTGGGTGGGCAGATTTCACTATTTGTTTATTGGATGGTTGGCAAAGATCCGGGTTAAATATCGAGAAGGTTATTTGTTTTAAAAATCAGTAGCAGTTAACGTCTAAATATTTAAGTTAATTCAACAATTTAAAAATATAGCCACGGTTTTTAGGCTGAAAATATGGATTTATAAATAATGTGGATTTTATCCAATAATTGGTGTTAGGTTGATAGACATTGGCCTAAATGTTCCAAATTTATGCCAATTGGCCCGCGATCTATTTCATCAGAAACTTATTGGTTTTCTTGAACATTTATTTGTGGGTCTTTTTTCCAAGTATTGTTTTTTCCAACTGGGTTATTGTAAATTCTTTTCACTAAAAGCAATTTTGAATTTTTTTTAAAATTTGGCTTATTCTTAGTTCGGAGCACCAATTTTAAGGTTGTTAAAATTTAAAATTATGGTTCAACTTTAAATACCGGTTTTAATTATCAATAACATTTTAATTCAGTAAGGCTCATTATTAACAAAGAAAATAAACTTAATAATCAATTTAACATGTTGATCAAGTAATCTTTGATTAGAAATACCTTGAAAATTGGGAGTTTCTTTTTTTTATAACTCTGGTTTAATACTTTTCTCTTGGTAAAGAAATTTAACAAACTTTAAGTTAGATTGGAATTAATTAATAGCTGCCAAAATTAAATACCAATATAGGTCAAAACTTGCTACTTTAATTTTGGTAGGGAAAGAAAAGGCTGAATTCTAATAACGGGGCTGGATTTAAATATTGCGGTAATCTTAGGAAGCCGGTATCATTTGATATACTGCCCGAATAAATTTTGGTACCTTTCATTGGCAGTAATATGTTGGTTCAACTTTAATCCCAAAATTTGAATAAAAACTTTAATCATGTGCTAGTATTATTGCATGATTAAAATAAGAGTTTGGAAAATTATTTCAAAAGTTTTGTTCCAAAAAGTACCCATAAAATCTTCCGTGTGTGGAAGGAACATGGTATTGTTAAAGTAAGCGATTTTTCAATTTGGTTTTAGTATGGATTGAATTTGTAATGAATGATATCTAAACCTCTAGCTAACTTGTTTACTTCTATCAAAATTGAGTTTTTTTAGGGTTGAGGTAAAACCAGTTCCAATTTGCACTTAAAATGATAAATTCGTGGTATGGTTTGCTTCTTTAGTATATTTTCTTGGACATTTAACAGTGATTTGTAAATAAAATATGTACACATTAATAACACTTCCATAATTTGTCTTAATACAAATTAAAAATACTTGACTATGGATAATTTATTATTCAATTGCTTAAATTTTGCTTAAACCTTTTAGTGACCAAGAATGGCCCAATTCAGTTTCAAAAAATAAACAAGTGAGTCTGCGTTATTCCATTGTAATTAAAGGTTTTTTTTCCGTTTTGACTTGGAAATTCTAGAAGATATATGATTCCTTTAGATTACAATTCTTCATTTGAAGTAGGCAGCATGAGAATTCCTCAGAGCTACAGGCCCGCCTTAAATCGATTCAGAACCTTATTCATCCATTCACCAAAAATGATCAAATAGGTTAAGCATATCAAATAACATAGACTTTTCACAGTAGCTTTTATTAAATCCTTACAGTTTGTAACCTTCACTCATACTAAAAAAACCAATGAGACTGTTTCATCCAAAAGCTTGAATAATTAATTATTTGACTAAAATCCATTTTAATATGATCTTGTAATTCCCTTAATAAATAGAGATTTCTCCGAATAACAAACCCTTTTCAAATAATATATAATGAATGGCACAAATTTTATAACATAATTAATTTTTCTTGTTACTGGCTAATTCAATTTTGTTGTTGTTTATTTCCTAAGACACTGTGAAAAATTTCTGTAACTTTTAAAGATATTAGTGAACAATTATTAATATTTTATAGTTGTTACTTAATTTCGATAAAATAATGCCAAAAAATTCAATTTCAGATTGTTAAGGATTGGAACATCATATTATGGACAACCAAAGCTTTCGGGCTAGGGTTACACAGAGTCGGTTACAGAGAAGGAGATCTACATCCGAATTGCCAAGCTTGCCTTCGACGCCAAGGAGAGTCCCATCCGGACACGGGACAAAGTCTTCAATCTTGTATCTTCATAGTCCAACAGTCCGGCCAAAGTATATAGTCCGGCTGTCCGGATACCCCCTTATCCAGGACTCCCTCACCAGTAGCTATGTGTTCTTGATTTGGAACGATCTTGATGTATCGCGAGCTTTGCTATTATAGTTGGATCCTATGATGTTTCTCCCCCTCTAGTCTCTTGTAATGGATTGAGTTTTCCCTTTGAAGTTATCTTATCGGATTGAGTCTTTAAGGATTTGAGAACACTTGATGTATGTCTTGCCGTGCTTATCTGTTGCGACAATGGGATATTCACGTGATTCACTTGATGCATGTTTTGGTGATCAACTTGCGGGTTCTGTGACCTTGGGAATCTATGCATAGGGGTTGGCACACGTTTTTGTCTTGACTGTCCGGTAGAAACTTTGGGGCACTCTTTGAAGTACTTTGTGTTGGTTGAATAGATGAATCTGAGAGTGTGTGATGCATATCGTATAATCATGCCCACAGATACTTGAGGTGACAATGGAGTATCTCGGTGATATTAGGGTTTTGATTGATTTGTGTCTTAAGGTGTTATTCTAGTATGAACTCTATGATAGATTGAATGGAAAGAATAGCTTCGTGTTATTTTACTACGGACTCTTGAATAGATAGATCAAAAAGGATAACTTTGAGGTGGTTTCGTACCCTACCATAATCTCTTTGTTTGTTCTCCGCTATTAGTGGCTTTGGAGTGACTCTTTGTTGCATGTTGAGGGATTGTTATGTGATCCAATTATGTTATTATTGTTGAGATAACTTGCACTAGTGAAAGTATGAACCTTAGGCCTTGTTTCCTCCCATTGCAATACCGTTTACGCTCACTTTTATCACTTGCTACCTAGATGTTTTTATATTTTCGGATTACAAATACCTATATCTACCATCCATATTGCACTTGTATCACCATCTCTTCGCCGAACTAGTGCATCGATACAATTTACCATTGTATTGGGTGTATTGGGGACACAAGAGACTCTTTGTTATTTGGTTGCAGGGTTGCTTGAGAGAGACCATCTTCATCCTGCACCTCCCACGGATTGATAAACCTTAGGTCACCCACTTGAGGGAAATTTGCTACTGTCCTACAAACCTCTGCACTTGGAGGCCCAACAACGTCTACAAGAAGAAGGTTGTGTAGTAGACATCAATGACCAACACATAGACGCATCCCGGTGTTCGTCAATCATGTAAATCACTCCGGGACCCCAAAATAGTGACAAATAGTCCACGAAACTGAAGGAAATATGCCCTAGAGGCAATAATAAAGTTATTATTTATTTCCTTATTTCATGATAAATGTTTGTTATTCATGCTAGAATTGTATTAACCGGAAACATAATACATGTGTGAATACATAGACAAACATAGTGTCACTAGTATGCCTCTACTTGACTAGCTCGTTAATCAAAGATGGTTAAGTTTCCTAACCATAGACATGAGTTGTCATTTGATTAAATGGGATCACATAATTAGGAGAATGACGTGATTGACTTGACCCACTCCGTTAGCATAGCACCTGATCGTTTAGTATGTTGCTGTTGCTTTCTTCATGACTTATACATGTTCCTATGACTATGAGATTATGCAACTCCCATTTACCGGAGGAACACTTTGTGTGCTACCAAACGTCACAATGTAACTGGGTGATTATAAAGGTGCTCTACAGGTGTCTCCGAAGGTACTTTTTGGGTTGGCGTATTTTGAGATTAGGATTTGTCACTCCGATTGTCGGAGAGGTATCTCTGGGCCCACTCGGTAATGCACATCACTTAAGCCTTGCAAGCATTGCAACTAATGAGTTAGTTGCGGGATGATGTATTACGGAACGAGTAAAGAGACTTGCCGGTAACGAGATTGAACTAGGTATTGAGATACCGACGATCGAATCTCGGGCAAGTAACATACCGATGACAAAGGGAACAACGTATGTTGTTATGCGATCTGACCGATAAAGATCTTTGTAGAATATGTGGGAACCAATATGAGCATCCAGGTTCAGCTATTGGTTATTGACCGGAGAGGTATCTCGGTCATGTCTACATTGTTCTCGAACCCGTAGGGTCCGCACGCTTAAGGTTTCGATGACAGTTATATTATGAGTTTATGTGTTTTGATATACCGAAGGAGTTCAGAGTCCTGGATGAGATTGGGGACATGACGAGGAGTCTCGAAATGGTAGAGACGTAAAGATCGATATATTGGACGACTATATTTGGACTTCGGAAAGGTTCCGAGTGATTCGGGTATTTTTCGGAGTACCGGAGAGTTACGGGAATTCGCCGGGGAGTATATGGGCCTTATTGGGCCATACGGGAATAGAGGAGAGAGGCCGAAAGGAAGGAGGCGCAGCCCCTCTGGTCCGAATTGGACAAGGGTGCAGCCCCTTTCCTTCCTCCTCTCCCCTCTTTCCTTCTCTCCTACTCCAACAAGGAAGGGGAGTCCTACTCCCGGTGGGAGGAGGACTCCTCTGGCGCGCCCTCTGGCGGCGAACCCCTCCCCGCTCCTTTATATCACGGGGCAGGGGCACCTCTAGACACAACAACACAAGTTGATCTTCGTTATCGTTCCTTAGCCGTGTGCGGTGCCTCCCTCCACCATATTTCACCTCGGTCGTATCGTTGCGGTGCTTAGGCGAAGCCCTGCGTCGGTAGAACATCATCATCGTCCCACGCCGTCGTCTTGTGGAACTCATCCCGACACCCTGCTGGATCGAGTCCGGGATCGTCATCGAGCTGAACGTGTGCTGAACTCGGAGGCGCCGTACGTTCGGTGCTTGGATCGGTCGGATCGTGAAGACGTACGACTACATCAACCGCGTTGTCATAACGCTTCCGCTTTTGGTCTACGAGGGTACGTTGATACACTCTCCCCTCTCGTTGCTATGCATCACCATGATCTTGCGTGTGCGTAGGAATTTTTTTTGAAATTACTATGTTCCCCAACAGTGGCATCCGAGCCTGGTTTTATGCGTTGATGTTATATGCACGAGTAGAACACAAGTGAGTTGTGGGCGATACAAGTCATACAGCTTACCAGCATGTTATAGTTTGGTTCGGCGTTATTGTTGGATGAAGCGGCGCGGACCGACATTACGCGTACGCTTACGCGAGACTGGTTCTACCGACGTGCTTTGCACACAGGTGGCTGGCGGGTGTCAGTTTCTCCAACTTTTTTAGTTGAACCGAGTGTGGCTATGCCCGGTCCTTGCGAAGGTTAAAACAACACCAAGTTGACAAATTATCATTGTGGTTTTGATGCGTAGGTAAGAACGGTTCTTGCTAAGCCCGTAGCAGCCACGTAAAACTTGCAACAACAAAGTAGAGGACGTCTAACTTGGTTTTGCAGGACATGTTGTGATGTGATATGGTCAAGACGTGATGCTATATTTTATTGTATGATTTGATCATGTTTTGTAACCGAAGTTATCGGCAACTGGCAGGAGCCATATGGTTGTCGCTTTATTGTATGAAATGCAAACGCCCTGTAATTGCTTTAGTTTATCACTAAGCGGTAGCGATAGTCGTAGAAGCAATAGATGGCGTAACGACAACGATGCTACGATGGAGATCAAGGTGTCGCGCCGGTGACGATGGTGATCACGACGGTGCTTCGGAGATGGATATCACAAGCACAAGATGATGATGGCCATATCATATCACTTATATTGATTGCATGTGATGTTTATCTTTTATGCATCTTATCTTGCTTTGATTGACGGTAGCATTTTAAGATGACCCCTCACTAAATTATCAATAAGTGTTCTCCTGAGTATGCACCGTTATGAAAGTTCTTCGTCTTTGAGACACCATGTGATGATCGGGTGTGATAGGCTCTACGTTCAAATACAACGGGTGCAAAACAGTTGCACACGCGGAATACTCAGGTTAAACTTGACGAGCCTAGCATATAACAGATATGGCCTCAGAACACGGAGACCGAAAGGTCGAGCGTGAATCATATAGTAGATATGATCAACAAATTCATGTTCACCGTTGAAACTACTCCATCTCACGTGATGATCGGACATGGTGTAGTTGATATGGATCACGTAATAACTTAGAGGATTAGAGGGATGTCTATCTAAGTGGGAGTTCTTTAGTAATATGATTAATTGAACTTAAATTTATCATGAACTTAGTCCTGGTAGTATTTTGCAAATTATGTTGTAAATCAATAGCTTGCGTTGTTGCTTTCATATGTTTATTTTGATATGTTCCTAGAGAAAATTGTGTTGAAAGATGTTAGTAGCAATGATGCGGATTGGATCCGTGATCTGAGGTTTATCCTCATTGCTGCACATAAGAATTATGTCCTTGATGCACCGCTAGGTGACAGACCTATTGCAGGAGCAGATGCAGACGTTATAAACGTTTGGCTAGCTCAATATGATGACTACTTGATAGTTAAGTGCACCATGCTTAACGGCTTAGAATCGGGATTTCAAAGACGTTTTGAACGTCATGGACCATATGAGTTGTTCCAGGAGTTGAAGTTAATATTTCAAGCAAATACCCGAGTTGAGAGATATGAAGTCTCCAACAAGTTCTATAGCTAAAAGATGGAGGAGAATTGATCAACTAGTGAGCAAGTACTTAGATTGTCTGAGTACTACAATCGCTTGAATCAAGTGGGAGTTAATCTTCCAGATAAGATAGTGATTGACAAAGTTCTCTAGTCACCATCACCAAGTTACTGGAACTTCATGATGAACTATAAATGCAAGGGATGACATAAACGATTCCCGAGCTCTTCGTGATGCTGAAATCGACGAAGGTAGAAATCAAGAAAGAGCATCAAGTGTTGATGATTGACAAGACCACTAGTTTCAAGAAAGGGCAAAGGGAAATAAAGGGAATTTCAAGTAGAATGACAAGCAACTTGTCACTCCCGCGAAGAATCCCAAAGCTAGACCAAAGCCTGAAACTGAGTGCTTATACTTCAAAGGAAATGGTCACTGGAAGCCGAAATACCCTGAATATTTGGTGGATAAGAAGGATGGCAAATTGAACAAAGGTATATTTGATATACAGGTTATTGATGTGTACCTTACTAGTGTTTACAATAGCCCCTGAGTATTTGATACTTGTTCGATTGCTAAAAATTAGTAACTCGAAACAGGAGTTACAGAATAAACAGAGACTAGTTGATAGTGAAGTGACGATGTGTGTTGTAAGTGGTTCCAAGATTGATATGATCATCATCGCACACTCCCTATACTTTCGGGATTAGTGTTAAACCTAAATAAATGTTATTTGGCGTTTGTGTTGAGCATGAATATGATTTGATCATGTTTATTGCAATACGGTTATTCATTTAAAGTCAGAGAATAATTGTTGTTCTGTTTACATGAATAAAACCTTCAATGGTCATACACCCAATGAAAATAGTTTGTTGGATCTCGATCGTAGTGATACACATATCCATAATATTGATGCCAAAAGAGTGCAAAGTTGATAATGATAGTGCAACATATTTGTGGCACTGCCATTTAGGTCATATCGGTGTAAAGCACATGAAGAACTCCATAAAGATGGATTTTTGGAATCACTTGGTTATGAATCATTTGATGCTTGCGAACCGTGCCTTTTGGGCAAGATGACTAAAACTCCGTTCTCCGGAACAATGGAATGAGCTACTGACTTATTGGAAGTAATACATACCGATGTATGCGATCCAATGAGTGTTGATGCTCGTGGCAAGTATCATTATTTTCTGACCTTCACAGATGATTTGAGCAGATATGGGTATATCTACTTAATGAAACACAAGTCTGAAACATTTGAAAAGTTCAAAGAATTTCAGAGTGAAGTGGAGAATCATCGTAACAAGAAAATAAAGTTTCTACGATCTGATCGTGGAGGAGAATATTTGAGTTACGAGTTTGTCCTTCATATAAAACAATGTGGAATAGTTTCACAGTTCACACCACCTGGAAACACCACAACGTTATGGTGTGTCCGAACATCGTAACCGCACTTTATTGGATATTGTGCAACCTATGATGTATGTTATAGGTTTACCACTATCATTTTGGGGTTATGCATTAGAGACAGTTGCATGCATTAGAGACAGTTGCATTCACTTTAAAAAGGGCACCATCAAAATCCGTTGAGACGACACCTTATGAACCGTGCTTCGGCAAGAAACCAAAGTTGCCGTTTCTTAAAGTTTGGGGCTGTGATGCTTATGTGAAAAAGTTTCAACCTGATAAGCTTAAACCCAAATCGGAGAAGTGCGTCTTCATAGAATACCCAAAGGAAATTGTTGGGTACACCTTCTATCACAGATCCGAAGGCGAAAGTCTTTGTTGCTAAGAATGGATCCTTTCTAGAGAAGGAGTTTCTCTCGAAAGAAGTGAGTGGGAGGGAAGTAGAACTTGATGAGGTAACTGTACCTGCTCCCTTGCTGGAAGGTAGTTCATCACAGAAATCAGTTCCTGTGATTCCTACACCAATTAGTGAGGAAGATAATGATGATGATCATGAAGCTTCAGATCAAGTTACTACCGAACCTCGTAGGTCTTCTAGAGTACGGTCCGCACCAGAGTGGTATGGTAATCCTATTCTGGAAGTCATGTACTAGACCATGATGAACCTACGAACTATTAGGAAGCGATGATGAGCCCAGATTCCGCGAAATGGCTTGAGACCATAGATAGGATCCATGTATGAGAACAAAGTATTGACTTTGGTTGACTTGCTCGATGATCAGCATGCCATGTTAAATAAATGGATCTTCAAGAGGAAGACAGACATTGATAGTAGTGTTACTATCTACAAAGCTCGACTTGTTGCGAAATGTTTTCGACAAGTTCAAGGTGTTAAATATGATGAGATCTTCTCACTCGTAACGATGCTTAAGTCTGTCCGAATCATGTTAGCAATTGCCACATTTTATGAAATCTGACAAATGGATATCAAAACTGTGTTCGTGAATGGATTTCTGGAAGAAGAGTTGTATATGATGCAACCAGAAGGTTTTGTCGATCCGAAAGGTGCTAACAAAAAATGTGCAAGCTCCAGCGATACATCGATGGACTGGTGCAAGCATCTTGGAGATGGAATATACTCTTTGATGAGTTGATCAAAGCATATGGTTTTATACAGACTTTTGGAAAGGCTTGTATTTACAAGAAAGTGAGTGGGAGCACTACAGCCTTTCTGATAAGTATATGTGAATGACATATTGTTGATCAGAAATGATGTAGAATTTTCTGGAAAGCATAAAGGAGTGTTTGAAAGTAATTTTTCAAAGAAAGACCTTGGTGAAGCTTCTTACACATTGAGCATCAAGATCTATTGAGATAGATCAAGACGCTTGATAAGATTTTCAATTAGTACATACCTTGACAAGATTTTGGAGTATTTCAAAATGGAACAGAAAGAGTTCTTGCCTGTGATGCAAAGTTATGAAGTTGAGTAAGACTCAAAACCTGACCATGGCAGAAAATGGAAAGAGAATGAAGAGTCATTCCCTATGCTTCAGTCATAGGTTCCATAAAATATGATATGCTGTGTACCAGACCTATTGTATACCTTGCTCTGAGTTTGGCAAAGGAATACAATTTTGATCTAAGAGTAGATCACTGGACAGCGGTCAAGAATATCCTTAGTGAGGATTAAGGAGATGTTTCTCGATTATGGAGGTGATAAAAGAGTTCGTTGTAAAGAGTTACATCGATGCAAGCTTTTACGCCAATCCAGATGACTCTAAGTCTCAATCTGGATACATATTCAAAGTGGGAGCAATTAGCTAGAGTAGCTCTGTACAGAGCATTGTAGACATAGAATATTTTGCAAAATACATACGACTCTGAATGTGGCAGACCCGTTGACTAAACTTCTCTCACGATCAAAACATGATCACACCTTAGTACTCTTTGAGTGTTAATCACATAGCGATGTGAACTAGATTATTGACTCTAGTAAACCCTTTGGGTGTTGGTTACATGACGATGTGAACTATGGATGTTAATCATATACAGATATGAATATTGGTGTTACATCACATGGCGATGTGAACTAGATTATTGACTCTAGTGCAAGTGGGAGACTGAAGGAAATATACCCTAGAGGCAAGAATAAAGTTATTATTTATTTCCTTATTTCATGATAAATGTTTATTATTGATGCTAGAATTGTATTAACCGGAAACATAATACATGTGTGAATACATAGACAAACATAGTGTCACTAGTATGCCTCTACTTGACTAGCTCGTTAATCAAAGATGGTTAAGTTTCCTAACCATAGACATGAGTTGTCATTTGATTAAACGGGATCAAATCATTAGGAGAATGATGTGATTGACTTGACCCACTCCATTAGCATAGCACCCGATTGTTTAGTATGTTGTTGTTGCTTTCTTCATGATTTATACATGTTCCTATGACTATGAGATTATGCAACTCCCGTTTACCGGAGGAACACTTTGTGTGCTACCAAACGTCACAACATAACTGGGTGATTATAAAGGTGCTCTACAGGTGTCTCCGAAGGTACTTTTTGGGTTGGCGTACTTCGAGATTAGGATTTGTCACTCCGATTGTCGGAGAGGTATCTCTGGGCCCAATCGGTAATGCACATCACTTAAGCCTTGCAAGCATTGCAACTAATGAGTTAGTTGCAGGATGATGTATTACGGAACGAGTAAAGAGACTTGCCGGTAACGAGATTGAACTAGGTATTGAGATACCGACGATCGAATCTCGGGCAAGTAACATACCGATGACAAAGGGAACAACGTATGTTGTTATGCGATCTGACCGATAAAGATCTTCGTAGAATATGTGGGAACCAATATGAGCATCCAGGTTCAGCTATTGGTTATTGACCGGAGAGGTTTCTCGGTCATGTCTACATTGTTCTCGAACCCGTAGGGTCCGCACGCTTAAGGTTTCGATGACAGTTATATTATGAGTTTATGTGTTTTGATATACCGAAGGATTTCGGAGTCCTGGATGAGATTGGGGACATGACGAGGAGTCTCGAAATGGTAGAGACGTAAAGATCGATATATTGGACGACTATATTTGGACTTGGAAAGGTTCCGAGTGATTGGGTATTTTTGGAGTCTGGAGAGTTACAGGAATTCGCGGGGAGTATATGGGCCTTATTGGGCCATACGGGAATAGAGGAGAGAGGCGAAAGGAAGGAGGCGCAGGCCCCTCTGGTCCGAATTGGACAAGGGGTGCAGCCCCCTTTTCCTTCCTCCTCTCCCCCTCTTTCCTTCTCTCCTACTCCAACAAGGAAGGGGGGGAGTCCTACTCCCGGTGGGAGGAAGACTCCTCCTGGCGCGCCCCTCCTGGCCGGCCGAACCCCTCCCCTGGCTCCTTTATATACGGGGGAAGGGGGCACCTCTAGACACAACAACACAAGTTGATCTTCGTGATCGTTCCTTAGCCGTGTGCGGTGCCCCCCTCCACCAAATTCCACCTCGGTCGTATCGTTGCAGTGCTTAGGCGAAGCCCTGCGTCGGTAGAACATCATTATCGTCACCATGCCGTCGTGCTGACGGAACTCATCCCCGACACCCTGTTGGATCAAAGTCCGGGGATCGTCATCGAGCTAAACGTGTGCTGAACTTGGAGGCGCCGTACGTTCGGTGCTTGGATCTGTCGGATCGTGAAGACGTACGACTACATCAACCGCGTTGTCAAAACGCTTCCGCTTTCGGTATACGAGGGTAGGTAGATACACTCTCCCATCTCGTTGCTATGCATCACCATGATCTTGCGTGTGTGTAGGATTTATTTTTTCAAATTACTACGTTCCCCAACAGAAACGGGCCAGAATCGGCCAAAATTGCGATTGTTAATGACCGACACGTAAGAGCACCTTGGGGTTTGACAACCATGGAAATCGCTTTGGGACCCCAAAACGGTGAGTAATAGCCCACGAAACGGGTCAGAATCGACAAAGACCGCCAGTGTTCATGATGACACTTAATCACACCCTTGGGTTCGTTAATCTTGGGAATCATTCCGAGACCTCAAAACAGTGAGTAATAGTCCATGAAAAACGGGTAGAATCGACCAAAACTGTGAGTGTTGATGACCGGCACATAAACACACCACGGGGTTAAGTTCGTTAATCGTGTAAATCACTCCGGGACCACAAAATAGTGAGTAATAGTCCATGAAACAGGGCAGATTCGGCCAAAGCTGTGAGTGTTGATGACCAACACATAAACGCACACCGGGGTTCGTCAATCGTGGAAATCACTCTGGGACCCCAAAACAGTGAGTAATAGTCCACGAAACGGTGAGTGTTGATCACCGACATGTAAGCACACCATGGGGTTCAACAACATGGAAATCGCTTCGGGACACCAAAACGGTGAGTAATAGTCCACGAAACGGGTGAGAATTGGCCAAAACTTTGAGTGTTGACGACAGACATGTAAACGCACCCGGGGATCGTCAATCGTGGAAATCGCTCTGGGACCCCAAACCGGTGAGTAATAGTGCATGAAACGAACGAGAATAGGCCAAAATTGTGAGTGTTGATGACCGGCACGTCAACGCAACACGGGGTTCGTCAATCGTGGAAATCACTTCGGGACCCCAAAACTGAGTAATAGTCCAAGAAATGGGCCAGAATCGGCCCAGACTGCGAGTCTTGATGACCAACACGTAAGCACATCTTGGGGTTCGACAACCATGGAAATCGCTTTGGGACCCCAAAACAGTGAGTAATAGTCCACGAAAGAGCCCAAAAACGGACAGTCCTAGGACTATTGATGAACGATACATAAACGTACCCCGGGGTTTGTCAATCATGGAAATCGCTCAGGGACCCGAAATCAGTGAGTAATAGTCCATGAAACGGCAGAATCGGCCAAAACTGCGAGTGTTGATGACCGACACATAGACGCACCCCGGTGTTCGTCAATTGTAGAAATCACTCTGGGACCCCAAAATAGTGACTAATAGTCCATGAAAAGGGCCAGAATCGGCCAAAACCGCGATTGTTGATGACCGACACGTAAGAGCACCTTGGGGTTCAACAACCATGGAAATCGCTTTGGGACCGCAAAACAGTGAGTAATAACCTACGAAACGGGTCAGAATCGACAAAGACCGCGAGTGTTCATGACCAACACTTAAACGCACCCTGGGGTTTGCTAATCATGGAAATCACTCGGAGACCTCAAGACAGTGAGTAATAGTCCATGAAACGGGGCAGAATCGACCACAACTGTGAGTGTTGATGACCGGCACATAAACGCACCCCGGGGTTAAGTTCGTTAATCGTGGAAATCGCTCCGGGACCACAAAAGAGTGAGTGTCCATGAAACGTGCCAGATTTGGCCAGAACTGTGATTGTTGATGACCGACATGTAAACACACCCTGGGGTTCGTCAATCGTGGAAATCACTCCGGGACCCCAAAACAGTGAGTAATAGTCCATTAAAAAGCCCAGAAATGGACAAACCTAGACTATTGATGAACGATACATAAATGCACGCCGGGGTTCGTCAATCATGGAAATCGCTCAGGGACCCAAAATCAGTGAGTAATAGTCCATGAAACGGCCATAATCGGCAAAAACTGCGAATGTTGATGACCGACACATAGACGCACCCCGGTGTTCGTCCATTGTGGAAATCTCTCCAGGACCCCAAAATAGTGAGTAATAGTCCACGATACGGTCCTGAGTCCGCCAAAACCGCGATTGTTGATGACCGACACGTAAGAGCAGCTTAGGGTTCAACAACCATGGAAATCGCTTTGGGACCGCAAAGCGGTGAGTAATAGCCTACGAAACGGGTCAGAATCGACAAAGACCACGAGTGTTCATGACCAACACTTAAATGCACCCTGGGTTCGTTAATCGTGGAGATCACTCTAAGACCTCAAAAACAGTTAGTTAAAGTCCGTGAAACGGGGCAGAATCGACCAAAACTGTGAGTGTTGATCACCGGCGCATAAACACACCCCGGGGTTAAGTTCGTTAATCGTGGAAATCACTCCGGGACCACAAAACAGTGAGTAATAGTCCATGAAACAGGCCAGATTCGGCCAGAACTGTGAGTGTTGATGACCGACACATAAACGCACCCTGGGGTTTGTCAATTGTGGAAATCACTCCGGGACCTCAAAATAGTGAGTAATAGTCCACGAAACGGGCCAGAATCGGCCAAAACTACGAGTGTTGATGACCCACACGTAAGCGCACCTTGGGGTTCAACAACTATGGAAAACGCTTTCGGACACCAAAACGGTGAGTAATACTCCACGAAACGGGTGAAAATTGGCCAAAACTTTGAGTGTTGACGACGGAGACATAAATGCACCCTTGGATGATCAATCGTGGAAATCGCTCTGGGACCCCAAACCGGTGAGTTATAGTGCACGAAACGGACCAAAATCGGCCAAAATTGTGAGTGTTGATGACCGACAAGTAAACACACCCCGGGGTTCGTCAATCGTGGAAATCACATCGGGACCCCAAAACTAACTAATAGTCCAAAAAATGGGCCAGAATCGGCCCAGACTGCGAGTCTTGACGACCAACACGTAAGAACACTTTGGGGTTCGACAACCATGGAAATCACTTTGGGAGCCCAAAACAGTGACTAATAGTCCATGAAAGAGTCCATAAATGGACAGACCTAGGACTATTGATTAACGATACATAAACGTACCCCGGGGTTTGTCAATCATGGAAATCGCTCAGGGACCCAAAATCAGTGAGTAATAGTCCATGAAACGGCAGAAATCAGTGAGTGTTGATGACCCACACATAGACGCACCCCGGTGTTCGTCAGTTGTGGAAATCACTCCGGGACCCCAAAATAGTGACTTATAGTCCATGAAAAGGGCCAGAATCGGTCAAAACCGCGATTGTTGATGACCGACACGTAAGAGCAGCTTGGGGTTCAACAACCATGGAAATCGCTTTGGGACCGCAAAGCGGTGAGTAATAGCCTACGAAACGGGTCAGAATCGACAAAGACCGCGAGTGTTCATGACCAACACTTAAACGCACCCTGGGGTTTGCTAATCGTGGAAATCACTCGGAGACCTCAAAACAGTGAGTAATAGTCCATGAAACGGGGCAGAATCGACCAAAACTGTGAGTGTTGATGACCGGCACATAAACGCACCCCGGGGTTAAGTTCGTTAATCGTGGAAATCACTCTGGGACCACAAAACAGTGAGTGTCCATGAAACAGGATAGATTCGGCCAGAACTGTGAGTGTTGATGACCGACATGTAAACACACCCTGGGGTTCGTCAATCGTGGAAATCACTCCGGGACCCCAAAACAGTGAGTAATAGTCCACAAAACGGGCCAGAATCGGCCAAAACTACAGTGTTGATGACCGACACGTAAGCGCACCTTGGGGTTCAACAACTATGGAAATCGCTTCGGGACACCCAAACGGTGAGTAGTACTCCACGAAACGGGTGAGAATTGGCCAAAACTTTGATTGTTCACGACGGACACTTAAACGCACCCCATGGATCGTCAATCTTTGAAATCGCTCTGGGACCCCAAGGCAGTGAGTAATAGTGCACGAAACGGACCAGAATCGGCCAAAATTGTGAGTGTTGATGACCGACACGTAAACGCACCCCGGGGTTCGTCAATCATCGAAATCACTTCGGGACCCCAAAACTGCGCAATAGTCCAAGAAACGGGCCAGAATCGGCCCAGACTACGAGTCTTGCCGACCAACACGTAAGCACACCATGGGGTTCGACAACCATGGAAATCGCTTTCGGACTCGAAAACGGTGAGTAATAGTCCATGAAAAAGTCCAGAAATGGACAAACCTAGGACTATTGATGAATGATACATAAATGCACGCCGGCGTTCGTCAATCATGGAAATCGCTCAGGGACCCAAAATCAGTGAGTAATAGTCCATGAAACGGCCAGAATCGGCCAAAACTGCGAGTGTTGACGACCGAGACATAGACGCACCCCGGTGTTCGTCAATTGTGGAAATCACTCTAGGACCCCAAAATAGTGACTAATAGTCCATG
Source organism: Aegilops longissima (assembly GCA_021605205.1). NCBI lineage: Eukaryota > Viridiplantae > Streptophyta > Magnoliopsida > Poales > Poaceae > Aegilops > Aegilops longissima. The sequence continues at coordinate 19,178,336 of CM038680.1, forward strand.
AAAAGGGCCAGAATCGGCCAAAACCGCGATTGTTGATGACCGACACGTAAGAGCAGCTTGGGGTTCAACAACCATGGTAATCGCTTTGGGACCCCAAAATGTTGAGTAATAGCCCACGAAATGGGTCAGAATCGACAAACACCGCGAGTTTTCATGAACAACACTTAAATGCACCCTGGGTTCGTTAATCGTGGAGATCACTCTAAGACCTCAAAAACAGTTAGTAATAGTCCATGAAACGGGGCAGAATCGACCAAAATTGTGAGTGTTAATCACCGGCGCATAAACGCACCCCGGGGTTAAGTTCGCTAATCGTGGAAATTACTCCGGGACCACAAAACAGTGAGTAATAGTCCATGAAACAGGCCAGATTCGGCCAGAACTGTGAGTGTTGATGACCGACACGTAAACGCACACGGGGTTTGTCAATTGTGGAAATCACTCGGGACCTCAAAATAGTGAGTAATAGTCCATGAAACGGCCAAAACTACAGTGTTGATGACCGACACGTAAGCGCACCATGGGCTTCAACAACTATGGAAAATGCTTCGGGACACCAAAATGGTGAGTAATACTCCACGAAAGGGGTGAAAATTGGCCAAAACTTTGAGTGTTGACGATGGAGACGTAAATGCACCCTTGGATCATCAATCGTGGAAATCGCTCTGGGACCCCAAACCGGTGAGTAATAGTGCACGAAACGGACCAAAATCGGCCAAAATTGTGAGTGTTGATGACCGACAAGTAAACACACCCTGGGGTTCGTCAATCGTGGAAATCACATCGGGACCCCAAAACTAAGTAATAGTCCAAAAAATGGGCCAGAATCGGCCCAGACTGCGAGTCTTGACGACCAACACGTAAGCACACCTTGGGGTTCGACAATCATGGAAATTGCTTTGGGACCCCAAAACAGTGAGTAATAGTCCATGAAAGAGTCCATAAACAGACAGACCTAGGACTATTGATGAACGATACATAAACGCACCCCGGGGTTTGTCAATCATGGAAATCGCTGAGGGACCCGAAATCAGTGAGTAAGAGTCCCTGAAACGGCAGAATCGGCCAAAACTGCAAGTGTTGATGACCGACACATAGACGCACCCCGGGGTTCGTCAATTGTGGAAATCACTCTAGGACCCCAAAATAGTGACTAATAGTCCATGAAAAGGGCCAGAATCGGCCAAAACCGCGATTGTTGATGACCGACACGTAAGAGCACCTTGGGGTTCAACAACCAAGGAAATCACTTTGGGACCGCAAAATGGTGAGTAATAGCCTACGGAATGGGTCAGAATCGACAAAGACCGCGACTGTTCATGACCAACACTTAAACGCACCCCGGGGTTTGCTAATCGTGGAAATCACTCGGAGACCTCAAAACAGTGAGTAATAGTCCATGAAACGGGGCAGAATCGGCCAAAACTGTGAGTGTTGATGACCGGCACATAAACGCACCCCGGGGGTAAGTTCATTAATCGTGGAAATCACTACGGGACCACAAAACAGTGAGTGCCATGAAATAGGCCCGAATCGGCCAGAACTGTGAGTGTTGATGACCGACATGTAAACACACCATGGGGTTCGTCAATCGTGGAAATCTCTCCGGGACCCCAAAACAGTGAGTAATAGTCCACAAAACGGGCCAGAATCGGCCAAAACTACGAGTGTTGATGACCGACACGTAAGCGCACCTTGGGGTTCAACAACTATGGAAATCGCTTCGGGACACCCAAACGGTGAGTAATACTCCACGAAACGGGTGAGAATTGGCCAGAACTTTGATTGTTCATGACGGACACGTAAACGCACCCCATGGATCGTCAATCTTGGAAATCGCTCTAGGACCCCAAGGTGGTGAGTAATAGTGCACGAAACGGACCAGAATCGGCCAAAATTGTGAGTGTTGATGACCGACACGTAAGAGCACTTAGGGTTCCTCAATCGTCGAAATCACTTCGGGACCCCAAAACTGCGTAATAGTCCAAGAAACGGGCCAGAATCAGCCCATACTACGGGTCTTGACGACCAACACGTAAGCACACCTTGGGGTTCGACAACCATGGAAATCGCTTTGGGACTCCAAAACAGTGATTAATAGTCAATGAAAAAGTCGAGAAATGGACAAACCTAGGACTATTGATGAGCGATACATAAATGCACCCCGGGTTAAGTCAATCATGGAAATCGCCGAGGACCCAAAATCAGTGAGTAATAGTCCATGAAACGGCCAGAATCGCCAAAACTGCGAGTGTTGATGACCGACACATAGACGCACCCGGTGTTTGTCCATTGTGGAAATCACTCCGGGACCCCAAAATAGTGAGTAATAGTCCATGAAACGGTCCAGAGTTGGCCAAAACCGCGATTGTTGATGACCGACACGTAAGAGCAGCTTGGGGTTCAACAACCATGGAAATCGCTCTGGGACCCCAAAATGTTGAGTAACAGCCCATGAAATGGGTCGAAATCGACAAAGACTTTGAGTGTTCATGACCAACACTTAAATGCACCCTTGGTTAGTTAATCGTGGAATCACTCTAAGACCTCAAAAACAGTTAGTAATAGTCCATGAAGCATGACCGGCAGTAATTCGCGACCAAAATTGTGAGTGTTGATCACCTGCATCACATCGACCCCAGTCTTGACGACCAACACGTAAGAACACTTTGGGGTTCGACAACCATGGAAATCACTTTGGGACCACAAAACAGTGAGTAATAGTCCATGAAACAGGCCAGACTATTGATTAACGATACATAAACGAATACTGTGGGTTTGTCAATCATGGAAATCGCCAGGACCCAAAATCAGTGAGTAATAGTCCATGAAACGGCAGAAATCGGGTGTTGATGACCCACACATAGACGCACCCCGGTGTTCGTCAGTTGTGGAAATCACTCCGGGACCCCAAAATAGTGACTAATATTCCATGAAAAGGGCCAGAATCGGTCAAAACCGCGATTGTTGATGACCGGCACGTAAGAGCACCTTGGGGTTCAACAACCATGGAAATCGCTTTGGGACCGCAAAGCGGTGAGTAATAGCCTACGAAACGGGTCAGAATCGACAAAGACCGCGAGTGTTCATGACCAACACTTAAACGCACCCTGGTGTTTGCTAATCGTGGAAATCACTCGGAGACCTCAAAACAGTGAGTAATAGTCCATGAAACGGGGCAGAATCGACCAAAACTGTCAGTGTTGATGACCGGCACATAAACGCGCCCCGGGGTTAAGCTCGTTAACCATGGAAATCACTCCGGGACCACAAAACAGTGAGTGTCCATGAAACAGGCCAGATTCGGCCAGAACTGTGAGTGTTGATGACCGACATGTAAACACACCCTGGGGTTCGTCAATCGTGGAAATCACTCCGGGACCCCAAAACAGTGAGTAATAGTCCACAAAACGGGCCAGAATCGGCCAAAACTACGAGTGTTGATGACCGACACGTAAGCGCACCTTGGGGTTCAACAACTATGGAAATCGCTTCGGGACACCCAAACGGTGAGTAGTACTCCACGAAACGGGTGAGAATTGGCCAAAACTTTGATTGTTCACGACGGACACTTAAACGCACCCCATGGATCGTCAATCTTTGAAATCGCTCTGGGACCCCAAGGCGGTGAGTAATAGTGCACGAAACGGACCAGAATCGGCCAAAATTGTGAGTGTTGATGACCGACACGTAAATGCACCCCGGGGTTCGTCAATCGTCGAAATGACTTCGGGACCCCAAACTGCGTAATAGTCCAAGAAACGGGCCAGAATCGCCTGCATTACGAAGTCTTGCCGACCAACACGTAAGCACACCATGGGGTTCGACAACCATGGAAATCGCTTTGGGACTCGAAAACGGTGAGTAATAGTCCATGAAAAAGTCCAGAAATGGACAAACCTAAGACTATTGATGAATGATACATAAATGCACGCCGGGGTTCGTCAATCATGGAAATCGCTCAGGGACCCAAAATCAGTGAGTAATAGTCCATGAAACGGCCAGAATCGGCCAAAACTGCGAGTGTTGATGACCGACACATAGACGCACCCCGGTGTTCGTCAATTGTGGAAATCACTCTAGGACCCCAAAATAGTGACTAATAGTCCATGAAAAGGGCCAGAATCGGCCAAAACCGCGATTGTTGATGACCGACACGTAAGAGCACCTTGGGGTTCAACAACCATGGTAATCGCTTTGGGACCCCAAAATGTTGAGTAATAGCCCACTAAATGGGTCAATCGACAAACACCGCGAGTTTTCATGAACAACACTTAAATGCACCCAGGTTCGTTAATCGTGGAGATCACTCTAAGACCTCAAAACAGTTAGTAATAGTCCATGAAACGGGCAGAATCGACCAAAATTGTGAGTGTTGATCACCGCGCATAAACGCACCCGGGTTAAGTTCGCTAATCGTGGAAATTACTCGGGACCACAAAACAGTGAGTAATAGTCCATGAAACAGGCCAGATTCGCCGTAACTGTGAGTGTTGATGACCGACACGTAAACGCACCCCGGGGTTTGTCAATTGTGGAAATCACTCCGGGACCTCAAAATAGTGAGTAATAGTCCGCGAAACGGGCCAGAATCGGCCAAAACTACGAGTGTTGATGACCGACACGTAAACGCACCATGGGCTTCAACAACTATGGAAAATGCTTCGGGACACCAAAATGGTGAGTAATACTCCACGAAAGGGGTGAAAATTGGCCAAAACTTTGAGTGTTGACGATGGAGACGTAAATGCACCCTTGGATCATCAATCGTGGAAATCGCTCTGGGACCCCAAACCGGTGAGTAATAGTGCACGAAACGGACCAAAATCGGCCAAAATTGTGAGTGTTGATGACCGACAAGTAAACACACCCGGGGTTCGCAATCGTGGAAATCACATCGGGACCCCAAAACTAAGTAATAGTCAAAAAATGGGCCAGAATCGGCCCGCATCATGCAATCTTGACGACCAACACGTAAGCACACCTTGGGGTTCGACAACCATGGAAATCGCTTTGGGACCCCAAAACAGTGAGTAATAGTCCATGAAAGAGTCCATAAATGACAGACCTAGGACTATTGATGAGCGATACATAAACGCACCCCGGTTTGTCAATCATGGAAATCGCTCGAGGACCCAAATCGGTGAGTAATAGTCCATGAAACGCAGAATCGGCCAAAACGCAAGTGTTGATGACCGACACATAGACGCACCCGGTGTTAAATCAATTGTGGAAATCACTCTAGGACCCCAAAATAGTGACTAATAGTCCATGAAAAGGGCGAGAATCGGCCAAAACCGCGATTGTTGATGACCGACACGTAAGAGCACCTTGGGGTTCAACAACCAAGGAAATCGCTTTGGGACCGCAAAATGGTGAGTAATAGCCACTTGAATGGGTCGAATCGACAAAGACCGCGAGTGTTCATGACCAACACTTAAACGCACCCCGGGTTTGCTAATCGTGGAAATCACTCGGAGACCTCAAAGCAGTGAGTAATAGTCCATGAAGCGGGCAGAATCGACCAAAACTTTGAGTGTTGATGACCGCACATAAACGCACCCGGGGTTAAGTTCATTAATCGTGGAAATCACTCCGGGACCACAAAACAGTGAGTGTCCATGAAAGAGGCCAGATTCGCCAAGAGCTGTGAGTGTTGATGACCGACATGTAAACACACCATGGGGTTCGTTAATCGTGAAAATCACTCCGGGACCCCAAAACAGTGAGTAATAGTCCACAAACGGGCCAAAATCGGCCAAAACTACGAGTGTTGATGACCGACACGTAAGCGCACCTTGGGGTTCAACAACTATGGAAATCGCTTCGGGACACCCAAACGGTGAGTAATACTCCACGAAACGGGTGAGAATTGGCCAGAACTTTGATTGTTCATGACGGACACGTAAACGCACCCCATGGATCGTCAATCTTGGAAATCGCTCTAGGACCCCAAGGTGGTGAGTAATAGTGCACGAAACGGACCAGAATCGGCCAAAATTGTGAGTGTTGATGACCGACACGTAAACGCACCCCGGGGTTCCTCAATCGTCGAAATCACTTCGGGACCCCAAAACTGCGTAATAGTCCAAGAAACGGGCCAGAATCGGCCCATACTACGGGTCTTGACGACCAACACGTAAGCACACCTTGGGGTTCGACAACCATGGAAATCGCTTTGGGACTCGAAAACAGTGATTAATAGTCAATGAAAAAGTCGAGAAATGGACAAACCTAGGACTATTGATGAACGATACATAAATGCACGCCGGGGTTCGTCAATCATGGAAATCGCTCAGGGACCCAAAATCAGTGAGTAATAGTCCATGAAACGGCCAGAATCGGCCAAAACTGCGAGTGTTGATGACCGACACATAGACGCACCCCGGTGTTCGTCCATTGTGGAAATCACTCCAGGACCCCAAAATAGTGAGTAATAGTCCATGAAACGGTCCTGAGTTGGCCAAAACCGCGATTGTTGATGACCGACACGTAAGAGCAGCTTGGGGTTCAACAACCATGGAAATCGCTCTGGGACCCCAAAATGTTGAGTAACAGCCCATGAAATGGGTCAGAATCGACAAAGACCGCGAGTGTTCATGACCAACACTTAAATGCACCCTGGGTTCGTTAATCGTGGAGATCACTCTAAGACCTCAAAAACAGTTAGTAATAGTCCATGAAACGGGGCAGAATCGACCAAAATTGTGAGTGTTGATCACCGGCGCATAAACGCACCCCGGGGTTAAGTTCGTTAATCGTGGAAATCACTCCGGGACCACAAAACAGTGAGTAATAGTCCATGAAACAGGCCAGATTCGGCCAGAACTGTGAGTGTTGATGACCGACACGTAAACGCACCCCGGGGTTTGTCAATTGTGGAAATCACTCCGGGACCTCAAAATAGTGAGTAATAGTCCGCGAAACGGGCCAGAATCGGCCAAAACTACGAGTGTTGATGACCGACACGTAAACGCACCTTGGGGTTCAACAACTATGGAAAACGCTTCGGGACACCAAAATGGTGAGTAATACTCCACGAAACGGGTGAAAATTGGCCAAGACTTTGAGTGTTGACGACGGAGACGTAAATGCACCCTTGGATCATATATCGTGGAAATCGCTCTGGGACCCCAAACCGGTGAGTAATAGTGCACGAAACGGACCAAAATCGGCCAAAATTGTGAGTGTTGATGACCGACAAGTAAACACACCCCGGGGTTCGTCAATCGAGGAAATCACATCGGGACCCCAAAACTAAGTAATAGTCCAAAAAATGGGCCAGAATTGGCCCAGACTGCGAGTCTTGACGACCAACACGTAAGCACATCTTGGGGTTCGACAACCATGGAAATCGCTTTGGGACCCCAAAACAGTGAGTAATAGTCCATGAAAGAGTCCATAAACAGACAGACCTAGGACTACTGATGAACGATACACCCGGGGTTTGTCAATCATGGAAATCGCTCAGGGACCCGAAATCAGTGAGTAATAGTCCATGAAACGGCAGAATCGGCCAAAACTGCAAGTGTTGATGACCGACACATAGACGCACCCCGGTGTTCGTCAATTGTGGAAATCACTCTAGGACCCCAAAATAGTGACTAATAGTCCATGAAAAGGGCCAGAATCGGCCAAAACCGCGATTGTTGATGACCGACACGTAAGAGCACCTTGGGGTTCAACAACCAAGGAAATCGCTTTGGGACCGCAAAACGGTGAGTAATAGCCTACTGAATGGGTCAGAATCGACAAAGACCGCGAGTGTTCATGACCAACACTTAAACGCACCCGGGGGTTTGCTAATCGTGGAAATCACTCGGAGACCTCAAAACAGTGAGTAATAGTCGATGAAACGGGGCAGAATCGACCAAAACTTTGAGTGTTGATGACCGGCACATAAACGCACCCCGGGGTTAAGTTCATTAATCATGGAAATCACTCCGGGACCACAAAACAGTGGGTGTCCATGAAAGAGGCCAGATTCGACAAGAACTGTGAGTGTTGATGACCGACATGTAAACACATCCTGGGGTTCGTCAATCGTGGAAATCACTCCGGGGCCCCAAAACAGTGAGTAATAGTCCACAAAACGGGCCAGAATCGGCCAAAACTACGAGTGTTGATGACCGACACGGAAGCGCACCTTAGGGTTCAACAACTATGGAAATCGCTTCGGGACACCCAAACGGTGAGTAATACTCCACGAAATGTGTGAGATTTGGCCAAAACTTTGATTGTTCACGACGGACACGTAAACGCACCCCATGGATCGTCAATCTTGGAAATCGCTCTAGGACCCCAAGGCGGTGAGTAATAGTGCAGGAAACGGACCGGAATCGGCCAAAATTGTGAGTGTTGATGACCGACACGTAAACGCACCCCGGGGTTCGTCAATCGTCGAAATCACTTCGGGAGCACAAAAATGTGTAATAGTCCAAGAAACGGGCCAGAATCGGCCCAGACTACGAGTCTTGACGACCAACACGTAAGCACACCTTGGGGTTCGACAACCATGGAAATCGCTTTGGGACTCGAAAACGGTGAGTAATAGTCCATGAAAAAGTCCAGAAATTGACAAACCTAGGACTATTGATGAACGATACATAAATGCACGCCGGGGTTCGTCAATCATGGAAATCGCTCAGGGACCCAAAATCAGTGAGTAATAGTCCATGAAACGGCCATAATCGGCCAAAACTGCGAGTGTTGATGACCGACACATAGACGCACCCCGGTGTTCGTCCATTGTGGAAATCACTCCAGGACCCCAAAATAGTGAGTAATAGTCCATGAAACGGTCCTGAGTTGGCCAAAACCGCGATTGTTGATGACCGACACGTAAGAGCAGCTTGGGGATCAACAACCATGGAAATCGCTTTGGGACCCCAAAATGTTGAGTGACAGCCCATGAAATGGGTCAGAATCGACAAAGACCGCGAGTGTTCATGACCAACACTTAAATGCACCCTGGGTTCGTTAATCGTGGACATCACTCTAAGACCTCAAAAACAGTTAGTAATAGTCCATGAAACGGGGCAGAATCGACCAAAATTGTGAGTGTTGATCACCGGCGCATAAACGCACCCCGGGGTTAAGTTCGCTAATCGTGGAAATTACTCCGGGACCACAAAACAGTGAGTAATAGTCCATGAAACAGGCCAGATTCGGCCAGAACTGTGAGTGTTGATGACCGACACGTAAACGCACCCCGGGGTTTGTCAATTGTGGAAATCACTCCGGGACCTCAAAATAGTGAGTAATAGTCCATGAAAACGGGCCGAATCGGCCAAAACTACGAGTGTTGATGACCGACACATAAACGCACCTTGGGGTTCAACAACTATGGAAAACGCTTCGGGACACCAAAATGGTGAGTAATACTCCACGAAACGGGTGAAAATTGGCCAAGTCTTTGAGTGTTGACGACGGAGACGTAAATGCACCCTTGGATCATATATCGTGGAAATCGCTCTGGGACCCCAAACCGGTGAGTAATAGTGCATGAAACGGACCAAAATCGGCCAAAATTGTGAGTGTTGATGACCGACAAGTAAACACACCCCGGGGTTCGTCAATCGTGGAAATCACATCGGGACCCCAAAACTAAGTAATAGTCCAAAAAATGGGCCAGAATTGGCCCAGACTGCGAGTCTTGACGACCAACACGTAAGCACATCTTGGGGTTCGACAACCATGGAAATCGCTTTGGGACCCCAAAACAGTGAGTAATAGTCCATGAAAGTGTCCATAAACAGACAGACCTAGGACTACTGATGAACGATACACCCAGGGTTTGTCAATCATGGAAATCGCTCAGGGACCCGAAATCAGTGAGTAATAGTCCATGAAACGGCAGAATATGCCAAAACTGCAAGTCTTGATGACCGACACATAGACGCACCCCGGTGTTCGTCAATTGTGGAAATCACTCTAGGACCCCAAAATAGTGACTAATAGTCCATGAAAAGGGCCAGAATCAGCCAAAACCGCGATTGTTGATGACCGACACGTAAGAGCACCTTGGGGTTCAACAACCAAGGAAATCGCTTTGGGACCGCAAAACGGTGAGTAATAGCCTACTGAATGGGTCAGAATCGACAAAGACCGCGAGTGTTCATGACCAACACTTAAACGCACCCGGGGGTTTGCTAATCGTGGAAATCACTCGGAGACCTCAAAACAATGAGTAATAGTCGATGAAACGGGGCAGAATCGACCAAAACTTTGAGTGTTGATGACCGGCACATAAACGCACCCCGGGGTTAAGTTCATTAATCGTGGAAATCACTCCGGGACCACAAAACAGTGAGTGTCCATGAAAGAGGCCAGATTCGGCCAGAACTGTGAGTGTTGATGACCGACATGTAAACACATCCCGGGTTCGCAATCGTGGAAATCACTCCGGGGCCCCAAAACAGTGAGTAATAGTCCACAAACGGGCCGAATCGGCCAAAACTACGAGTGTTGATGACCGACACTAAGCGCACCTTAGGGTTCAATAACTATGGAAATCGCCGACACCCAAACGGTGAGTAATACTCCACGAAATGTGTGAGAATTGGCCAAAACTTTGATTGTTCACGACGGACACATAAACGCACCCCATGGATCGTCAATCTTGGAAATCGCTCTAGGACCCCAAGGCGGTGAGTAATAGTGCAGGAAACGGACCGGAATCGGCCAAAATTGTGAGTGTTGATGACCAACACGTAAACGCACCCCGGGGTTCGTCAATCGTCGAAATCACTTCGGGAGCACAAAACTGCGTAATAGTCCAAGAAACGGGCCAGAATCGGCCCAGACTACGAGTCTTGACGACCAACACGTAAGCACACCTTGGGGTTCGACAACCATGGAAAGCGCTTTGGGACTCGAAAACGGTGAGTTATAGTCCATGAAAAAGTCCAGAAATGGACAAACCTAGGACTATTGATGAACGATACATAAATGCACGCCGGGGTTCGTCAATCATGGAAATCGCTAAGGGACCCAAAATCAGTGAGAAATAGTCCATGAAACGGACATAATCGGCCAAAACTGCGAGTGTTGATGACCGACACATAGACGCACCCCGGTGTTCATCCATTGTGGAAATCACTCCAGGACCCCAAAATAGTGAGTAATAGTCCATGAAACGGTCCCGAGTCGGCCAAAACCGCGATTGTTGATGACTGACACGTAAGAGCAGCTTGGGGTTCAACAACCATGGAAATTGCTTTGGGACCCCAAAATGTTGAGTAATAGCCCACGAAATGGGTCAGAATCGACAAAGACCACGAGTGTTCATGACCAACACTTAAATGCAACCTGGTTTCGTTAATCATGGAGATCACTCTAAGACCTAAAAAACAGTTAGTAATAGTCCATGAAATGGGGCAGAATCGACCAAAATTGTGAGTGTTGATCACCAGCGCATAAACGCACCCCGGGGTTAAGTTCGTTAATCGTGGAAATCACTCGGGGACCACAAAACAGTGAGTAATAGTCCATGAAACAGGCCAGATTCGGCCAGAACTGTGAGTGTTGATGACCGACACGTAAACGCACCCCGGGGTTTTTCAATTGTGGAAATCACTCCAGGACCTCAAACTAGTGAGTCATAGTCCATGAAACGGGCCAGAATCGGCCAAAACTACGAGTGTTGATGACCGACACGTAAACGCACCTTGGGGTTCAACAACTATGGAAAACGCTTCGGGACACCAAACCGGTGAGTAATACTCCACGAAACGGGTGAAAATTGGCCAAAACTTTGAGTGTTGACGACGGAGACGTAAATGCACCCTTGGATCGTCAATCGTGGAAATCGCTCTGGGACCCCAAACAGTTGAGTACTAGTGCATGAAACGGACCAAAATCGGCCAAAATTGTGAGTGTTGATGGCTGACAAGTAAACACACCCTGGGGTTCGTCAATCGTGGAAATCACATCGGGACCCCAAAACTAAGTAATAGTCCAAAAATGGGCCAGAATCGGCCCAGACTGCGAGTCTTGACGACCAACACGTAAGCACACCTTGCGGTTCGACAACCATGGAAATCGCTTTGGGACCCCAAAATAGTGAGTAATAGTCCATGAAAGAGTTCATAAACGGACATGCCTAGGACTACTGACGAACGATACATAAACGCACCCCGGGGTTTGTCAATCATGGAAATCGCTCAGGGACCCGAAATCAGTGAGTAATAGTCCATGAAACGGCAGAATCGGCCAAAACTGCGAGTGTTGATGACCGACACATAGACGCACCCCGGTGTTCGTCAATTGTGGAAATCACTATGGGACCCCAAAGTAGTGACTAATAGTCCATGAAAAGGGCCAGAATCGGCCAAAACCGCGATTGTTGATGACCGACACGTAAGAGCACCTTGGGGTTCAACAACCATGGAAATCGCTTTGGGACCGCAAAACGGTGAGTAATAGCCTACGAAATGGGTCAGAATTGACAAAGACTGCGAGTGTTCATGACCAACACTTAGACGCACCCTGGGGTTTGCTAATCGTGGAAATCACTCGGAGACCTCAAAACAGTGAGTAATAGTCCATGAAACGGGGCAGAATCGACCAAAACTGTGAGTGTTGATGACCTGCACATAAACGCACCCCGGGGTTAAGTTCGTTAATCGTGGAAATCACTCCGGGACCACAAAACAGTGAGTGTCCATGAAACAGGCCAGATTCGGCCAGAACTGTGAGTGTTGATGACCGACGTGTAAACACACCCTGGGGTTCGTCAATCGTGGAAATCACTCCGGGACCCCAAAATAGTGAGTAATAGTCCATGAAACGGGCCAGAATCGGCCAAAACTACGAGTGTTGATGACCGACACGTAAGCGCACCTTGGGGTTCAACAACTATGGAAAACGCTTCGGGACACCAAAACGGTTAGTAATGCTCCACGAAATGGGTGAAAATTGGCCAAAACTTTGAGTGTTAACGACGGAGACGTAAATGCACCCTTGGATCATCAATCGTGGAAATCGCTCTGGACCCCAAACCGGTGAGTAATAGTGCACGAAACGGACCAAAATCGGCCAAAATTGTGAGTGTTGATGACGGACAAGTAAACACACCCCAGGGTTCGTCAATCGTGGAAATCACATCGGGACCCCAAAACTAAGTAATAGTCCAAAAAATGGGCCAGAATCGGCCCAGACTGCGAGTCTTGACGACCAACACGTAAGCACATCTTGGGGTTGGACAACCATGGAAATCGCTTTGGGACACCAAAGTGGTGAGTAATAGTCCATGAAAGAGTCCATAAACGGACAGACCTAGGAAACATGGAAATCACTCATGGACCCGAAATCAGTGAGTAATAGTCCATGAAACGGCCAGAATCGGCCAAAACTGCGAGTGTTGATGACTGACACATAGACGCACCCCGGTGTTCGTTCATTGTGGAAATCACTCCGGGACCCCAAAATAGTGAGTTATAGTCCACGAAACGGGCCTGAATTGGACAAAACTGCGATTGTTGATGACCGACACGTAAGAGCACCTTAGGGTTCAACAACCATGGAAATCGCTTTGGGACCCCAAAACGGTGAGTAATAGCCCACGAAACGGGTCAGAATCGACAAAGACCACGAGTGTTCATGACCAACACTTAAATGCACCCTGGGGTTGGTTTGTCGTAGAAATCACTCCAAGACCTCAAAAACTGTTAGTAATAGTCCATGAAACGGGGCAGAATCAACCAAAACTGTAAGTGTTGATCACCGGCACATAAACTCTCCCCGGGGTTAAGTTTGTTAATCGTGGAAATCACTTCGGGACCAAAAACAGTGAGTAATAGTCCATCAAACAGGCCATATTCGGCCAGAACTATGAGTGTTGATGACCGACACATAAACTCACCCCGGGATTCGCCAATAGTGGATATCACTTTGGGACCCCATAACCGAGTAATAGTCCAAGAAACGGGACAGAATCGGCCCAGACTGCGAGTCTTGATGACCAACACGTAAGAACACCTTGGGGTTCGACAACCATGGAAATCGCTTTGGGACCCCAAAACGATGAGTAATAGTCCATGAAAGAGCCCATAAACGGACAAATCTAGGACTATTGATGAACGATAAATAAACGGACCCCAGTGCTCGATAAACATGGAAATCACTCATGGACCCGAAATCAGTGAGTAATAGTCCATGAAACGGCCAGAATCGGCCAAAATTGTGAGTGTTGATGACAGACACGTAAGAGCACCTTGGGGTTGAACAACCATGGAAATCGCTTTGGGACCGCAAAACGGTGAGTAATAGCCCACGAAACGGGTCAGAATCGACAAAGACCGCGAGTGTTCATGACCAACACTCAAATGCACCCTGGGGTTCGTTAATCGTGGAAATCCCTCTGAGACCTCAAAACAGTGAGTAATAGTCCATGAAACTGGGCAGAATCGACCAAAACTGTGAGTGTTGATGACCAGCATATAAACGCACCCCGGGGTTAAGTTCCTTAATCGTGGAAATCACTTCGGGACCACAAAACAGTGAGTAATAGTCCATGAAACAGGCCAGATTCGGCCAGAACTGTGAGTGTTGATGACCGACATGTAAATGCACCCCGGGGTTCGTCAATCGGGGAAATCACTCTCGGACCCCAAAACAGTGAGTAATAGTCCACGAAACGGGCTAGAATCGGTCAAAACTATGAGTGTTGATGACCGACACGTAAGCGCACCTTGGGGTTCAACAACTATGGAAATCGCTTCAGGACACCTAAACGGTGAGTAATACTCCACGAAACGGGTGAGAATTGGCCGAGTGTTGACGACGGACACGTAACACACCCCAGGGATCGTCAATCTTGGTAATCGCTCTGGGACCCCAAACCCGTGAGTAATAGTGCACGAAAGGGACCAGAATCGGCCAAAATTGTGAGTGCTGATGACCGACACGTAAACGCATCCCGACGTTCGTCAATCGTGGAAATCACTTCGGGACGCCAAAACTGAGTAATAGTCCAAGAAACGGGCCAGAATCGGCCCAGAATGCGAGTCTTGACGACCAACACGTAAGCACAATTTGGGGTTCGACAACGATGGAAATTGCTTTGGGACCCGAAAACGGTGAGTAATAGTCCATGAAAGAGCCCAGAAATGGACAAACCTAGGACTATTGATGAACGATACATAAACACACCTGGGGTTCGTCAGTCATGGAAATCACTCATGGACCCGAAATCAGTGAGTAATAGTCCATGAAACGGCCAGAATCGGCCAAAACTGCGAGTGTTTATGACCGACACATAGACGCACTGAAAGTGCGTTATATCGACTAGAGGGGGGTGAATAGGCGATTTTTATGAATTCTTCACTGAGGAATTTGCTGGTGAGGAAATTCCTTAGCGAAGAACTACTTGCACCGGAATAAGTACTCAGAAGTAAGCATAACAGAATACACGCATGGTCATCATGATGAAATGAAGACTAGCACAGAGTACAGAAATCGTAATCATAGGATAACACAAGATGAGGACAAACAGACTGAAGAAATTGAATTGAGGAAATTGAGAAAGTCTTCAGTCAAAGTGTTCAAACACAGATATGAACAAACACTCAACACAGTAATGAGGAAATGAAAGGGTTGAGGAAATAGAACCAGATTAGGTTGGTGAAGACAATGATTTGGTAGACCAGTTCCAACTGCTGTCTCGGTTATACGTCTGGTTGGAGCGGCTGAGTATTTAAACTCGAGGACACATAGTCCGGACACCCGATCGCTGAGCACGCAGCTCAGATACCAAGTCCTCACCGTATTCTCCTTGAACTAAGGTCACAGACCTCGTCCAATCACTCATGGTAAGTCTTGACCGACTTCCAAACCTTCACAGACTTGGTCACTCGGCGATCCACAATTCCTCTTGGATGCTCTAGACCATGACGCCTAACCGTCTGGAAGAAGCACAGTCTTCAAAGGTAACAAGCGTCGGATCCACGCAGGATCAATTTCTTCAGTGATGCTCAATCACTTTGGGTTTGTAGGGGTTTGGTTTTGGGGTTTTTCCTCACTCGATGATTTTCGCCAAAGTCCTCGAGAGGATGGGTTGCTCTCAAATGACAAGTGTCAAGTTCTCTCGGAGCAGCCAACCAGCTAGTGGTTGTAGGGGGCGGCTATTTATAGCCTAGGGAGCAGCCCGACATGATAAGACATAAATGCCCTTCAATGATATGATCGTTAGGTGGATAAGATATTTTGAGACAGGTGGCAAGAACGACAAGAACGGTCGAAAAATTTGAATATCAAATTCCTCGTATATCATGTTCCTCATCGTGTAGGCAATCCAGACTGGCGAATTCCTAACTCCCGGTCGAAACAAATTCCTCGTGACCGGAAGAACCTCGTCTACATCCTTTGTAGAAGTTGACTGAATCTGTATGAGATTTCAAAGGCTTCTCTCGAAGGGATTGGTAGGTGTAGGATTTTGAGTTGAGCATCACATGGAAATTTTCCTTAGTATTTCCTCGACCCCTTTAACGATGACGGTGTTTTCTATGACTCAAGAAAGAGAAAACGAAACTACGAAAACAAAAGTCTTCACGCTTCATGTTCCTCAAATGAATACCAAGTCTTCAAGGTCACACCAATTTCTTCACTTTCAAAGTCTTGAAAGTCTTCGAATATCAAAGTCTTGATCGAAGAACTTCATTTTAGGGTCGACTTTCTCTGTAAATATCAAACTCCTCATAGACTTATAGACCTATGTACACTCACAAACGCATTAGTTCCTTAACCTATAAGTCTTCAATCCACCAAAATCAGTAAGGGGCACTAGATGCACTTACAATCTCCCCATTTTTGGTGATTGATGACAATATAGGTTAAGTTTTCAACGGGGATAAACATATGAAGTGTAAATGCTGATAATGAGGAATTTGATTGCAAGATATAGAAGAACTCCCCCTGAAGATGTGCATAGTGAGGAATTTGCTTTTGAGGCAATGCACATTTGAAGAGTTGAATCATGGAGATCTCCCCCTATATCTTGTAATTCATACACGCATTTGACATATAATATGAAGAATTTGAAATGCATGATGAAATATGGTGCTTGATGTTATTCAGCATGCGTGCGATAACATTAATGAGGAACAAGCATGCAAAGTAACGCATCGAGAGTATCAGAGCTCAAATAGATTTGCTATGAAGATTTTCAAGGAGCTCAAGAGAATCAGAGCATAGTGCAAGAGCATAATGCATCAAAAGTATCAAAGCACCATTGGGTTTAAGATTACAACTCGATCCAATAAAAAGTTTCAGAAGAACGAGAGTTGTAACTTAATAAATTTAAATTACTGTCTATAGGCAATAAACTAGACCCGCTTGAAGACTAACTCAAATTTCTCCCCCTTTGTCATCAAATGACCAAAAGGATCGAAACTGAGGACTAACGCTCCTGAAGAATGTCAAGTTGAAGAAGGAGCGCCAGCGTTGTTGGGGTCGGTTGTTGTAGTAGGACCTGCCGCGGTGTCGTCCAAGTCTTCATTTTCATCAGTGTCGCGAGATGAAGAATAGGAGCTGGCCACCAAGGAAGGAACTTTGACCTTCTTGTATTTCTTTGGAGGAGGTGCAGACCAGTCAAATTCTTCCTTGATTCCCATTGCCGTCAGTTCTTCTTCACTGTAGACATGTGAAAGAACAGCCCAGGTGCGTTTGAAGGTTTCATGGAGGTAGTAGTGGTTTTCTTCACCGCATTGTGTGTTGAGGTCATGTTGTGAAGAAATGAACCAAACCGACGCTGACCCATTTATGATTACGATCAACCTTCCGATGAAGACCGAGGAGTAACTCACGATCACCATTACCACAGGTGCGATAGCTTGAGGACTTTGCTTGACTGAGGTATTTGCGGCAGAGTCATGTGTGGCAGAGTCATCATTGGTGGAGTAATATGCTGCTTTGCGAAACTGTCCATCCAATGGACGAATGCCTTCATCGATCACAGCAGTAGCCTTGCCCTTGTCATCAGCTGAGGTAAATGTCCGTTTGAGGACTTCAATCGGGGGCAAGTAGCTGCAGTGGTTCAGAGTATCAGCCTTGTAATTGAGTGAAGACCTTGTCCTGATGAATCTCATTATCCAAGGCGCATAAGGCTTCAGCTCAAATGGTGACATAGCAATGTTTGCCAGAGTCCTCATGAAGAAATCATGGAAGTTGACGGGAACGCCATGGATGATGTTGAAAAGCATATTCTTCATGATGCCAACGACTTCTTCATCATTCGAGTCGTGGCCTTTGATAGGACTGATTGTCTTCGTCAGAATCCGATAAACAGTCCGAGGCACATACAATAATTCCTTGACGAGGAATTTGGTTCTTGGGGCCTGCCTTGGCTTCAAAGGCTTCATCAACACTTGCATATAGTGATTTGAAAGTTCGGTTCGTTGTAGATACAACGAGCACCATCAAGTTGAGGACTGAGTGGTAGAGCACGGCAATTCATTCTTGGTGCACGGTAGTGAGTATTTTCGGACATCGATCTAATACCCATGAGTTCATGTCTTGGCGTCTCCGGTGATGTGCAGCGTTGCATAGAATTGAAGAATGAGTTCTTCATTCCAGTCACAGATATTAGTGCAGAAATTCAGAAGTCTTGCGTCGTGAAGAACACTGAGGACAGGCTCAAAGCCTGGCAGAGACTCCATGTCCACATGAGGAATATGAGCATGATCGAAGACTTTGTCTTTGTTGAAGAGCACCGAGGAATAGAAGTTGGCTTGGCTGGCAGTCCGAAACGCCTCTTCCTTATCGAGCGTAATCATATGGATTATAGTTAGTGAAGAATCGTGCTCGGCAAAGAAATCATCAGCCTTGAACTTTTGCTTGCTTGAGAACGGATTCTTTTGCTTGGGCAGAGGGGTGTCAGTGAGTTGCATCACCACCTCAGGAATCACAAGTTCAGGTTCTTCAGGCTGAGGAATTTCTTCTTCCTCAACAGGTGCAGTCTGAGGATCAGCAGCAGCAGGTTCATCAACACTAGTGGCTGGAATTTCTTCATGCACAGAGCAAGTGGGGTGAGTTTCTTCAGAGTCCATTTGGACTGTTTGTGGAGGGGACTGAGGAATTTGTTGGAGCGGGGTGAAGAGAGGAGTATGGGGATGCAGACTTTCCCAAAAGTCATCATTCATCACTGGTGTGGTGCATTCTATATCCACATCTTCATCTTCAATTTCCTCAACACCAGCCTCTTCAGCTGTGAACTGAGGCATAGGTGACGAAATGACTGGGGTTGAAGGGATGGCGTCCACTTCAATTTCTTCATCAATCTGCTTTGACGAAGCAGCAGAATGATGGTCTTTATCAGATCCTATTGGGATCTCATAGTCTTCTCCAAAAGGAACAAGGTCCTTTGATGGCACGGAGGAAATCGGAACAACATCAATTGGATTTTCGGATGAGCTGGTCATAGGCTTCATTTTCTTCGCAGCCGAAGAATCTGACGCAACTGATGCTTTCCTTTTCTTCACAGCAGCTTGTTCTGCAGCCTTAGTTTTCTTCACATCAGAGGCAGATGGAAGAATTGGAGTTGGAGTTGGCGCAGGAGGAGCTGAGGAATTTGGTTGATTTTCTTGAGGCACAACTGATGCAGTTGCCCTGACTTCTTCAGTTTCTTCAGGCGCACCACTAGTGGATGCCACGGCAATTTCTTCGGTGGTGGAATGGGATCATCAGCCTGGAACTAGCATTTTCATCAGCAGCTGAGCGTCATCGGTGGTCTTGGCATGTTCTTCGATCTGCTGAGCCGAGGCTTCACTGAGGAATTTCATGTTGCACTGGGGCAGCAACATTTGTGAATTTCTTCGTCAGGTTGACGAATCTGACCTTGGCTCCTTGTCAATCAGCATAGTAAGAATCGAAGTTTTTGCTAAGGTCTTGAATTTTAGTCTGGACCTTGAGAAGTTCCACAGGTGTCATTTTGACAACGTTTTTCTTCAGGAACTTCTCCTTTATGTATTGAGCCTTTTTGATTTCTCTTGCCTTCTCAAACTTCCATTTTTCTTCAGCGATGAAGTGAGTCAACATATGACTTTGTCCAGGTGTCAGATGAAAGTCAGGCATAGGTGTATTGGGATCCTTGTGCCAGAGATAAATATAGTCGAGGACTTTCTTCGGATCCAACAGCAGTGGCACAAACGTACCTTTGGCTCTAGCGGCCTTTTCTTGACGGTCTCTGATGATTTCCGCAAGTTCAGAAGCTTCATCATCAGAAGGCACATGGAATGCAACCTGTTTCTTCTTTGGGCTTGGCCGAGGAACTCGCCCATTTGTTGCTTTGGTCTTCAAATGAGTCGGGCGGATGATGAAATTGAGCTCTTGAGGAACTTGCGAAACGCTGAGGCAATTGAGAAGCCAGCAGTCCTTTGACATGTAGCCAGGTGCACAGGAACTGAGGATTTTAACGGAGCTGTTGAAGACTTTGGTGGAGCTGTAGCAGTGTGAGGAATTTGCCTTGAGGGCGCTGCTGAGGAACTTGGTTTATGAGCAGGCTTCTTTGGCATGGATTTCCTCGGTTTGACTGAGGCCTCGATGGCGATGCGATGGCAAAATCCTCATTGAATTTCTTCACTGCCTCCTTGGCTTGTTTTGCCAATTTAGCTTGGCGCTTAGCCCATTCATCAGGAAAGTCCTCACCACGTTTGATGCTTGTGGGATCAGCTACTTGGCCAGGTGCCAATGGAGCTCTTGGGCATGGAGGATTTAGAGCGAATTTCTTCATGTACTTTGGAGTCACATATCTGTACTCCCTCCATTCCCGTGCCCATCTCCGTTCAATCTTCTGAATACGCACCTTGCGCTGATTTTTGTTTTCTTCATCAGGTGTGCAATAGTCAGCATAAATTTCCTCAGGGATTTCAAACACAGTCATAACCTCAGGTTTCTTTCCTCCTTTCTGTGGCTTCTTACCGTCTGCCATGTTCTTCAGTTGAGGAATTTGAACAATTGAGTTCTCTGAAGAAGTATGCAGTTTTTCTTCGAGGAACGCTGCAAATGAGTTAAGTTGATGAGAACCTAGTGATTCAGCAGCGGACATGTGTACCTGTGAACAGAGTATAGTTGCAAGGAATTTGGAGAGGTCATATGCGTTCTCAGAAGGTTTTTTTTTCAAAAAGAACAAGTTTTGAGGATTTTGACCTGATGAGCCTTGAAGAATTTCACTAAGCGTTCTTTGTCTTAGGTTCCAGAGTTGTACAGATCGAGGATCCACACAATTGAGGAATCTTGAAGAAAATCATTGCTTAGAGAAACAAATCAAGAGCATATTTGTTTGAGGTGTTCATATGTGTGAAGATTTGAAGAATAAACACCTTTGAAGATTTTCAGGAAGGTTTGAGAATCAAAGCGAGTAATAAAAGTAACTTTTAATTACCCGAAGTGAAGAACACGACGAACTGAGAAGAACAGTTGGGAAGTTAAATCGGTTCAGATCTTCCACGCCCTAACTTGGCGGAGGAAGACAGCTACTGCGGCGGCGGAGTGAGGATTTCATGATCGACCAGTACGTCGGCGACGAGGTCGAGGCGGTGAAGCTTTTCCTCACCGGCGATGATGGAGTAGCGGCGGCGCTAGGGTTTGAGGAGCTCGAGCGGGAGAGAGAGGTCGAGCGGAGTAAAAGAAGTGAGGAAGGGAAGAGGGGTATTTATAGACACGGTGAAAAACACAAGATGAAGACAAACAGACTGAAGAAATTGAACTGAGGAAATTGAGAAAGTCTTGATCAAAGTCTTCAAACACAGATATGAACAAACACTCAACACAAAGAATGAGGAAATGAAAGGGTTGAGGAAATAGAACCAGTTAGGTTGGTGAAGACAATGATTTGGTAGACCAGTTCCAACTGCTGTCTCGGTTATGCGTCTGGTTGGGCGGCTGAGTATTTAAACTTGAGGACACACAGTCCGGACACCCGATCGCTGAGCACGCAGCTCAGACACCAAGTCCTCACCGTATTCTCCTTGAACTATGGTCACACAGACCTCGTCCAATCACTGTGGTAAGTCTTGAGCGACTTCCAAACCTTCACAGACTTGGTCACTCGGCGATCCACAATTCCTCTTGGATGCTCTAGACCATGGCGCCTAACCGTCTGGAAGAAGCACAGTCTTCAAAGGTAACAAGCGTCGGATCCACGCAGGATCAATTTCTTGATGATGCTCAATCACTTTGGGTTTGTAGGGTTTGGTTTTGGGTTTTCCTCACTCGATGATTTTTGCTCAAAGTCCTCAGAGGATGGGTTGCTCTCAAATGACAAGTGTCAAGTTCTCTCGGAGCAGCCAACCAGCTAGTGGTTGTAGGGGGCGGCTATTTATAGCCTAGGGAGCCGCCCGACATGATAAGACATAAATGCCCTTCAATGATATGACCGTTAGGTGGATAAGATATTTTGGGACAGGTGGCGCCAAGAAGACAGCAACGGTCGGAAATTTGAATATCAAATTCCTCGGGGCTATCATGTTCCTCATCGTAGGCAATCCAAGACCGGCGAATTCCTAACTCAGTCGAACAAATTCCTCGTGACCGGAAGAACTTCGTCTCATCCTTTGTAGAAGTTGATTGAACTGTATGAGATTTCAAAGGCTTCTCTCAAGGGATTGGTAGGTGTAGGATTTTGAGTTGAGCATCACATGGAAATTTTTCCTTAGTATTTCCTCGACCCCCTTTAACAGTACGGTGTTACCTATGACTCAAGAAAGAGAAAACGAAACTACGAAAACAAAAGTCTTCACGCTTCATGTTCCTCAAATGAATACCAAGTTTTCAAGGTCACACCAATGTCTTCACTTTCAAAGTCTTTAGAATATCAAAGTCTTCAGTCGAAGAACTTCATTTTTAGGGGTCGACTTTCTCTGTAAATATCAAACTCCTCATAGACTTATAGACCTATGTACACTCACAAACGCATTAGTTCCTTAACCTATAAGTCTTCAATCCACCAAAATCACTAAGGGGCACTAGATGCACTTACACGCACCCCGGTGTTCGTCAATCGTGGAAATCATTTCGGGACCCCAAAATAGTGAGTAATAGTCCATGAAACGGGCCTGAATCATCCAAAACCGTGATTGTTGATGACTGACATGTAAGAGCACCTTGGGGCTCAACAACCATGAAAATCGCTTTGGGACCCCAAAACGGTGAGTAATAGCCCACAAAATGGGTCAGAATCGACAAAGACCGCGAGTGTTCATGACCAACAATTAAATGCACCCTGGAGTTTGTTAATCGTGGAAATCACTCGAAGACCTCAAAACAATTAGAATAGTCCATGAAATGGGGCAGAATCGACCAAAACTGTGGGTGTTGATCACCGGCACATAAACGCACCCCGGGGTTAAGTTCGTCAATCGTGGAAATCAGTCTGGGACCCCAAAACAGTGAGTAATAGTCCACGAAACGGGCCAGAATCGGCCAAAACGACGAGTGTTGATGACCGACACGTAACCACACCTTGGGGCTCAACAACTATGGAAATCGCGTCGGGACACCAAAACGGTGAGTAATAGTCCATGAAACGGGTCAGAATTGGACAAAACTTTGAGTGTTCACGACGGACACGTAAATGCACCCCGGGGATCATCAATCGTGGAAATCGCTCTGATACCCCAAACCAGTTAGTTATAGTGCACGAAACGAACCAGAATAGGCCAAAATTGTGAGTGTTGACGATCGACACGTAAACGTAACACGGGGTTCGTCAATCGTGGAAATCACTTCGGGACCCCAAAACTGAGTAATAGTCCAAGAAACGGGCCAGAATCGGCCCAGACTGCGAGTCTTGACGACCAACACGTAAGCACACCTTGGGTTCCGACAACCATGGAAATCACTTTGGGACCCAAAAACGGCGAGTAATAGTCCATGAAAGAGCCCAGAAATGGACAAACCTAGGACTATTGATGAACGATTCATAATCGCACCTCGGGGTTCGATAAACATGGAAATCACTCATGGACCCGAAATCAATGAGCAATAGTCAATGAAACGGCCATAATCGGCCAAAACTGCGAGGGTTTATGACCGACACATAGACGCACCCTGGTGTTCGTCAATCATGGAAATCTCTTCGGGACCCCAAAATAGTGAGTAATATTCTACGAAACGGGCCAGTATCGGCCAAAACCGCGATTGTTGATGACCGACACGTAAGAGCACCTTGGTGTTCAACAACCTTGCAAATCGCTTTGGGACCGCAAAATGGTGAGTAATAGCCCATGAAACGGCTCAGAATCGAAAAGACCGCAGGTGTTCATGACCGACACTAAAACGCACCCTGGGGTTCGTTAATCGTGGAAATCACTCCTAGAGCTCAAAATAGTGAGTAATAGTCCATGAAACGGGGCAGAATCGACCAAAACTGTAAGTGTTGATGACCGGCACATAAACGCACCCCGGAGTTAAGTTTGTTAATCGTGGAAATCACTCCGGGACCATAAATCAGTGAGTAATAGTCCATGAAACAGGCTAGATTCGGCCAGAACTGTGAGCGTTGATGGCCGACACGTAAAAACACACCGGGGTTCGTCAATCGTGGAAATCACTCTGGGACCCCAAAACAGTGAGTAATAGTCCACGAAACGGGCCAGAATCGGCCAAAACTACGAGTGTTCATGACCGACAAGTAAGCGCACCTTGGGGTTCAACAACTATGGAAATCGCGTCGGGACACCAAAATTGTGAGTAATATTCCACGAAACGGGTGAGAATTGGCCAAAAACTTTGATTGTTGACGACGGACACGTAAACGCACCCCGGGGATCGTCAATCGTGGAAATCGCTCTGGGACCCCAAAACGGTGAGTAATAGTGCACGAAACAAACCAGAATAGGCCAAAATTGTGAGTGTTGCTGACCGACACGTAATCGTAACACGGGGTTCATCAATCGTGGAAATCACTTCGGGACCCCAAAACTGAGTAATAGTCCAAGAAACGGGCCAGAATCAGCCCAGACTGCGAGTCTTCACGACCAACACGTAAGCACACCTTGGGGTTCGACAACCATGGAAATCACTTTGGGACCCGAAAATGGTGAGTAATAGTCCATGAAAGAACACAGAAATGGACAAACCTAGGACTATTGATGAACGATATGTAAACGCACCCCGGGTTTCGATAAACATGGACATCTCTCATGGACCGGAAATCAATCAGTAATAGTCCATGAGACGGCCAGAACCGGCCAACACTGCGAGTGTTTATGACCGGCACATAGACGCACCCCGGTGTTCGTCAATCATGGAAATCATTTTGGGACCCCAAATTAGAGAGTAATAGTCCACGAAACGAGCCTGAGTCGTCCAAAACCGCGATTGTTGATGACCGACACGTAAGAGCCCCTTGGGGTTCAACGACCATGGAAATCGCTTTGGGACCCAAAACGGTGAGTAATAGCCCACGAAATGGGTCAGAATCGACAAACACCGTGAGTGTTCATGACCAACACTTAAACGCCCCCTGGGGTTCGTTAATCGTGGAAATCACTCCAAGACCTCAAAACAATTAGTAATAGTCCATGAAACGGGGCAGAATCGACCAAAACTGTGAGTGTTGATGACCGAAACGTAAATGCACACCGTGGTTCGTTAATCGTGGAAATCACTTCGGGACCCAAAACCTGAGTAATAGTCCAAGAAACAGGCCAGAATCAGCCTAGACTGCGAGTCTTGACGACCAACACGTAAGCACACCTTGGGGCTCGACAACCATGGAAATCACTTTGGGACCCGAAAACAGTGAGTAATAGTCCTTGAAAGAGCCCAGAAATGGACAAACCTAGGACTATTGATGAAAGATACGTAAACGCACCCCGGGGTTCGATAAACATGGAAATCTCTCATGGACCCGAAATCAATGAGTAATAGTCCATGAAACGGCCAGAACCGGCCAAAACTGCGAGTGTTTATGACCGACACGTAGACGCACCCCGGTGTTCGTCAATCATGGAAATCATTTCGGGACCCCAAAATAGTGAGTAATAGTCCATGAAACGGGTCTGAATCGTCCAAAACCGCGATTGTTGATGACCGACACGTAAGAGCACCTTGGGGTTCAACAACCATGCAAATCGCTTTGGGACCGCAAAATGATCACTCCGAGACCCCAAAATAGTGAGTAATTGTCCATGAAACGGGCCAGAATGGGCCAAAACTTCCAGTGTTCATGACCGACATGTAAGCACACCTTGGGGTTATACTACTATGGAAATCCCTTCGAGACCCCAAAACAGTGAGTAATAATCCATGAAACGGGACAGAATCGGCCAAAACTGCCAGTTATGATAACCAACACGTAAACGCACCCCATGGTTCGTTAATCGTGGAGATCACTCCGGTACCCCCAAATAGTGAGTAATAGTCCATGAAACGGGCCAGAATCGGCCAAAACTGCAAGTGTTGATGACCGAAACGTAAGCGCATCTTGGGGTTCAACAACTATGGAAATCGCTTCGGGACTCCAAAACAGTGAGTAATAGCCCCATGAAGCAGGCCAGAATCGGCCAAAATTGCCAGTGTTGATGACCGACACGTAAAGGCACCAGAGGGTTCGTTAACCATGGAAACCACTCCCGGACCCCAAAGCAGTGAGTAATAGTCCATGAAACAGGCCAGAATCGGCCAAACATACGAGTATTGATGACCGACACGTAAACGCACCCTAGGGTTCTTTCATCGTGAAAACCACTCTGGGACCCCAAAATAGTGAGTAATAGTCCATGAAACGGGCCAGAATCTGCCAAAACTGCCAGTGTGGATGACCGACACGTAAGCTCACCTTGGGGTTCAACAACTATGGAAATCGCTTCGAGACCCCAAAACAGTGAGTAATGATCCAAGAAACGGGTCAGAATCGGCCAAAACTGCCAGTGTTGGTAACCGACACGTAAACTCACCCCAGGGTTCGTTAATCGTGGAGATCACTCCGGTACCCCCAAATAGTGAGTAATAGTCCACGAAGCGGGCGAGAATCAGCCAAAACTGCAAGTGTTGACGACCGACACGTAAGCGCATCTTGGGGTTCAACAACTATGGAAATCGCTCCGGGACTCCAAAACAATGAGTAATAGCCCCAGGAAGCAGGCCAGAATCGGTCAAAACTGTCAGTGTTGATCACCGACACATAAGCGCACCTTGGTGTTCAACACCTATGGAAATCGCTTCGGGACCCCAAAACAGTGAGTAATATTCCAAGAAACAGGTCAGAATCGGCTAAAAATGCGAGTGTTAATGACCGACATGTAAACGCACCGCATGGTTCGTTAACCATGGAAACCACTCCGGGACCCGAAAACAGTGAGTAATAGTCCATCAAACGGGCCAGAATCGGCCAAAACTGCTAGTGTTGATGATCGACATGTAAGCAGACCTTGGGGTTCAATAATTATGGAAATCGCCACGCGACCCCAAAACGGTGAGTAATAATCCAAGAAACAGGCCAAAATCGGCCAAAACTGTGAGTGTTTATGACCGACACGTAAACGCACCCCAGGGTTTGTTAATTGTGGAAAATTAATCTATGACCCCAAAATACTGAGTAATAGTCCATGAAACAGGCCAGAATCGGCCAAAATTGCCAGTGTTGATGACCGACCGTAAAAGGCACGGAGGGTTCGTTAACCATGGAAACCACTCCCGGACCCCAAAGCAGTGAGTAATAGTCCATGAAACAGGCCAGAATCGGCCAAAACTACGAGTATTGATGACCGACACGTAAACGCACCCTAGGGTTCCTTCATCGTGAAAACCACTCCGAGACCCCAAAATAGTGAGTAATTGTCCATGAAACGGGCCAGAATGGGCCAAAACTTCCAGTGTTCATGACCGACATGTAAGCACACCTTGGGGTTATACTACTATGGAAATCCCTTCGAGACCCCAAAACAGTGAGTAATAATCCATGAAACGGGTCAGAATCGGCCAAAACTGCCAGTTATGATAACCAACACGTAAACGCACCCCATGGTTCGTTAATCGTGGAGATCACTCCGGTACCCCCAAATAGTGAGTAATAGTCCATGAAACGGGCCAGAATCGGCCAAAACTGCAAGTGTTGATGACCAAACGTAAAGCGCATCTTGGGGTTCAACAACTATAAATCGCCGGGACTCCAAAACGGTGAGTAATAGCCCCATGAAGCGAGGCCGAATCGGCCAAAATTGCGGTGTTGATGACCGACACGTAAAGGCACCAGAGGGTTCGTTAACCATGGAAACCACTCCGGACCCCAAAGCGGTGAGTAATAGTCCATGAAACAGGCGAAATCGGCCAAACATACAGTATTGATGACCGACACGTAACGCACCCTAGGGGTTCCTTCATCGTGAAAACCACTCTGGGACCCCAAAATAGTGAGTAATAGTCCACGAAACGGGCCAGAATCTGCCAAAACTGCCAGTGTGGATGACCGACACGTAAGCTCACCTTGGGGTTCAACAACTATGGAAATCGCTTCGAGACCCCAAAACAGTGAGTAATGATCCAAGAAACGGGTCAGAATCGGCCAAAACTGCCAGTGTTGGTAACCGACACGTAAACTCACCCCAGGGTTCGTTAATCGTGGAGATCACTCCGGTACCCCCAAATAGTGAGTAATAGTCCACGAAGCGGGCGAGAATCAGCCAAAACTGCAAGTGTTGACGAAACACGTAAGCGCATCTTGGGGTTCAACAACTATGGAAATCGCTCGGGACTCCAAAACAATGAGTAATAGCCCGAGAAGCGGCGAAATCGGTCAAAACTGTCGGTGTTGATCACCGACACATTAAGCGCACCTTGGTGTTCAACACCTATGGAAATCGCCGACCCCAAAACAGTGAGTAATATTCCAAGAAACAGGTCAGAATCGGCTAAAAATGCGAGTGTTAATGACCGACATGTAAACGCACCGCATGGTTCGTTAACCATGGAAACCACTCCGGGACCCGAAAACAGTGAGTAATAGTCCATCAAACGGGCGAAATCGCCAAAACTGCTAGTGTTGATGATCGACATGTAAGCAGACCTTGGGGTTCAATAATTATGGAAATCGCCACGCGACCCCAAAACGGTGAGTAATAATCCAAGAAACAGGCCAAAATCGGCCAAAACTGTGAGTGTTTATGACCGACACGTAAACGCACCCCAGGGTTTGTTAATTGTGGAAAATTAATCTATGACCCCAAAATACTGAGTAATAGTCCATGAAACAGGCCAGAATCGGCCAAAATTGCCAGTGTTGATGACCGACACGTAAAGGCACCAGAGGGTTCGTTAACCATGGAAACCACTCCCGGACCCCAAAGCAGTGAGTAATAGTCCATGAAACAGGCCAGAATCGGCCAAAACTATGAGTATTGATGACCGACACGTAAACGCACCCTAGGGTTCCTTCATCGTGAAAACCACTCCGAGACCCCAAAATAGTGAGTAATTGTCCATGAAACGGGCCAGAATGGGCCAAAACTTCCAGTGTTCATGACCGACATGTAAGCACACCTTGGGGTTATACTACTATGGAAATCCCTTCGAGACCCCAAAACAGTGAGTAATAATCCATGAAACGGGTCAGAATCGGCCAAAACTGCCAGTTATGATAACCAACACGTAAACGCACCCCATGGTTCGTTAATCGTGGAGATCACTCCGGTACCCCCAAATAGTGAGTAATAGTCCATGAAACGGGCCAGAATCGGCCAAAACTGCAAGTGTTGATGACCGAAACGTAAGCGCATCTTGGGGTTCAACAACTATGGAAATCGCTTCGGGACTCCAAAACAGTGAGTAATAGCCCCATGAAGCAGGCCAGAATCGGCCAAAATTGCCAGTGTTGATGACCGACACGTAAAGGCACCAGAGGGTTCGTTAACCATGGAAACCACTCCCGGACCCCAAAGCAGTGAGTAATAGTCCATGAAACAGGCCAGAATCGGCCAAACATACGAGTATTGATGACCGACACGTAACGCACCCTAGGTTCCTTCATCGTGAAAACCACTGGGACCCCAAAATAGTGAGTAATAGTCCACGAAACGGGCCAGAATCTGCCAAAACTGCCAAAGTGTGGATGACCGACACGTAAGCTCACCTTGGGGTTCAACAACTATGGAAATCGCCGAGACCCCAAAACAGTGAGTAATGATCCAAAAAACAGTGAGTAATATTCCAAGAAACAGGTCGAATCGGCCAAAAATGCGAGTGTTAATAACCGACATGTAAACTCACCCGCATGGTTCGTTAATCGTGGAATCACTCCGGGACCCCAAATAGTGAGTAATAGTCCACAAGCGGGCGAGAATCGGCCAAAACTGCAAGTGTTGACGATCGACACGTAAGCGCATCTTGGGGTTCAACAACTATGGAAATCGCCCGCGACTCCAAAACAATGAGTAATAATCCAAGAAACAGGCCAAAATCGGCCAAAACTGTGAGTGTTTATGACCGACACCCCTGTTTTGTTAATTGTGGAAAATTAATCTATGACCCCAAAATCTGAGTAATAGTCCATGAAACAGGCGAATCGGCCAAAATTGCGATGTTGATGACCGACACGTAAAAGGCACCAGAGGGTTCGTTAACCATGGAAACCACTCCGGACCCCAAAGCGGTGAGTAATAGTCCATGAAACAGGCCAGAATCGGCCAAAACTATGAGTATTGATGACCGACACGTAAACGCACCCTAGGGTTCCTTCATCGTGAAAACCACTCCGAGACCCCAAAATAGTGAGTAATTGTCCATGAAGCGGGCCGAATGGGCCAAAACTTCCGATGTTCATGACCGACATGTAAGCACACCTTGGGGTTATACTACTATGGAAATCCTTGAGACCCCAAAACAGTGAGTAATAATCCATGAAACAGGTCGAATCGCCAAAACTGCGATTATGATAACCAACACGTGCGCACCGCATGGTTCGTTAACCATGGAAATCACTCCGGACCCCAAATAGTGAGTAATAGTCCATCAAACGGGCCAGAATCGCCAAAACTGCTAGTGTTGATGATCGACATGTAAGCGCACCTTGGGGTTCAATAATTATGGAAATCGCCACGCCCCCCAAAGCGGTGAGTAATAATCCAAGAAACAGGCCAAAATCGCCAAAACTGTGAGTGTTTATGACCGACACGTAAACGCACAAAATTGTGGAAAATTAATCTATGACCCCAAAATACTTGAGTAATAGTCCATGAAACAGGCCAGAATCGGCCAAAATTGCCAGTGTTGATGACCGACACGTAAAGGCACCAGAGGGTTCGTTAACCATGGAAACCACTCCCGGACCCCAAAGCAGTGAGTAATAGTCCATGAAACAGGCCAGAATCGGCCAAAACTACGAGTATTGATGACCGACACGTAAACGCACCCTAGGGTTCCTTCATCGTGAAAACCACTCCGAGACCCCAAAATAGTGAGTAATTGTCCATGAAACGGGCCAGAATGGGCCAAAACTTCCAGTGTTCATGACCGACATGTAAGCACACCTTGGGGTTATACTACTATGGAAATCCCTTCGAGACCCCAAAACAGTGAGTAATAATCCATGAAACGGGTCAGAATCGGCCAAAACTGCCAGTTATGATAACCAACACGTAAACGCACCCCATGGTTCGTTAATCGTGGAGATCACTCCGGTACCCCCAAATAGTGAGTAATAGTCCATGAAACGGGCCAGAATCGGCCAAAACTGCAAGTGTTGATGACCGAAACGTAAGCGCATCTTGGGGTTCAACAACTATGGAAATCGCTTCGGGACTCCAAAACAGTGAGTAATAGCCCCATGAAGCAGGCCAGAATCGGCCAAAATTGCCAGTGTTGATGACCGACACGTAAAGGCACCAGAGGGTTCCTTAACCATGGAAACCACTCCCGGACCCCAAAGCAGTGAGTAATAGTCCATGAAACAGGCCAGAATCGGCCAAACATACGAGTATTGATGACCGACACGTAAACGCACCCTAGGGTTCCTTCATCGTGAAAACCACTCTGGGACCCCAAAATAGTGAGTAATAGTCCACGAAACGGGCCAGAATCTGCCAAAACTGCCAGTGTGGATGACCGACACGTAAGCTCACCTTGGGGTTCAACAACTATGGAAATCGCTTCGAGACCCCAAAACAGTGAGTAATGATCCAAGAAACGGGTCAGAATCGGCCAAAACTGCCAGTGTTGGTAACCGACACGTAAACTCACCCCAGGGTTCGTTAATCGTGGAGATCACTCCGGTACCCCCAAATAGTGAGTAATAGTCCACGAAGCGGGCGAGAATCAGCCAAAACTGCAAGTGTTGACGACCGACACGTAAGCGCATCTTGGGGTTCAACAACTATGGAAATCGCCCGGACTCCAAAACAATGAGTAATAGCCCCAGGAAGCAGGCCAGAATCGGTCAAAACTGTCAGTGTTGATCACCGACACATAAGCGCACCTTGGTGTTCAACACCTATGGAAATCGCTTCGGGACCCCAAAACAGTGAGTAATATTCCAAGAAACAGGTCAGAATCGGCTAAAAATGCGAGTGTTAATGACCGACATGTAAACGCACCGCATGGTTCGTTAACCATGGAAACCACTCCGGGACCCGAAAACAGTGAGTAATAGTCCATCAAACGGGCCAGAATCGGCCAAAACTGCTAGTGTTGATGATCGACATGTAAGCAGACCTTGGGGTTCAATAATTATGGAAATCGCCACGCGACCCCAAAGCGGTGAGTAATAATCCAAGAACAGGCCAAAATCGCCAAAACTGTGAGTGTTTATGACCGACACGTAAACGCACCCCAGGGTTTGTTAATTGTGGAAAATTAATCTATGACCCCAAAATACTGAGTAATAGTCCATGAAACAGGCCAGAATCGGCCAAAATTGCCAGTGTTGATGACCGACACGTAAAGGCACCAGAGGGTTCGTTAACCATGGAAACCACTCCCGGACCCCAAAGCAGTGAGTAATAGTCCATGAAACAGGCCAGAATCGGCCAAAACTACGAGTATTGATGACCGACACGTAAACGCACCCTAGGGTTCCTTCATCGTGAAAACCACTCCGAGACCCCAAAATAGTGAGTAATTGTCCATGAAACGGGCCAGAATGGGCCAAAACTTCCAGTGTTCATGACCGACATGTAAGCACACCTTGGGGTTATACTACTATGGAAATCCCTTCGAGACCCCAAAACAGTGAGTAATAATCCATGAAGCGGGTCGAATCGCCAAAACTGCCGCTATGATAACCAACACGTAAACGCACCCCATGGTTCGTTAATCGTGGAGATCACTCCGGTACCCCCAAATAGTGAGTAATAGTCCATGAAACGGGCCAGAATCGGCCAAAACTGCAAGTGTTGATGACCGAAACGTAAGCGCATCTTGGGGTTCAACAACTATGGAAATCGCTTCGGGACTCCAAAACAGTGAGTAATAGCCCCATGAAGCAGGCCAGAATCGGCCAAAATTGCCAGTGTTGATGACCGACACGTAAAGGCACCAGAGGGTTCGTTAACCATGGAAACCACTCCCGGACCCCAAAGCAGTGAGTAATAGTCCATGAAACAGGCCAGAATCGGCCAAACATACGAGTAT
The DNA here is from genome assembly GCA_021605205.1 of Aegilops longissima. NCBI lineage: Eukaryota > Viridiplantae > Streptophyta > Magnoliopsida > Poales > Poaceae > Aegilops > Aegilops longissima. Next base: position 19,211,897 of record CM038680.1, read on the forward strand.
TGATGACCGACACGTAAACGCACCCTAGGGTTCCTTCATCGTGAAAACCACTGGGACCCCAAAATAGTGAGTAATAGTCCACGAAGCGGGCGAGAATCCGCCAAAACTGCCAGTGTGGATGACCGACACGTAAGCTCACCTTGGGTTCAACAACTATGGAAATCGCTCGAGACCCCAAAACAGTGAGTAATGATCCAAGAAACGGGTCGAATCGCCAAAAACTGCCAAGTGTTGGTAATCGACACGTAAACTCACCCTGTGGTTCGTTAATCGTGGAGATCACTCCGCACCCCAAATAGTGAGTAATAGTCCACGGCGGGCGAGAATCAGCCAAAACTGCAAGTGTTGACGATCGACACGTAAGCGCATCTTGGGGTTCAACAACTATGGAAATCGCCCGGACTCCAAAACAATGAGTAATAGCCCGAAGCGTGGCCGAATCGGTCAAAACTGTCGGTGTTGATCACCGACACATTAGCGCACCTTGGTGTTCAACACCTATGGAAATCGCCGACCCCAAAACAGTGAGTAATATTCCAAGAAACAGGTCAGAATCGGCTAAAAATGCGAGTGTTAATGACCGACATGTAAACGCACCGCATGGTTCGTTAACCATGGAAACCACTCCGGGACCCGAAAACAGTGAGTAATAGTCCATCAAACGGGCCAGAATCGGCCAAAACTGCTAGTGTTGATGATCGACATGTAAGCAGACCTTGGGGTTCAATAATTATGGAAATCGCCACGCGACCCCAAAACGGTGAGTAATAATCCAAGAACAGGCCAAAATCGCCAAAACTGTGAGTGTTTATGACCGACACGTAAACGCGCACCCGTGGTTTGTTAATTGTGGAAAATTAATCTATGACCCCAAAATATCGAGTAATAGTCCATGAAACAGCCGAATCGCCAAAATTGCGATGTTGATGACCGACACGTAAAGGCACCAGAGGGTTCGTTAACCATGGAAACCACTCCGGACCCCAAAGCAGTGAGTAATAGTCCATGAAACAGGCGAAATCGCCAAAACTACGAGTATTGATGACCGACACGTAACGCACCCTAGGGTTCCTTCATCGTGAAAACCACTCCGAGACCCCAAAATAGTGAGTAATTGTCCATGAACGGGCCGAATGGGCCAAAACTTCCATGTTCATGACCGACATGTAAGCACACCTTGGGGTTATACTACTATGGAAATCCTTCGAGACCCCAAAACAGTGAGTAATAATCCATGAAACGGGTCGAATCGCCAAAACTGCCGCTTATGATAACCAACACGTAAACGCACCCCATGGTTCGTTAATCGTGGAGATCACTCCGTACCCCAAAAAGTGAGTAATAGTCCATGAACGGGCCGAATCGCCAAAACTGCAAGTGTTGATGACCAAACGTAAGCGCATCTTGGGGTTCAACAACTATGGAAATCGCCGACTCCAAAACAGTGAGTAATAGCCCCATGAAGCGTGCCGAAATCGCCAAAATTGCCAAGTTGATGACCGACACGTAAAGGCACCAGAGGGTTCGTTAACCATGGAAACCACTCCGGACCCCAAAGCAAAGAGTAATAGTCCATGAACAGCCGAATCGCCAAACATACGAGTATTGATGACCGACACGTAACGCACCTAGGGTTCCTTCATCGTGAAAACCACTCTGGGACCCCAAAATAGTGAGTAATAGTCCACGAAACGGGCCAGAATCTGCCAAAACTGCCAGTGTGGATGACCGACACGTAAGCTCACCTTGGGGTTCAACAACTATGGAAATCGCTTCGAGACCCCAAAACAGTGAGTAATGATCCAAGAAACGGGTCAAATCGCCAAAACTGCGGTGTTGGTAATCGACACGTAAACTCACCCTGTGGTTCGTTAATCGTGGAGATCACTCCGGTACCCCAAATAGTGAGTAATAGTCCACGAAGCGGGCGAGAATCAGCCAAAACGCAAGTGTTGACGATCGACACGTAAGCGCATCTTGGGGTTCAACAACTATGGAAATCGCTCGGGACTCCAAAACAATGAGTAATAGCCCGAAGCGTGCCGAATCGGTCAAAACTGTCGGTGTTGATCACCGACACATTAGCGCACCTTGGTGTTCAACACCTATGGAAATCGCCGGGACCCCAAAACAGTGAGTAATATTCCAAGAAACAGTCGAATCGGCTAAAATGCGAGTGTTAATGACCGACATGTAAACGCACCGCATGGTTCGTTAACCATGGAAACCACTCCGGACCCAAAACAGTGAGTAATAGTCCATCAAACGGGCGAGAATCGCCAAAACTGCTAGTGTTGATGATCGACATGTAAGCGACCTTGGGGTTCAATAATTATGGAAATCGCCACGCGACCCCAAAACGGTGAGTAATAATCCAAGAAACAGGCCAAAATCGCCAAAACTGTGAGTGTTTATGACCGACACGTAAACGCACCCCTGTGGTTTGTTAATTGTGGAAAATTAATCTATGACCCCAAAATACTGAGTAATAGTCCATGAAACAGGCCAGAATCGGCCAAAATTGCCAGTGTTGATGACCGACACGTAAAGGCACCAGAGGGTTCGTTAACCATGGAAACCACTCCCGGACCCCAAAGCAGTGAGTAATAGTCCATGAAACAGGCCAGAATCGGCCAAAACTACGAGTGTTAATGACCGACACGTAAACGCACCCCAGGGTTCCTTAATCGTGGAAACCACTCCGGGACCCCAAAACAGTGAGTAATAGTCCATGAAACGGGCCAGAATGGGCCAAAACTGCCAGTGTTCATGACCGACATGTAAGCGCACCTTGGGGTTATACTACTATGGAAATCGCTTCGGGACCCCAGAACAGTGAGTAATAATCCAAAAAACGGGTCAGAATCGGCCAAAACAACCACTGTTGATGACCGACACGTAAGCAGACCTTGGGGTTCAACAATTATGGAAATCGCTTTGGGACCCCAAAACAGTGGGTAATAATCCAAGAAACGGGTCAGAATGGGCCAAAATTGTGAGTGTTGATGACCGACACGTAAACGCACCCCAGGGTTTGTTAATTGTGGAAATTACTCGGGGACCCCAAAATAGTGAGTAATAGTCCATGAAACAGGCCAGAATCGGCCAAAATTGCCAGTGTTGATGACCGACACGTAAAGGCACTATAGGGTTCGTTAACCATGGAAACCACTCCCGGACCCCAAAGCAGTGAGTAATAGTCCATTAAACAGGCCAGAATCGGCCAAAACTACGAAACGGGGCAGAATCGACCAAAACTGTGAGTGTTGATGACCGAAAAGTAAATGCACACTATGGTTCGTTAATCGTGGAAATCACTTCGGGACCCAAAACCTGAGTAATAGTCCAAGAAACAGGCCAGAATCAGCCTAGACTGCGAGTCTTGACGACCAACACGTAAGCACACCTTGGGGCTCGACAACCATGGAAATCACTTTGGGACCCGAAAACGGTGAGTAATAGTCCTTGAAAGAGCCCAGAAATGGACAAACCTAGGACTATTGATGAAAGATACGTAAACGCACCCCGGGGTTCGATAAACATGGAAATCTCTCATGGACCCGAAATCAATGAGTAATAGTCCATGAAACGGCCAGAACCGGCCAAAACTGCAAGTGTTTATGACCGACACATAGACGCACCCCGGTGTTCGTCAATCATGAAAATCATTTCGGGACCCCAAAATAGTGAGTAATAGTCCATGAAACGGGCCTGAATCGTCCAAAACCGCGATTGTTGATAACCGACACGTAAGAGCACCTTGGGGTTCAATAACCTTGCAAATCGCTTTGGGACCGCAAAATGATCACTCCGGTACCCCAAATAGTGAGTAATAGTCCACGAAACGGGCGAGAATCGGCCAAAACTGCCAGTGTGGATGACCGACACGTAAGCGCACCTTGGGGTTCAACAACTATGGAAATCTCTTCGAGACCCCAAAACAGTGAGTAATAATCCAAGAAACGGGTCAGAATCGGCCAAAACTGCCAGTTATGATAACCGACACGTAAACGCACCCCAGGGTTCGTTAATCGTGGAGATCACTCCGGTACCCCAAATAGTGAGTAATAGTCCACGAAACGAGCGAGAATCTTCCAAAACTGCAAGTGTTGATGGCCGACACGTAAGCGCATCTTGGGGTTCAACAACTATGGAAATCGCTCCAGGACTCCAAAATAGTGAGTAATAGCCCCATGAAGCAGGCCATAATTGGTCAAAACTGTTAGTGTTGATCACCGACACGTAAGCGCACCTTGGTGTTCAACACCTATGGAAATCGCTTCGGGACCCTAAAACAGTGAGTAATATTCCAAGAAACAGATCAGAATCGGCTAAAAATGCGATTATTGATGACCGACATATAAACGCACCGCATGGTTCGTTAACCATGGAAATCACTCCGGGACCCGAAAACAGTGAGTAATAGTCCATCCAACGGGCCAGAATCGGCCAAAACTGCTAGTGTTGATGATCGACATGTAAGCAGACCTTGGGGATCAACAATTATGGAAATTGCTATGCGACCCCAAAACAATGAGTAATAATCCAAGAAACGGGCCAAAATCGGCCAAAACTGTGAGTGTTGATGACCGACACGTAAACGCACCCCAGGGTTTGTTAATTGTGGAAATTACTCTCGGACCCCAAAATAGTGACTAATAGTCCATGAAACAGGCCAGAATCGGCCAAAATTGCCAGTGCTGATGACCGACACGTAAAGGCTCCACAGGGTTCGTTAACCATGGAAACCACTCCAGGACCCCAAAGCAGTGAGTAATAGTCCAGGAAACGGGCCAGAATCGGCCAAAACTACGAGTGCTGATGACCGACACGTAAACGCACCCCAGGGTTCCTTAATCATGGAAACAACTCCGGGACCCCAAAACAGTGAGTAATAGTCCATGAAACGGGCCAGAATCGGCAAAAACAGCTAGTGTTCATGACCGACATGTAAGCGCACCTTGGGGTTATACTACTATGGAAATCTCTTCAGGACCCCAAAACAGTGAGTAATAATCGAAAAAACGGGTCAGAATCGGCCAAAATAGCCACTGTTGATGACCGACACGTAAGCAGACCTTGGGGTTCAACAATTATGGAAATCGCTTTGGGACCCCAAAAACAGTGAGTAATAATCCAAGAAACGGGTCAGAATCGGCCAAAATTGTGAGTGTTGATGACCGACACGTAAACGCACTCCAGGGTTTGTTAATTGTGGAAATTACTCTGTGACCCCAAAATAGTGAGTAATAGTCCATGAAACAGGCCAGAATCGGCCAAAATTGCCAGTGTTGATGACCGACACGTAAAGGCACTATAGGGTTCGTTAACCATGGAAACCACTCCCGGACCCCAAAGCAGTGAGTAATAGTCCATTAAACAGGCCAGAATAGGCCAAAACTACGAGTGTTGATGACCGACATGTAAACGCACCCCAGGGTTCCTTAATCGTGGAAACCACTCTGGGACCCCAAAACAGTGAGTAATAGTCCATGAAACGGGCCAGAATCGGCAAAAATAGCCAGTGTTCATGACCGATATGTAAGCGCACCTTGGGGTTATACTACTATGGAAATCGCTTCGGGACCCCAAAACAGTGAGTAATAATCGAAAAAACGGGTCAGAATCGGCCAAAACAGCCACTGTTGATGACCGACACGTAAGCAGAACTTGGGGTTCAACAATTTTGGAAATCGCTTTGGGACCCCAAAACAGTGAGTAATAATCCAAGAAACGGGTCAGAATCGGCCAAAATAGTGAGTGTTGATGACCGACACGTAAACGCTCTCCAGGGTTTGTTAATTGTGGAAATTACTCTGTGACCCCAAAATAGTGAGTAATAGTCCATGAAACAGGCCCGAATCGGCCAAAATTGCCAGTGTTGATGACCGACACGTAAAGGCACTAGAGGGTTCATTAACCATGGAAACCACTCCCGGACCCCAAAGCAGTGAGTAATAGTCTATTAAACAGGACAGAATCGGCCAAAACTACGAGTGTTGATGACCGACACGTAAACGCACCCCAGGGTTCCTTAATCGTGGAAACCACTCCGGGACCCCAAAACAGTGAGTAATAGTCAATGAAACGGGCCAGAATCGGCCAAAACAGCCAGTGTTCATGACCGACATGTAAGCGCACCTTGGAGTTATACTACTATAGAAATCGATTCGGGACCCCAAAACAGTGAGTAATAATCCAAAAAAGGGTCAGAATCGGCCAAAACAGCCACTGTTGATGACCGACACGTAAGCAGACCTTGTGGTTCAAAAATTATGGAAATCGCTTTGGGACCCCAAAACAGTGAGTAATAATCAAAGAAGCGGGTCAGAATCGGCCAAAATTGTGAGTGTTGATGACCGACACGTAAACGCACTCCAGGGTTCGTTAATCGTGGAAATCACTTCGGGACCCCAAAACGGTGAGTAATAATCCAAGAAACGGGTCAGAATCGGCCAAAACTACCAGTGTTGATCGCCGACACGTAAACGCACCCCAGGGTTTGTTAATCATGGAAATCACTACGGGAACCCCAAATACTGTGTAATCGTCCACGAAACGGGCCACAATCAGCCCAGCTGCCAGTGTGGATGACCAACACGAAAGCGCATCTTGGGGTTCAACAACTATGGAAATCGCTCTGCGACCCCAAAACAGTGAGTAATAGTCCATGAACCGGGCCAGAATCGGTCAAAAGTGCCAGTGTTGATGACCGACACATAAGCACACCTTGGTGTTCAACAACTATGGAAATCGCTTCGGGACCCCAAAACAGTGAGTATTAATCAAAGAAACGGGTCAGAATCGGCCAAAATTGCGAGTGTTGATAACCGACACGTAAACACACCGCATGGTTCGTTAAGCATGGAAACCACTCCGGGACCCCAAAGCAGTGAGTAATAGTCCATCAAACGGGCCAGAATCGGCCAAAACTGCCAGTGGTGATGATCGACACGTAAGCAGACCTTGGGGTTCAACAATTATGAAAATCGCTTCGCAACCCCAAAACGGTGAGTAATAATCCAAGAAACGGGCCAGAATCGGCCAAAACTGTGAGTGTTGATGACCGACACGTAATCGCACCCAGGGTTCGTTAATCGTGGAAATCACTCTGGGACCCCAAAATAGTGAGTAATAGTCCATGAAACGGGCCAGAATGGGCTAAAACTGCCAATGTTGATGACCGACACGTAGGCGCACCTTGGGGTTCGACAACTATGGAAATCACTCCGGGACCCCATAACAGTGAGTAATAGTCCATGAAACGGGCCAGAATCGGCCAAAACTGTCGGTGTTGATGACCGACACGTAAGCGCACCTTAGGGTTCAACAACTATGGAAATCGCTTCGGGACCCCAAAAGAGTGAGTAGTAATCCAAGAAATGGGTCAAAATCGGTCAAAACTGCGAGTGTTGATGACCGACACGTAAATGCACCATAGGGTTCGTTAACCATGGAAACCACTCCGGGACCCCATAACAGTGAGTAATAGTCCATGAAATGGGCCAGAATAGGACAAAACTGTCAGTGTTGATGATCGACACGTAAGCGCACTCTTGATGACCAGGCCATTGATTTACCTGCAGGTATTGGACATCATTGTTGTTTTTTATATTCTTATGATTTTATCTATCATACCAAATTTTTTGTTAATCAATTTTTAGATGACAATGATGATAACTTGGACGAGGATTTTAGTGATAATGAGATTAATGATCCAAGAAATTTGTTAGCGCAAGGGGGTACTATTGCTTCAAGCTACAGGTCGGAAAGAAGCTTTTTAACATCATCTTATTTGGATTATCCTTTTCCGGTAGTGGGCTATTAACATGTACATTAATATTGAGACAATGAGGCTTGACTGGTACTCCAAGCCAGAAAATCAAAAGGTTATACGCACTGACCAATACCAGCTAATGTGCTTGTGTTAGTACCAATAAATTACATTATAGATTTGCACTCTTTGCTTCAACCATGTACAGTTATTAGCGACAAATATTGATTCATTATAGGGTCTTGTTGACACCATCGTTGCAGGCGAGTCACGTGGTGATCGCATTGGCAAGAAAGTGGTGCTTGCACGTACATTACCTAATGGTGACCGTGACATGCAGTGCAGGTTCCTAGATGCGACGGCAATAGTAATACGATGGGGTAAACCGGTTTATTTTATCACCATGACATGAAATCCCTACCGGGAGGAGATAACTAAGGAATTGTTGCCTGGACAACTACCACAAGGTCGTCCTGACCTTGTGGCAAGTGTATACAGAGCTAAACAATGGAGTATGATGGACTTACTAACTAAGGGTAAGCATTTCGGATAAGTTGCATCTTATGTACATGTCACCGAGTTTCAGAAACGAGGTCTCCCTCATGAGAATATACTTTTGAAATTGAAATCCAAAAGCACGTTAAGGACCACAGATGACTATAATCGGGTCATATCCGCATAGATACCTGACAAGAAGAAATATCCCGTTCTCCATGATCTGTTAGTCAAACACATGTTGCACAGACCTTGTGATGCGCTCAAGAAGAGTTGCCCTTGCATGATGGTTGGACAATTTTAGTTTCATTACCCGTGAGATTTCTATGATGCTACATTACAAGGGAAAGATTCATATCCTTTCTATAGAAGGAAGGACGACGGGGTTCGAGTTAGGATCAGAGGAGCAGATTTGGACAACAGCTGGGTAGTCCCTTACGACCCCTTTCTACTTATGAGATACAACTGTCACATTAATGTCAAAGCATGCTCGAGCATCAAGGTAGTCAAGTACTTATTCAAGTACATCTACAAAGGGCATGATAAGGCATCACTTGCATTCGAGCAAGATATTATTAATGATGTGGGAAACATCCCCAAAATCTGACATTATAGGAATGCACACTATATATCTCCTCCAGAAGCTATTTACAAGATATTCAGCTATAAAATGTTTTGTGTCAGTCCATCTGTGTTGCAGCTACAACTTCATCTGCCAAACATGCTTATAGTCGCATTTAAGGCTTATGAAAATCTGAAAGATGTTGTCGATCGGCCTTATTCTTCCAAATCCGTACTTACCGAGTACTCTAAGAAGAAACATAAGTATACACAGGCACGGAAATGGCTGTACAGAGAGTTCCCATAACATTATAGGTGGATTGCCGGTAAAAATAAGTAGCAACAAAGAAAAAATAATACACCACAAATTGGAAGACCGGTGTATGCACATCCTGCTGAAGGAGAGAGGTACTACTTGTGGGTGCTCCTTAGCCATGTCCGAGGTGCCACTTTATTTGATGATTTAAAAATGGTGAATGGAAATCCATGCAGTTCCTTCAAAGAGGCATGTGAGCACTTAGGACTCATTGAGCATGACAGGACACTTGATGATTGCATGACAGAGGCAACAACATTTCAGATGCCTTATACTCTTGGACGGTTGTTTGCAACTATATTGGTATTCTATGAGGCAACAAAAATCTGTCAGTTGTGGGACAAACACCTAGCATCCATGTCTCAAGATTACCATTGTACTCAATCAAATGAGGCAACACTTTAGCAGATGGTCCTTAGGGATATTAGGGATCTGATGCAATCCATGGGAAAGGATATCAAAATGTATGGGCTTCCGGATCTGGTTGACACATATGGTTCTTCTAACGCCGAGTATAGAGAGGTAATAGAGGAGAGACAAGTCAAAGCAGATCAAGAACATCTAGATCTATTCAGTTGCCTAAACAATGAGCAACTTGCTGGTTTCAATGACATAATGGACCGTGTAACGAACCAACGAGCCAGATATTCTTTGTTGATGGTCCATGGGGCACTAGGAAGACATACTTGTACAAGGCATTTCTTGCGAAGGTCCGTTCGATGGGCTTAATAGTGATTGCAACTGCTGAGGGAGTCCTGGATTAAGGGGTCCTCGGACAGCCGGACTATATATGTGGGCCGCACTGTTGGGCTATGAAGATACAAGATAGAAGACTTCGTCTTGTGTCCGGATGGGACTCTCCTTTGCGTGGAAGGCAATCTTGCCGATTCAGATATGTAGATTCCTTTCTCTGTAAGCGACTTTGTGTAACCCTAGCCCCTCTGGTGTCTATATGTAGATTCCTTTCAAGGTAGACTTCCAAACCTTCACAGACTTCGCTCACCGGCAATCCACAATGATTCTTGGATGCTCAGAACGCGACACCTAACAAGTGTAACAAGTCTTCAGATCACGCAGACAGAAAGACATCAGTGATGCCAAACACTGTTTGGGCTCTGGGTGGTTTGGGCTTTGTCCTCACAAGGATTCTCTCTCAAAAGCTTCGGAGGTGGGTTGCTCTCAAACGACGAAAACTGTATCTAACTCTGAGCAGCCACCAATTTATGGTGGAAGGGGTGGGCTTTCTATAGCCACTGGGCAACCCGAACCGATTTGTCTGAAATGACCTTGGGTCACTAAAGAACTGACACGTGTCGCAACGGTCAGATATCAAACACACGTGGCAGCTTGACTTGGGCTACAAGTCAAGCTGACTCATCCGACTTTGGATAAGATTTGCTCTCATTGTCTTTGCTCGAAGACATAGGATTTGGTTGAGCATCACTTCAGTCACTCTAACTTTGTTCACTTGGACCCCACTTATCTGTGCGGTGGTTCCTATGACTCAACAAAGAAGAAAAGAAACAACGAAACAGCTAAGTCTTCGCATTCCATAGTCTTCACTCAATGTCTTCTCATGTCATAGTCTTCATCATGAATAGCTTCACAGACCACCATTGTCTTCAATGTCTTCACACGTTTTTAGGGGTCATCTCCGGTAGGTAAACCGAATCAATGAGGGACTACTACTCGTGTTATCCTCCAATTCTCACAAACACATTAGTCCCTCAACCAGGTTTGTCGTCAATACTCCAAAACCAACTAGGGGTGGCACTAGATGCACTTACAATCTCCCCCTTTTTGGTGATTGATGACAAACTGGTTGAAGTTTTCAACGGGGATAAAAGTATGTGAAATTGTAAGGATTAAGATATTGTCTTCATCGATGGCAAAAAGGCTCCCCCTGAAGATGTGCATATAATTGTTTTGCGTTTGAATGCAAATGCACATGGCAGGTTGTACTTGTGGAGATCTTCTTCACCATATGAAGACAATATGTCATGCATGAACAAATACATTGGAATAATGACATGCATAATGAAAAATGGACGTCTGCGAAATGAGTTCATGCAGGATTTATCATCGCATCACACACAATAGCAGAAAAAGTAGCAAACGACCATCAAGTTCAAGTGTTACAACTCAAAGAACCAAATGTAGCAAAACGAGAGTTGTAAGCACTAGGCAAAAAGTATATCAACCACCTATCAGGACCCGCTTGAACACTATCAACCCATGCTTCTCCCCCTTTTGTCAGTAAGGACCAAAAAGGTATGAAGACATAGGCTCTACTCGTTCCCATGAGGAGTAGGTGAAGCAGCAGGGTCGTCGTGTAGGTTTGGTGCTTAAGAAGAACTTGGCGTAGTGTCGACACGCGCTGAGGTTGGAGGTGGTGAGGTAGAATCATCTGCGTCATCCAAGACTGTGGCATTTACAGTTGCTGCGGAGGAGGAGTACTCTGAGTCTTCAAGAGATGGGGTTCGACGTAAGACAGCATTCCTGAGAGGAGTGCATTCGAACTTGAATCTCTCAGTGAGGCCATCGTCTTGAAGATCAGCTTCAGCACTTAGCAATGTCAGACTCTTCCAAGACCTCCGACAGTTTTCATGGGTGACAAAGGCATTCTTGGTGGCAAGATTGCGAATGCGATTGACATCCAGCAAGAGGCTTTGCATTTGATGCTTCATCCAGTAGTGATGCTTGTCATGCTTTCGATGCAAGGCCACGAAGCTCTCGACCATTGAGCACACGAGGCGCTTAGAGGCCTTGGAGCAATGGTGCTTTCAGTGGCTTCAGTGTGTGCACGGCGAGTGTTGCCGGCCAGTGGATAAACACGAGAAGCAACCTGAATACCTTCAAGACCCTGAGAGAAACTCTAACGATATGCATTGTGAAGATATAGTGCTTCCTTGGCAGGCTCTGGGTAAATTGCTTCAATGGACATATCAACTTCTGGTAAAAAATATGAGATGGTTTCATGCAGAGGGTTGATAGTCAATGGTAGAGTGGAGCTTCATCAGACGCATAATCTAACGAGCATAGAATTTCAGACCAAAAATGTCAGACCCAGATGCAGCAAACTGGAGAATGAAGTAATCTTGAGTATTGAAGCTTTTGCCATTTAGAATGTAGAAGACCAATGTCTTCATTGCACCTTCAAGCCTTGCTGAGGAGGAATGCCCTTTGATGGGCCATAGAGTTTGCCTAATGATATGATAGATAGTGCGGGGTAGATACTCTAGGTCTTCAACAAGGAATTCCTTGGGATACTCAGCATTCTGGGGCAGTGGCTTCATCATACTAAGCATCTGGCTCATGTTGGGCTCTGGCTTCTGAAAGAGGCTCTCAAGTGAATCGCGATGAAGTTGACAACCAGGTTCATACAGGTCGCCTGGAGTGGAGAGGCTGCCAAGCTCAATGAGATCAAAGGCTTTGGCTTCATGATGAACGTTGCCCGTCATCCACTCAAGCACCCATGTCATTGTATCCCTGTTGTAGCCGCGAATGTGGATGGTTGCATAGAATTGCAGGATAAGCTCTTCATTCCAATGTTCCTTGTTGGTGACAAACTGCAGAAGGCCAGCATCACGAAAGCAGTCTAGGGCTTCTTCTAGGTAGGGAAAACCAGCAATGGCTTCAGTGTCCAGTCGCATATGAGGAAATATGCGCTCCTGATTGTATAGAATACAGGAGTAGTAGCTGCGCTGCTGATAGCTCCAGAACCGATCTGATGATATTCTTGGCTTGGAATATGTGTTCTTGCCCGTATCGAAGAAGGTGTTGTGTGCAATGAAGCCATTGACATTGAATGAGCCTGGTGCCGATGCAGTTCCAGGGAACCTTGGCAGCCTTGGTTTTGGCTTCTGAACCTGAGCCATGTGCTCCACATGATAGTCAAATTGCGGTCCAGGAGCAGGCAGAGGAACCAGAATGGGCTATCTGACAGGAACAAGCTCGCCTTGGTAGAATGCATGCTCAATGGTGTGGGGCCTTGGTGGCGGAAGAGGAGCAGTGGCATCAATAGAGGCGTCAGGCTGCACATTCGTTGTAGGAGCAACAGTGGCTTCAAGCACAGTGTTCACTGTAGGCGCCACATTGTCTTCGGCCATGACAACATAATTGGCTTTAGAGGTGTTGTTGGTGACCGCCTCAGGATTCTCAACCTCCACTTGAGGAGCTGGAGGGTCGGGCACAGATACGTTCTCCTCGAGAACAACTTCTTGGGTGGTAGGGGAAGTAGCAACATGCTCTTCTTGTCTTTCTTCGGCTGATGCAGCCGGATTGTCTTCAGGAACATTTTCTTCAGACGAGGGAACCGTCACAGAAGGATTATCTTCAGGGAACACTTGACGTGCCACTGAGCTGGACTGGTGTGAATCCTCTTCTGTGATGGTTGTCATAGAGACCGATGGCCTCTGGCCTTTGCAAAGCCGTTGAAACACAGGCGACGTTTTCGGTGATGGTGTGGTCTCCATGTAATTGTCGTCATTGACAATTGGACTGGGGCCTTGCGTTGGTGAAGGACGGGGTGTACTTGGTGAATCTTGACTTGGAGTTGCTGGTTGGGGGCGATCAGCCCATGAGGCATCTTGAGAGATTGGCGTCAAAGGACAACCAATAATGATGAGCTCGCTGTTCGTGAGAACAGGCGATGATAACGTTGGGCGCTCAATCTGAGGAAGGTCTTCATCATCTCCTACATTGTCTTGGGGACCAATGTCTTCAGTCGCGATGGGTTCAATGACTGGAACTTCTTGTGCTTCAGGAGCCTCTGTGGAAGCAGGCTCATGAACAATCAACTAAGGCTCTTGATTTGCAGATGGAGGGGAGCAAAAGCAATGGGTTCGACAACAAGGGGCTCTTTGGGAGCAGCCCGATCTCTCTTCTTGGTTTTCCTCGTCTTTGGGGGTGGTGCATCATCAGTGTTGCACTTGATTTTCCGCTTCCTGGCTTCGGCTTCAGCTACGTTGGTTTTCTTCTGTTCTGAAGCCACTGTGGGGACCTTAGGCTTCGAGCCTGTCAAGCTGGCAGGGAAGACAATGTGAGGTTCTTCCTGCTTTGGAGCTTCAGTTGGGGCCACAGTAGCCTTCTTCTTCCTTTTGGCAGCCATCTTGGGGTCAATGCCTAGACGCCCAAGTGCCTTGCGCTTTTCAGCTTCGTTGTAAGCATGAACACACTTGGCAGCAATATTCTTCATGCGTTCTCTTGAGCCTTTGGCTTCTTCATGCTTCTTGCGAAATGCTTCCTTGAGGTCATTCAGCGTCAACTTGAATTTCTGAACATCAGCCACACTGATCTTGGCCACATGCTTCTTGAACTGCGCCTTCTCAAAATCTATCTTGTTCTTCATTTCAACAACTCGCTGGGCCAGTGCCAGCTCAGGAGCAATTGCGCCTTGGAAGGTGACGCTGTGCCAATGGGGAGTTGAAGATCATCAAAACTCAGATCTTGATTGTCGAACCACTCATCAATGAAATTATTCAAGATGTTCACATCGAAGAGGGGCAGATCATTGAAGATCTCTGCCTCTTGCTTGCTCTTTATCAGCTGTTCAAGAGCATCCTCACCAAATTCTTCATCTGAAGATAGATCAATGGCTTTAGTTTCCTTCCTCAGAACGACAGCTGGTGTCAGTGCTTGACTGGATTTCTGAACAGTTTTCTTCTGTGGCTTCTCGCGCTTCTTGGAGATGCGAGAGAGATCTTCAGATGTGTTACTGGGAGCAGGAGGGGCAGATGCCAATGGCTTCACTCACGAAGCTTTTGGAGCAGCAGATGACTTTGAAGTTTTAGCCTTCTTTTGCTTCTGCGGCTTTGGAGGACGAGCTGGAGCTCCATCAGTGTCAGCACCATCATCAGAATGATCCACCTTGGCACCTTGGACAGCAATGTGGGTGATGAGGCCAGCAAGGTTGTAGAAGGGGCCGATCCTGTTTTCATTGGTTTCACGGGTGCCATCGTCCCGAGGTGAGGAAGGACCATGGTTGAAGTCAAGCCCTAGAGCCTTCGTGTTCTTCGCAACTGAGTCTTTGGCGAACTGGTAGTTGCGCTTGAACAAATGGTCTTCACGGCACCACAACAGAGAACAAGGATTAGTGTTCTCTGGCTGCGGTGTGCGAATCATGCACGGATAGAATTCTCGTTGGATGGCTTCAGGAAGGGACTGGGGTTGAATATTTTTGTACACAATATCTCCCCAGGGTCCCTTGATGGAACTCTTCTCCACATATTCTTTAGTGACGAAGCGGTATTTGAACCATTCTTCTGCCCAATATCTTCGAATCCAATGGATTCGATTCTTGTGGCCGGTATAGGTTTCCTCATGGTCTGTTTTGTACAGCTCGTGCAAATCTGGAGGCAAATCCTTGGAAGTGTTACCATGGCTCAATCTACCTCCCTTTCATCCTGACTTCTCAGTTTCCATGAAGTTTAAACTGAAGGGCTTCAGTACGTGCAATGGCTTCGGACGGCTGGTCAGACAAGAACTGGCTTCAGGTGAATTGATGTGACTTTGCAAGAATTCTGCAAATGAATGCAGACTATGAGAACCAAGGGATTCTCCCACGGACATGTACCTGTGACAGCATTAGAGGTGCGAGGGAAGGGGAAGAGGTCATATGCATTCTCAGAAGATTTTGAAGATAAATCAGTTTGAAGACATTGACCTCATAACACGAAGACATTCACTTATTTGATGAGAGTTGGTTCCAGAGTTGTACAAATCCAAGAATAAGTACAAGTGAGGAATCTAACTGGTAACAGAACATAAGTGAATAGACTAGGCAGAGTATGAGATGCAGAAAGGGATAGATTCAACTTGGAAATCTAGAAACCACTTTTGGTAAAGACGGATGAATCTATCAGATCGAAAAGACGGTAAAAAATAAAATTTAATTACCACACGAAGAACTACTAGACGGAGCGAAGGTAGAGGCCGAGCAGTTCAATCTCCTGTGCCCTAACTTGGCGACGGAAGAAACCTACAGCGACGGCGGAGAGTACGAGGTCCAAGGCCGGTGTGAGGACGGCATCGAAGAAGTCGCGGTAGCTAAGCGCTTCGTCGTCGGCATCGTCGAGAGCTAGCAGAGGCACTAGGGTTTGCGAGAGGTGGCGAGGAGGAAGAAGAATTTTTTTGACCGAGACGTGACGGGTATTTATACAGACAGAGATAGCACAGCGCAATTACGCAGGTGACCCTGGCAGTTCACATCTGACGGATACGTGGCAAGCATGCAACACCTTGGGAGTTGTTCCATGGTCCCACGCATGCCTGGATTGTTGGGGTGGTCGTTTCGAATTCTCCGGGTTTTAGGCAAATATGATATAGCATTAAAAACAGATATAAATGTTTATCAGATTGACTTCAGCTGACAAAGGTCTCAGTGAAGACAATCGACAGTTTTCAATAGAATGCATATGGCTTGGACAGATAGAGTTGAGGTAGAAGCATAGTGAGGGAGACCTGGATTAGGGGGTGTCCGGATGGCCGGACTATAGCCTTTGGCCGGACTCCTGGACTATGAAGATACAAGATTGAAGACTTCGCCCCGTTTTCGGATGGGACTTTCCTTGGCGTGGAAGGCAAGCTTGGCGATACGGATGTGTAGATCTCCTACCATTGTAACCGACTCTGTGCAACCCTAACCCTCTTCGGTGCCTATATAAACCGGAGGGTTTTAGTCCGTAGGACGAACAACAATCATACCATAGGCTAGCTTCTAGGGTTTAGCCTCTCTGACCTCGTGGTAGATCTACTCTTGTACTACCCATATCATCAATATTAATCAAGCAGGAGTAGGGTTTTACCTCCATCGAGAGGGCCCGAACCTGGGTAAAAATATCGTGTCCCTTGTCTCCTGTTACCATCCACCTAGACGCACAGTTCGGGAACCCCTACCCGAGATCCGCCGGTTTTGACACCGACATTGGTGCTTTCATTGAGAGTTCCTCTGTGTCGTCATCTTTAGGCCTGGTGGCTCCTCCGATCATCAAAAATGATGCGGTCCAGGGTGAGACTTTTCTCCCCGGATAGATCTTAGTATTCGGCGGCTTTGCACCGCGGGCAAATTCGCTTGGCCATCTGGAGCAGATTGAAAGCTACGCCCTTGGCCATCAGGTCAAATTTGGAAGTTTGAACTATACGGCTGACGTCCGCGGAAACTTGATCTTCGATGGGTTCGAGCCACAGCCAAGTGCGTCGCACTGTCACGATGGGCATGATCTAGCTCTGCCGCTGGACAGTGCCCTGGAGGCCGCACCAGCGTCCGCTCCGACCCTTAGCTCGGAGCCGACTGCGCCGATCGAGGATGGGTGGCTGGACTCCGCCTCGGGGGCTGCTATCTCTACGGCGATCGAGCCGAACACCAATCCTGTCCTTTGCGAAGCTCATGACTCCAAGGTGCCGGACTCCTCTCCGGACTCCGAACCTTCCGCGCCCCAGCCAATCGAATTCGATTGGGCGCCGATCATGGAGTTCACCACCGCGGACATCTTTCAGCACTCGCCCTTTGGCGACATCCTGAATTCACTAAAGTCTCTCTCTTTATCAGGAGAGCCCTGGCCGGATTATGGTCAGCAAGGCTGGGATGCAGACGACGGAGAAATTCAAAGCCCACCCACCACCCACTTCGTAGCCACTATCGAAAGTTTAAACGACGTGCTCGATTTCGACTCCGAAGACATCGACAGTATGAACGACGATGTAGGAGATAAGCATGAACCAGCACCTATAAGGCACTGGACAGCCACCTCATCTCACGATGTATACATGGTGGATACACCTAAAGGAAGCGACGACGAGGAACAACGGGACGCCACGGGGGATCATTCCCTTGAAAAGCAGTCAAAACGGCGACGTATGCGCCGCTCAAAATCCCGCCTCGACAAAGACAGCAGCCATATAGACCCAGCCATAGAGCAGGGCGAACCGGTGGACAACGAACATGCCATCGAGCAATTGTCCGAACAAGACAACCTGGATAAACAATCCGTCCCTGGCGAAGATAACAGTCCGGACGATCTCGCGCCGAACAAGTTGCTGGAGCAGAAGAACCTCCACAAAAGGCTCGTCGCCACTGCGCGTAGCCTGAAAAAGAAGAAGCGGAAGCTCAAAACAGCGGAAGATGTGCTCAGAATCAGATGGAGCAAAGTACTCAACACCGCAGAGAAATACGTCGATAGTCGCCGAACAAAGAGCTACCCGAAGCGAAAACTACTGCCCGAATTTCATGAGGAGGCCGTAGAGCCCCCGCAATCAAAGAACAAGGAGACTACCCCGTCGGATAGACGACCCCATGGCAAACATAGAGCGGCAAATGGCGCCGCACACAAGCCGGCACACGATCCGCACACGGATTCGCATCAAAAAGATGGCCCAGTTAGATCAATCTACGGGCCAAGAAAGCAAGCTCTAGTAAGCAATGCAACACATAAAGTATCAGAATATTACGGTACACCTAAATATAGGGGTGCCGCACACCCCCTATGATTCACCAATGAGGTTCTGGATTATAAATTTCCAGCCGGATTCAAGCCCGTAAACATAGAGGCGTACGACGGAACAACAGACCCTGGAGTCTGGATTGAGGATTACATCCTCCACATACACATGGCTAGAGGAGATGACCTCCACGCCATAAAATACTTACCCCTCAAGCTCAAAGGGCCAGCCCGGCATTGGCTCAAAAGCCTCCCCGAAAACACCATTGGAAGTTGGTAAGAGCTCGAGGATGCTTTTCGGGCAAATTTTCAAGGGACCTATGTCCGACCTCCGGATGCAGACGATTTAAGTCACATAACTCAACAACCCGGAGAGTCAGCCCGAAAATTCTGGAATAGATTCCTTACTGAAAAAACCAAGTAGTCGACTGTCCGGACGCCGAAGCCTTAGCAGCTTTCAAACACAACGTCCGAGACGAATGGCTCGCCAGACACCTCGGCCAAGAAAAGCCACGAACAATGGCCGCATTAACAAGCCTCATGACCCGCTTTTGCACGGGAGAGGATAGCTGGCGGGCAAGATGCAGTACAAGTGACCCAAGTACATCCGAAGTCAGAGATGGAAACGGGAAACCGCGATGCAACAAGGACGAGCGCCGGACCAAGGGAAACAGCCCGAAGAACACGACAGTCAACGCCGGATTCAAAAGCTCTCGGCAGAATCATAAAAAACTGCCCCTTAAGGATAACAGGGACAAGCTATCTACCTTAAACAAAATCTTGGACAAGATATGCCAAATCCACAGTACTCCCGGGAAGCCTGTAAACCATACCCACAGAGATTGTTGGGTCTTCAATCAGTCCGGCAAACTCAACGCAGAGCAAAAGGGGCTCGACACACCAAGCGAGGACGACGACGAACCCCACATGCACAGCACCGGAAAACAAAAGAATTTCCCACAAGAAGTCAAAACAGTAAACTCACTTCACGTGACAAAAGGGAAAAATAGAGCGGCGCCCATAGAGGTACGCGCCATACGGCCTATCCCAGTGGAGTCCCATCACTGGTTGTTAAAACCAATCACCTTCGACCATCCGGATAACTCTAGAAGTATCCAGAATGCAGGATGGACTGCCTTGATATTAGATCCGATAATTGACGGACTCCAATTTACACAAGTCCTAATGGACGGCGGCAGTGATCTAAACCTGCTATACCAGGACACAATCCGCAAAATGGGGATAGACCCAACCAAAATTCGCCATAGCAACACTTCCTTTCAACGGGTAATGCCAGGCCCATATGGCCATTGTACGGGCTCTCTACTGCTAGAAGTTGTGTTTGCCTCACCCGACAACTTCCGCCGCAAAAAGTTAACCTTCCACCTCGCCCCGTTCACATGTAGCTACCAGGTACTACTGGGACGCGAAGCTTTCGCCTGCTTTAACGCAATACCGCATTATGCATCCCTTACACTTAAAATGCCCGGTCCGCGAGGCATCATCTCCTTAAAGGGAAATACCGAGTATTCCTCGAGCGCAGAAGATTGTGTGACTGCCTTGACAGCCACACACTAAACGGGCTTCACCAATCAAAGCACCTAAACAGGTTGTTCAGACCCCGGACACGGCTAGACGAGTCCGGCGTAAACATACAAGGGCTTACTAGCCGCATACCCCTGTACAAGGGGCTCCGCGCATGTACAACAAGAGACAATAAAGCTCAATTTTATTCATTTCTTTAATCATACTTTGTTTATTTAACATAACGTACATTTTCGCACGATCTTTGTCAACTAATTTCCTCTCTTTTACAGATGAACACCGTGCTACACCCGTCCAGGATACGGCACAACGGAGACACAAGCGTAGACGTGCAGTAGGGACCCGTGACAAGGATTCTTTTCAGATTAAGACCCTGCGTAAACCTTTTTTACTGTCTCTTGTTGATACACATCCCCTGGTTTCTTGCTATAACCTAGGAGGAGGCTGGCGTTTTGGCATGGGCCACGTCAGAATTTTGCGCGTACTTGGACACCAGGGGCTTATTACCAAGGGCGTTGTTCGGCCCATCTTCATAAAGACCGAATACCTTAGGGAGTGTTTGGCGTCTCGAGTTAGGCCTTATATGCATCAGCTCCGAATCATCTCTTTGGTCAAATGTTGGGTTTGCCCAGCTCCTGTGTTTTGCTGCCTTACGTTCCGCTCTATCGGCTAAGGCGGCACCAGGAGAACTACTGCGATTGTGCCCGGCTCGGCGAGCGAGCACCTCGATGAAAGCGAAAACTGACTGTCATGATATAGCGTGAGACTGGTCAACCACTCGATGACCAGCCGGAATCTATAGGATTCCTCCGCATTGACGAAGGGCCGTTTCCCGGTCAGGCACATACGCGCCCCGAATTCGGGTGAGCGCGGTGCACCTAGGGGCTATATAGTAGCCCCACTGTCAAACTCCTATGGCTAAGTGAAAGTGATAAAGCATTATAGTCCGGTTGCCTAGTTTGCTGCGCTACCACCTCCTTTATAGGACCAAGACACTGGATCAAGTGTGAAAATGCTCCTTTTGCAAACAACCCCACATTATATGCGTGGGGGCTGAAGCCGAAGACTGCTATCTTTCAGGTTATATATATATATATACATTAGCGGCCGCACAGGAGGCATTTTAATTCTTGAAAGGCACAAGTATATAAAGCTTTTACATTCCATCGATACATTGTTTCACAATAATACATGTTATTCGAACATAATATCCTTTGAGCACTATGTCTCTATTAAACGAGCGCCTTGCAGAACTTCCTGAAAATAGTGCTCGACAGGTACTCGGCTTCCGTCCGAATCTTGGGATGCAACATCAGTGGCCTTCATCTCCGCCCAGTATGTCTTGACACGGGCAAGAGCCATCCGCGCACCCTCTATGCATGCCAACCTCCTCATTGCATTGATATGCAGCACCGCACCAAGGAACTACTGCACCAAGCCAAAATAACTCTTCGGCTCGGGCCTTTTCGGCCACAAAAGACTCATGACATCCTTCATGGCAAGTCCGGATAACCTATTCAGCTCCGCCCATTCGGCCAAGCGATCGGTTAATGGAAGTGGGCGCTCTGGATTATGGAACTGCGACCAAAAAACCTTTTCCATTCCGTGATCCTTTTGATATCGGAAGTGTTCGTCCGCGTCGGCGACACTTGCCGCCAAGTCCAGATAAGCATCCTCCGCACTCCACAGCCTGTCCAACTGAGCATATCTAAGATCCACGAATTTCCTCTGCAGCAGAAACGGCTTTCCAGCCGCGATATCTCCGGCCTGACGCAGCTCCTCCTTCATAGCTCTCATCACAGAGCGAGCATCCTTGGCCTCGGTAGTGGCCTTCTTCAGGTCCTCTTGCACTGCTCGATCTTATTTTTCAAGAAGCTTGCAGCGGTCGGCAGCATTCTTCAACTTCACGGCCATCTCGGCCATTTCCTTCTAGCTTCGGCAGTGAGCAGCCTGTTCGGCTTTTAGCTCTTCCGCCGCCTTTAAGGCAGCTGCATCACTCTTTCTGGCCTGCTCCTTGGCTCGGGCGAGCTCCGCCAAAAGTTTCTCCATGGCAGCGGCACCATCTGCATCAAGCATACATGTTGTAAGGCACGGGCATCAAGCTCCCTTACCAGGTGTCCCCGGAGAAATTGCATACCTTGTGACTCGTCAAGTCGCTTATTGACAAGCGCAATGTCGGCATCCGCCACGTCAAGTTGCCGCTTTAGTTCGGCAAATTCATCAGTCCGGCTAGCCACCGGACCCTTCGCCACCTACATAGGAAGGGCGAGACATTATACCTATGATTATGATCCTCGGCGCGCTGTCATTTTTGACAACACACCGAGCCTCAGGGGCTACTATCTACACAGGGCACATTTTATATGCGGAACTGTCAAAAGGTACATCATTTTGCGTACCTCAAAACCTATCAGTAAACTTCTGACGACTTCGTGCAATCCGCTCTCAGCGGATGAAATCCTTTCAATCATCGTACCCATTAACGTATGGTAATCTTCTGAGATAGACACTCGCCCGAGCAGATCCTTCAGCTCCTCCGACCGTACACCAAGTGGAGCCAGACTCGTCCGATGGCCTTTTTCGAAGGCCGGACGCGGAGAGCTTTGAGGGGACATACGACTGCCCTCCGGCCCCGCCGGACTCGGAGAAACCCTCCGCGACGACAACTCAGGGTCATCCGCCTCGCAAGACAGTACGGCTGGCGGTGGTGTTTAGCTCTCCATCATCTCCGGACGATGATCCCCCGAAGATGAGCTCTGCTGAGAAGGGCTGAGATCCGAACTACAAGGTAAAACTTCGGTTATCTTCATCAGAAATAGGGCAGGGATATCCTTTATTTAAAAAAAAGAACTTCCCTTTTTAGTTACGGCTCGGTAGAGGGCTGATCCCCTTGGGGGCACAATGCGGCCGAGGCATCTCTCGGCGTAGGACCCTCTGACGAAGATTTCTTCCCCCGCTTGGAGATCATGGTCTCCGGGTCTTCAGAGGCGGTCCTCTTCTTCCCTTGGATGGAGGGATTCTCAATCCCTCCTTTCCTGACAGCCTCCTTCGCGGAGGCGGTAGCTTCCTTGTTCCCCCCTTCACCTTCTTCCGAAGGCGCAACCTCCAGCATCCTGGTCAACACGGGATCCGGCGTGGTCTGAGGGAGGGGGGCCGGACACCTGATTAACTTTGCTTTCGCTATCCACTCTCGTTCAAGGAATGGCTCTTTTAAAGGGCAAGTTCGTGATAAATATGGGATAGCGTGTCCGCGTAGAGGGCTACTTACTTGAGTATTCGGGCGATGGCAGCTCAGACCTGCGTCCTCGGTCAAGTCCGGACACATCGCTTGTGATCCAAAGAAAAGCTTGTACATCTCCACGGGCGTCGCGCCCATAAAATGTTGGAGAGCTCGTGGTCCCTCCGGGTTAAATTCCCACAGGCGGAGGGGCGACGTTTGCAGGGCAGGGTGCGACGGATCAGCATTACCTGCGCCACTATGACCAGAGTGATCTCTCTCTCTAGGAGGTCTTGAATGCGGCCCTGCAACAAGGGCACGTCCTTGGACGACCCCCAGTCAAGTCCTTTATTGTCCCATGACGCCAGCCGCGGTGTAGGACCCGAGCAAAAGGCAGGTGGCGCCACCCATTTGGTGCCCCCGGGAGCTGTGATATAAAACCACTCTTGTTGCCATAGGCTGAGCTCCCCTTGAAAAGATCCCTCGGGCCATGGAGCACCAGCATTCTTGCTTATAACAGCCCCTCCGCACTCTGCCTGCTGCCCCTTGATGATCTTCGGCTCCACTTTGAAAGTCTTGAGCCACAATCCGAAGTGAGGGGTAATGAGGAGGAAGGCTTCGCATACGACAATGAACGATGAGATGTGGAGGATGTACTCCGGATCCAAGTCATGAAATTCCAACCCATAGTAAAACATGAGCCCCCTCACGAAGGGGTCCGTCGGGAAGCCTAGCCCCCGAAGAAAGTGAGACGCGAACACTACGCTTTCGCCAGGCTTGGGAGTGGGAATAATCTGCCCTTGGGTAGGCAGCCTATGTGAAATTTTGCCGGTCAGATACCTGGCATCTCTTAGCTTTAGCACGTCTTCTTCCGTAACGGAGGAAGGCATCCACCGGCCTTGCAGGTCGGAGCCGGACATCATCGAAGGTTCGAAGCGCCTGAATCTGGAGCTTTGGGTGTTGGAACTCGAGGCAAGGGGCGGATTCGATTGAGATTGAAAGAAAGGGGTGGAGCCTTGGTCTCTTTATAAAGAGGTTGAATACCAAGAGCCTTCCCCGTGACCGTTCGGGACTCGCCTTCGATAGAGGAGACGTGCCAACGGGCACGACTGGGTTACCCGCGCCCGTATTAATGAGAATCTCGGAATAAGGGGACACGATCTCTGCTTTGACAAGACGTGCCAAGGAAACCACCTCGCTAAACGCGCTGAGGTGGGACAGTAAAAACGATTCGAATAAAGGATTGGCCGTGGTGTGATGTCACGCCACGGAATGCGTCAGCAGATTGAATTTGTGTAAATATTATTCTCTCTATGGTGGGATGTGGAACTTATTTTGCGAAGTCGGACACTAACCTTGTGTTCAAAATCTTCTATGAAGTATTCGGAGGAGGAACCCGCCTTGCAATGCCGAAGACAGTATGCGTGCCGGACTCGTCGTCATTGAAGCCTGGTTCACGGGCTACTGAGGGAGTCCTGGATTAGGCGGTGTCCAGATGGCCAGACTATAGCCTTTGGTCGGACACCTGGACTATGAAGATACAAGATTGAAGACTTCGTCCCGTGTCCGGATGGCACATTCCTTGGCGTGGAAGGCAAGCTTGGCGATACGGATGTGTCGATATCCTACCATTGTAACCGACTCTGTGTGACCCTAACCCTCTTCGGTGCCTATATAAACTGGAGGGTTTTAGTCCGTTGGACGAACAACAATCATACCATAGGCTAGCTTATAGGGTTTAGCCTCTCTGATCTCTACTCTTGTACTACCCATATCATCAATATTAATCAAGCAGGAGTAGGGTTTTACCTCCATCGAGAGGGCCCGAATCTGGGTAAAAACATCGTGTCCCTTGTCTCCTGTTACCATCCGCCTAGACGCACAGTTCAGGACCCCCTACCCGAGATCCGCCGGTTTTGACACCGACACATAGATAGGTTAGGGTCCGATCACATTCACTTAGTTCAGAAGATTCAACACGAAGTCATAGCTATAAGTGAATGTTGTAGAGGACAAAACGCAGATAAATATATATAGTACTAGTCCAATTCAACCAATTTAAGATAAACTTGAATATAAGCCAAGGATGAAGTATGCAAACGTAACGCCAATGGAAACACTTCAAACAAAAGTTTGGTGGTGGCGTTACCCACCGTATAGGAAGTATTAGACCCAGACATGGCGCACAATTATCGTGGCGCTCCAAAGTCAGATTCCGCATTAATGTGTTCACACTTAGAGTGTATGTATTCATTGATTGAAGATATACATTAATTTGTGTGGTGCACATCTAAGTCATTAAAATGCATAAGTGTTAGGATGTGTGCCCACTCACAGGACATTTGAGGATTCCAAGATATTTAGCTCACACCGCAACTTGCAAAACCTTTTCTCATCCAAGGGCTTTGTGAAGATATCAGCCAATTGGTCTTCAGTGTTGAAGTGAATGATATCAATATCTTCCTTCATAACATGATCTCTGAGAAAGTGATGAGGAATCTCAATGTGCTCTGTCTTCGAGTGCTGAACTGGGTTGTTGGCAATCTTGATGGCACTCTCAATGTCGCAGTAGAGAGGCACATTCTTCAGGTGTATACCATAGTCCTTGAGAGCTTGCTTCATCCAGAGAAGCTGAGCACAACAAGATCCAGCAGCAATGTATTCGGATTCAGCAGTGGAGAGAGATACACAATTCAGCTTCTTTGAAGACCAACAGACAAGTGATCGTCCCAGAAAGTGACATGCGCCTGATGTGGACTTGCGATCAACCTTGTCACCAGCATAATCAGCATTAGAGAATCCAACTAGATCAAACTCTGAGCCCTTTGGATACCATAATCCTAGTGTTGGGGTGTAAGCCAAATATCAAAGAATTTGCTTCACAGCTAAGTGATGTGATTCCTTTGGTGCCGCTTGGAATCGGGCACACATGCAAACACTAAGCATTATATCTGACCTAGATGCACATAAGTAAAGCAAAGAACCAATCATGGAGCAGTATACCTTTTGATCGAACTCTTTACCATTGTCGTCGGGACCCAGATGACTTTTGGTTGGCATTGGCGTCGTGTATCATTTGCAGTCTTGCATTCCAAACTTCTTCAGGCAGTCTTTGAGGTTTTTTTCTTGAGATATGAAGATACCATTGCGTTGTTAACGAATTTGCAGACCTAGAAAGAACTTTAGTTCACCCATCATGGACATCTGATATTGCTCTTGCATCATGTGACCAAACTCATCACTGTATTTCTTGTTGGTGCATCCGAAGATAATGTCATCCACATAGATTTGGCACACAAATAGTTCACCATCATATGTCTTCGTGAAGAGAGTAGGATCTAGTGAACCAGGTTTGAAGCCTTTGCTCTTCAGGAAGTCTTTGAGCGTGTCATACCAAGCGCGAGGGGCTTGTTTGAGGCCATACAATGCCTTGTTGAGCTTGTATACCATATCAGGATGTTTTGGATCTTCAAAGCCAGGAGGTTGTGCGACATATACTTCTTCTTCTATCTTTCATTTGAGAAACGCACTCTTCACATCCATTTGATACAGAAGGATGTTGTGATGATTTGCATAGGCTAGCAGTATCCGAATGGCTTCAAGCCTTGCCACGGGAACAAATTTTTCATAGAAGTCAATTCCCTCCACTTCAGTGTAACATTGTGCAACAAGACGAGCTTTGTTTCTGACAACTTGACCATGCTCATCTTGCTTGTTGCGATATATCCATTTGGTTCCAATGATATTGTGCTTCCGAGGATCAGGACGCTTGACCAATTCCCACACATTATTCAGCTCGAACTGTTGAAGCTCTTCTTGCATAGCTTGAATCCATGAATAAAAGACAATTATCATGAACAAGGAAATATAATAATACATTTATTATTGCCTCTAGGGCATATTTCCAACAGTCTCCCACTTGCACTAGAGTCAATAATCTAGTTACATTGTGATGAATCGCACACCCATAGAGTTCTGGTGTTGATCATGTTTTGCTCGCGGAAGAGGTTTAGTCAACGGATCGCGACATTCAGATCCGTATGCACTTTGCAAATTTCTATGTCTCCATCTTGAACATTTTCACGAATGGAGTTGAAGCGACGCTTGATGTGCCTGGTCTTTTTGTGAAACCTGGGCTCCTTGGCAAGTGCAATAGCTCCAGTGTTGTCACAGAAGAGTTTGATCGGCTCCGACACATTGGGTATGACTCCTAGGTCGGTGATGAACTCCTTCACCCAAATTGCTTCATGTGCTGCCTCCGAGGCTGCCATGTATTCCGCTTCACATGTAGATCCCGCCACGACGCTCTACTTGCAGCTGCACCAGCTTACTGCTCCACCATTCAACATATACACGTATCCGGGTTGTGACTTTGACTCATCCAGATCTGTGTCGAAGCTAAGCGTCGATGTAACCCTTCTGACGAGCTCTTCATCACCTCCATAAGCGAAAACATGTCCTTTGTCCTTTTCATGTACTTCAGGATATTCTTGACCGCTGTCCAGTGTTCCTTGCGGGATTACTTTGGTACCTTCCTACCAAACTTACGGCAAGGTTTACATCAGTCTGTACACAGATGGCATACATAATAGATCCTATGGCTGAGGCATAGGGATGACACTCATCTCTTCTTTATCTTCTGCCGTGGTCGGGCATTGAGCTGAGCTCAATTTCACACCTTGCAACACAGGCAAGAACCCTTTCTTGGACTGATCCATTTTGAACTTCTTCAAAACCTTATCAAGGTATGTGCTTTGTGAAAGACCTATGAGGCGTCTCGATCTATCCCTATAGATTTTGATGCCTAATATGTAAGCAGCTTCTCCAAGGTCCTTCATTGAAAAACTCTTATTCAAGTAGGCCTTAATGCTGTCCAAAAGTTCTATATCATTTCCCATCAAAAGTATGTCATCTACATATAATATGAGAAATGCTCTGAGCTCCCACTCACTTTCTTGTAAATGCAGGCTTCTCCATAAGTCTGCATAAACCCAAACGCTTTGATCATCTCATCAAAGCGAATGTTCCAACTCCGAGATGCTTGCACCAACCCATAAATGGATCGCTGGAGCTTGCATACCTTGTTAGCATTCTTAGGATCGACAAAACCTTCCGGCTGCATCATATACATCTCGTCCTTAAGGTAACCGTTAAGGAATGCCGTTTTGACGTCCATCTGCCATATCTCATAATCATAGTATGCGGCAATTGCTAATATGATTCGGACGGACTTAAGCTTCGCTACGGGAGAGAAAGTCTCATCGTAGTCAATCCCTTGAACTTGTCGATAACCCTTAGCGACAAGTCAAGCTTTATAGATGGTAACATTACCATCCGCGTCCGTCTTCTTCTTAAAGATCCATTTGTTTTCTATCGCTCGCCGATCATCGGGCAAGTCTGTCAAAGTCCATACTTTGTTTTCATACATGGATCCTATCTCAAATTGCATGGCTTCAAGCCATTTGTTGGAATCTGGGCCCGCCATCGCTTCTTCATAGTTCGAAGGTTCACCGTTGTCTAACAACATGATTTCCGGGACAGGGTTGCCGTACCACTGCAGTGCGGAACGTGTCCTAGTGGACCTCTGAGTTCAGTAGCAACTTGATCCGAAGTACCTTGATCATCATCATTAATTTCCTCTCCGGTTGGTGTAGGCACCACAGAACATTTTCTGAGCTGCACTACTTTCCGGTTCAAGAGGTAGTACTTCATCGAGTTCTACTTTCCTCCCACTTACTCCTTTCGAGAGAAACTCTTTTCCGAAAAGGATCCGTTCTTAACAACAAAGATCTTGCCTTGGATCTAAGGTAGAAGGTATACCCAATGGTTTCCTTAGGGTATCCTATGAAGACGCATTTTTCCGACTTGGGTTCGAGCTTTTCAGGTTGATGTTTCTTGACATAAGCATCGCATCCCCAAACTTTTAGAAACGACAGCTTAGGTTTCTTCCCAAACCATAATTCATACGGTGTCATCTCAACGGATTTAGACGGTGCCCTATTTAAAGTGAATGTAGCTGTCTCTAGAGCGTATCCCCAAAATGATAGCGATAAATCAGTAAGAGACATCATAGATCGCACCATATCCAATAGAGTGCGATTACGACGTTCGGACACATAGTTACGCTGAGGTGTTCTAGGTGGCGTGAGTTGTGAAACGATTCCACATTTCCTTAAGTGTGTACCAAATTCGTGACTTAAATATTCTCCTCCACGATCTGATTGCAAGAATTTTATCTTTTGGTCACGTTGATTCTCTACTTCATTCTGAAATTCCTTGAACTTTTCAAAGGTCTCAGACTTGTGTTTCATCAAGTAGACATACCCATATCTACTCATGTCATCAGTGAGAGTGAGAACATAACGATATCCTCCGCGAGCCTCAACACTCATTGGACCGCACACATCGGTATGTATGATTTCCAATAAGTTGGTTGCTCGCTCCATGTTCCGGAGAACGGAGTCTTGGTCATCTTACCCATGAGGCATGGTTCGCATGTGTCAAATGATTCATAATCGAGAGACTCTAAAAGTCCATCAGCATGGAGCTTCTTCATGCGCTTGACACCAATGTGACCAAGGCGGTAGTGCCACAAGTATGTGGGACTATCGTTATCAACTTTACATCTTTTGGTATTCACACTATGAACATGTGTAACATTACGTTCAAGATTCATTAAGAATAAACCATTGACCATCGGGGCATGACCATAAAACACTTCTCTCATATAAATAGAACAACCATTATTCTCGGATTTAAATGAGTTGCCATCTCGTATTAAACGAGATCCTGATACAATGTTCATGCTCAAAATTGGCACTAAAGAACAATTATTGAGGTTTAAAACTAATCTCGTAGGTAAATGTAGAGGTAGCGTGCCGACGGTGATCACATCGACCTTGGAACCATTCCCGATGCGCATCGTCACCTCGTCCTTCACCAGTCTCCGTTTATTCCGCAGCTCCTGCTTTGAGTTACATATATGAGCAACGACACCGGTATCAAATACCCAGGAGTTACTATGAGTACTGGTAAGGTACACATCAATTACATGTATATCAAATATACCTTTACTGTTGCCGGCCTTCTTATCGCTAAGTATTTGGGGCAGTTCCGCTTCGAAGACCCTTCCTTTGCAATAAAAGCACTCAGTCTCGTGCTTGGGTCCATTCTTTGACTTCTTCCCGGCAATCGGCTTACGGGCGCGGCAACATCCTTGTCGTCCTTCTTGAAGTTCTTCTTTCCCTTGCCCTTCTTGAACTTAGTGGTTTATTGACCATCAACACTTGATGCTCCTTCTTGATTTCTACCTCTGCTGACTTCAGCATTGAAAATACTTCAGAATAGTTTTCACCATCCCCTGCATATTGTAGTTCATCACAAAGCTCTTGTAGCTTGGTGGGAGCGATCAAGGATTCTGTCTATGACCGCCTCGTCCGGGAGGTTAATGTCCAGTGGGACAGGCGGTTGTGCAACCAGACATTTTGAGTATGTGCTCACCGATGTGAACTATTTTCCTCCATCTTACAACTGTAGAACTTGTCGGAGACATCATATCTCTCGACCCGGGCATGAGCTTGGAAAACTAGTTTCAGCTCCTCGAACATCTCATATGCTCCGTGTCGCTCAAAACGCTTTTCGAGCCCCGGTTCTAAGCTGTAAAGCATGCCGCACTGAACGAGGGAGTAATCATCAGCACGAGACTGCCAAGCGTTAATAACGTCTTGGTTCTCTGGGATGGGTGCTTCACCTAGCGGTGCTTCTAGGACATATTGTTTCTTGGCAGCTATGAGGATAATCCTCAGGTTCCGGACCCAGTCCGAATAGTTGCTGCCATCATCTTTCAGCTTGGTTTTCTCTAGGAACGCGTTGAAGTTCATGGTGACATGAGCGTTGGCCATTTGATCTACAAGACATTTTTGCAAAGTTTTTAGACTATTGTTCATGATAATAAAGTTCATCTAATCAAATTATTTAATGAACTCCCACTCAGATTTGACATCCCTCTAGTCATGTAAGTGATACATGATCCGAGTCGACTAGGCCGTGTCCGATCATCACGTGAGACGGACTAGTCATCATCGGTGAACATCTCCATGTTGATCGTATCTTCCATACGACTAATGTTCGACCTTTCGGTCTCTTGTGTTCCGAGGCCATGTCTGTACATCCTAGGCTCGTCAAGTTAACCTAAGTGTATTGCATGTGTAAAACTGTCTTACACCCGTTGTATGTGAGCGTAAGGATCTATCACACCCGATCATCACGTGGTGCTTGAAACCACGAACTTTAGCAATGGTGCACAGTTAGGGAGAACACTTTCTTGAAATTGTTATGAGGATCATCTTATTTACTACCGTCGTTCTAAGTAAACAAGATGCATAAACATAATAAACATCACATGCAGTTATATATAGTAGTGACATGATATGGCCAATATCATATAGCTCCTTTGATCTCCATCTTGAGGGCTCCATGATCATCCTGTCACCGCATGACACCATGATCTCCATCATCATGATCTCCATCATCGTGTCTTCATGAAGTTGTCACGCCAACGACTACTTCTACTTCTATGGCTAACGCGTTTAGCAATAAAGTAAAGTAATTTACATGGCGTTCTTCAATGACACGCAGGTCATACAAAAATAAAGACAACTCCTATGGCTCCTACCGGTTGTCATACTCATCGACATGCAAGTCGTGATTCCTATTACAAGAACATGATCTCATACATCACATATATCATTCAGCATTCATCACAACTTTGGCCATATCATATCACAAAACACTTGCTGCAAAAACAAGTTATACGTCCTCTAATTGTTGTTGCAAGTTTTACGTGGCTGCAATAGGGTTCTAGCAAGAACGTTTTCTTACCTACGTGAAAACCACAATGTGATTTGTCAACTTATATTTACCCTTCATAAGGACCCTTTTCATCGAATCCGCTCCAACTAAAGTGGGAGAGACAGACACCCGCTAGCCACCTTATGCAACTAGTGCATGTCAGTCGGTGGAACCAGTCTCACGTAAGCGTACGTGTAAGGTCGGTCCGGGCCGCTTCATCCCACAATACCGCTGAAGCAAGATAAGACTAGTAGCGGCAAGAAAGTTGACAACATCTACGCCCACAACAAATTGTGTTCTACTCGTGCAATAGAGAACTACGCATAGACCTAGCTCATGATGCCACTGTTGGGGAACGTTGCAGAAAATTAAAAATTTTCCTACGGTTTCACCAAGATCCATCTATGAGTTCATCTAAGCAACGAGTCATGGAGAGTGATTTCATATACATACCACTTGTAGATCACGTGCGGAAGCGTTCAATGGAACGGGGATGATGGAGTCGTACTCGCCGTGATTCAGATCACCGATGGCCTAGTGCTGAACGGACAGCACCTCCGAGTTCAACACACGTACGGAGCGGATGACGTCTCCTCCTTCTTGATCCAGCAAGGGGGAAGGAGAGGTTGATGATGATCTAGCAGCACGACGGCGTGGTGGTGGATGCAGCAGAACTTCGGCAGGGCTTCGCTGAGCAACTACGGGAGGAGGAGGAGGTGTAGCAGGGAGGAGGGAGGCGCCAAGCCTTGAGGGTGCGGCTGCCCCTCCCTCCCTTTATATAGGGGCAAGAGAGAGAGCGAGCCTGCCCCTTCCTCCAAGGAAGGGGTGCGGCCAAGGGGGAGGAGTCCATCCTCCCAAGGCACCTAGGAGGTGCCTTCCCCCTTTAGGACTCTCCCCTCTCTTGTCTCTCTTGGCGCATGGGCCTCTTGGGGCGGGTGCCCTTGGCCCATATAGGCCAAGGCGCACCCCCTACAGCCCATGTGGCCCCCCCGGGGCAGGTGGACCCCTGGTGGAACCCCCGGACCCCTTTCGGCACTCCCGATACAATACCGATAACGCTAAACTTTTCCGCGACCAAAATAAGACTTCCCATATATAAATCTTTACCTCCGGACCATTCCGGAACTCCTCGTGACGTCCGGGATCTCATTCGGGACTCCGAACAACATTCGGTTTGCTGCATACTCATATTCATACAACCCTAGCGTCACCGAACCTTAAGTGTGTAGACCCTACGGGTTCGGGAGACATGCAGACATGACCGAGACGGCTCTCGGGCAATAACCAACAGCGGGATCTGGATACCCATGTTGGCTCCCACATGTTCCTCGATTTTCTCATCGGTTGAACCACGATGTCGAGGATTCAAACAACCTCGTATACAATTCCCTTTGTCAATCGGTATTTTAATTGCCCGAGAATCGATCGTCGGTATCCCAATACCTCGTTCAATCTCGTTACCGGCAAGTCACTTTACTCGTACCGTAATGCATGATCCCGTGACCAAACACTTGGTCACTTTGAGCTCATTATGATGATGCACTATCGAGTGGGCCCAGTGATACCTCTCCGTCATACGGAGTGACAAATCCCAGTCTCGTTCCGTGTCAACCCAACAGACACTTTCGGAGATACCTGTAATGCACCTTAATAGTCACCCAGTTACATTGTGACGTTTGGTACACCCAAAGCACTCCTACGGTATCCGGGAGTTACACGATCTCATGGTCTAAGGAAGAGATACTTGACATTGGAAAAGCTCTAGCAAAACGAACTACACGATCTTGTGCTATGCATAGGATTGGGTCTTGTCCATCACATCATTCTCCTAATGATGTGATCCCGTTATCAATGACATCCAATGTCCATAGTCTGGAAACCATGACTATCTGTTGATCAACGAGCTAGTCAACTAGAGGCTTAGTAGGGACATATGGTGGTCTATGTATTCACACGTGTATTACGATTTCCGGATAATACAATTATAGCATGAATAAAAGACAATTATCATGAACAAGGAAATATAATAATACTTTTATTATTGCCTCTAGGGCATATTTCCAACACAAAGACCTCAACAAGGCTTGCCCTAAGGATCCCTTTCCCCTCCCCTGCATCGATCAGATTATTGATGCTACCGTAGGACACGACCCACTGTGTTTCCTCGACGCATACTCTGGATACCATCAAATTAAGATGAAGGAGCCCGATCAAGCTGCAATGGCATTTATAACCCCATACGGGCCTTTCTGCTTCAACACTATGCCTTTAGGGCTCAAAAACGCTGGTGCCACCTATCAACGCATGATTCAAACATGCCTTGAGAAACAAATCGGCAAGACAGTTGAAGCATACGTGGATGACGTAGTCATCAAAACCAGACACGTCAAGTCATTAATAGACGATTTGCGTCTCACATTCGACAACCTCCGAACATATGACATCAAGATCAATCCCAAAAGGTGTGTTTTTGGCGTTCCCGCCGGAAAGCTTCTGGGCTTCATCGTTTCCAATAGAGGAATTGATGCAAATCCAGCTAAAATCCGAGCTTTGACACAGTTAGCTATGCCAACAGACCTCAAACAAGTCCAAAAACTATCCGAATTTGTGGCATATCTAAGCCGCTTAATCTCCAGACTAGGAGAAAAGGCATTGCCACTCTATCACCTTCTCTGACGCACCGATCACTTCGACTGGACAGATGCAGCAACGGCCGGATTATAAGAAATAAAGGATCTTCTAGCAAGCAACCCAATCCTGGCCCCACCAAACATCGGCGAACCCATGTTATTATACATATCAGCCACACACCAAGTCGTGAGTGTGGTTCTCATCGTCGAATGAGAGGAGGACGGCCACAAATTCCTGCTTCAGAAGACGGTATACTACATATCCACTGTCCTCACACCATGCAAATCCCGGTACCCACATTACCAAAAAATAGCATATGCGGTCTTCATGGTATCCCGGAAGCTACGGCAGTACTTTCAAGAATGCTCCATAACGGTGGCCTCCGAGGTACCACTCAATGACATAATAAATAACCGCGATGCCATGGGCCGGATTGCCCAGTGGGCCATTGAGCTCCTCCCATTCGACATTACATACAATCTGCGGCGGGCCATTAAATCTCAAGTACTGGCTGACTTCGTCACCGAATGGACAGAGGCCAAACTCCCTAAAGAGTACAACACATATTCTAACTGGGTCATGCACATCGACAGCTCCAAAATGCTGGCAGACCTAGGGGCTGGCGTTGTCCTAAAGTCCCCTACTGGAGATACAGTCCAGTACATCCTCCAAATATTATTCACAGGCTCCAACAATGCAGCCGAATACGAAGCCTTATTGCATGGTCTTTGGAAGGCCGTCTCCACGGGCATACAACTCTTGGAAGTGCGCGGGGATTCAAACCTCGCAATATCTCAAATAAAAGGATATTTTGATCACAAAGATCGGAAGATGGCGGCTTACCAAAACGCCGTTCTCAAGATGTCAGCTCGGTTCGAGGGGGTCGAGTTTCACCATGTGGCTCGAGAAAGTAACCAAGCAGTGGATGTCCTTGCTTGCATCGGTGCCAAGCGCGACCCCGTACCACCTAACATCTTTTTGGAAAGGTTTTTCAAGCCATCCATGGTGTGGCAAGGGGAAAGCGGCAGCATCAATCCGGATCCGACTACAACCCCAGAATCCGAACACACCGACGTCACCAGGGGCTCATCCACCGAAATTACACCATCGGCCCATCTCATCATGGCAGTCATTTCCCCATGGACCGAACCCTTCTCGGCCTACCTTTATAGGCAAGAACTTCCTGAGGATCAGAATGAGGCACGCTGCATTGTGCGGCGCTCTAAAGCCTACAAAGTCCACGAGGGAGAACTTTACAAGAAAAGCGCTACCGGAGTACTTCAAAGATGTATCTCCGAGGAAGAAGGGTGGCAACTCTTGGCTGAAATTCATGCCGGTCTCGGCGGTCACCATGCCGCGGCTTGGGCCCTTGTAAGCAAGGCCTTCCGTATAGGTTTCTATTGGCCGATGGCCCAAGCAGACGCATAGGACCTTGTCCAACATTGCGTCGGATGCCAGCTTTTCGCCAACCAAAGCCATATGCCACCCACCGCTCTACAAACAATCCCCATCACTTGGGCTTTTGCGGTCTGGGGGCTTGATATGGTCGGACCCCTTAAAGAAGAAAGCCATAAGAAAAAATACCTGTTGGTCATGGTGGATAAATTCACCAAGTGGATAGAAGCCAAACCAGTTAAAACGGCCAAAGACGGGCATGTGATAGACTTTATATCCGGTGTTGTGCACTGGTATGGTGTTCCACACAACATCATCACCGACAACGGCTCCAATTTCATAGCCGATGAGTTGAGAGCCTGGTGCGCTAATCTGGGCATCAAGCTCGACTATGCTTCCATCTATCACCCACAAACCAACGGTCAAGTTGAACAAGCCAAAGGGCTTATTATGAGCGGCATTAATCCCAGACTAGTGCGGTCTCTGAAAGAATCGGACAGGCACTGGGTTGAGGAGCTCGACTCCATACTCTGGGGGCTGCGGACCACACCCAATAGTTCTACCGGATATACACCTTTCTTCATGGTGTACGGTGCAGAGGTCGTGTTGCTCTGCGACATTATTCATGACTCACCTCTAGTGCGCATGTATGAAGAGAGAGAGGCCGAGCTTGATCAGCGGGATAGCTTAGATTCACTGGAGGAGGAGCACGATGTCGCAAAAGCCCGTTCCGCATTCTATCAACAACAGGGCCGCAGATATCAAAGAAGAGAAGTACCGGCCAAGACTTACAATGTTGGCGAACTCGCTCTACTCTTACCAGAGAAGAAAAAGGACAAACTCAAGCCCAAGTGGGAGGGTCCCTTCATCAATGACAAAGTACTCACCGGAGGAGCGTACCGCCTGCGTGATGTGTCAGACAATCACCTAGAGCTGAACCCGTGGAACGTGGCCAGACTCCGAATATTCTATGCCTAGCATCAGACTCTTCGTTCGTCTCCTTTACCCCCCCCCCCCTTTTTGATTTTTAATATTTAGTTTCCTCTCTTTTCACCTTTCCTTTCTTTTGAAGCCTTAAAGCTTGTGTGCGGCTGAACCGCGCATCTTCGACGCACACGTTCTAAAATTTGTACGTCAAGTATACTTGGGGGCTTCTCGTACAGAAGCTTATTATTATTACTATTACTATTTCTAGAGCATCATGCTCAACACATATGTTTCTTTTTCTGTGGATGTACCTTTTCTTCTCCATTATATGCATCGATATGACTTAAGTTTTGGCCAAGCTGGGTTGCCTGGCTCCTGTGCTTATGCCTTACGTTCCCGTTAGTTCGGCTAGGGCATAAAGGGAGCACCTCTGCGATTGTTACTGCCGGGTTATCCGGACGTGTACCTCAGAATGGGTGAAGCCGAAAGCTAGCGTTCTTAAGGGAATATTCGGTCGGCGATCTAAAGATGTTCTTTACTCGTTACACTATGAACCCCCAGATGTTAAGCCTGCTGTGATTTTTCCAATCACAGTCCGGACGTGCATGTTAATGCATATTAATTACGATCAAAATGTAATATAACATAACTATTCAGACACTCAAGCAACTATGACCCCTACGGCTGGCTTCCACGCATACCCCGGTATACATTACTGAGCGAGTATTCGGAAGCACTCCGCACCCTTGGGTCTAGAGGTTGAAGCGAAAAGGTCTGCCATGATATTTAATTTATAATTCAGCTACAGACATAATATGTTAATTGAAGTACATAGTCACTTAGACTCAAAAACTTCTTCTTCTATGCCATCCAACAGGCTATCTAACCTACAATCCTATTAGGAATACTTGGCGGCTACTTGTACCTAGTCATATACCAAAGTAACAGGAATTTCTTTTCCATCTGACCCTAAAGGTCCGACCCGGGCCATGTGATTCGGGTCCAGCTTGGTATAACGTGTCTTTACCATGGCCCAAGCCTCTCGCGCACCTTCCCGACAGGCTGATAACTTCCATAGTCGGAAGCACCGCTACGCTCCCTTAAGCAGTTGTACAAGACCCTCCATACTTCCGGGAGGGGAGTCGGATGGCCATAAGGGCTTGGCAATACTTTGCATCGCCTGCCGAGCTCTCTCGTGCATTTGTGATAGTTCTTGTAGCAAATCGCCCGAAGATCCGGTCATCTTCTCTTCGGGACAGCGGGTCAGCATACCTACAGACATAACTCTGTCAGTTCCTTTCCTTGCCGAACTATGTAAAGGTAAGTTTGAAAACATACTAAATATGCCTCCTCGCAGCCTCTTATTTTCTTTCACGGAGTCATCCAGATGGGCCCAAACATCTTTAGTTCGTCGCCCAGCTTGGTGTTGGCATCCTGGAGTTTGTTCTTGTCTTCCCTGACCCGTGTCAGTATACGTTCGCCCACGGCCATTTGCATTTGAGCTCCTGGACCTCCCGCTTGTGCGGCTTCCAGTACCTCTACCGGATGATATGATGAATCTGCCATAAAATGTGCCCCTATGTTAATAATTCTGGTATATAATTATGTTTTCTTGATAGAGTGGAACATTACGAGACATTGCCTTCTTGGATTTCTCCAGTTTGGCGGTAGCAGCAGCTAGCTGGGCCTGACAATTTTTCAGCTCTTGAGACAATAGGTTGTTCTTCTCTGTGAGCACCTGGTTGTATAATGATCCTTAAATCAGTTTTACTAACTGTTTCAAGTCTCGGGGGCTACTGGTATGATTATCAGACTTGTACAAAATGCGCCCCTTACCCAAATATCTTTCAAATACCGGTCTATGGCCCTAGCAAGCCCATCTTGAGCAGCTCGGATGTATGCATCACCTGAGTTTAAGGCGTTTAAGGCCTCTTCTGAAAAACCAGGGTCGCAAAGCACGGCCCGCTGGCGCCGATGATTCATGGCGCTCTCCACTTCAGATTTTGTGACAGATACTCTATCCGAATCTTCTGCATAAGTACAATTCAGTGTCACTTCCGCGTTAGCCTCAGCCTTTGAGACAGGGTCCGGAATCTGGCTAGTGGAGGCATGACTGGAAGGATCCCCGGACATAGTCCGGCGAATGTTTTTCCTGCTAAGACACAACGGATAGTGTCATACTTTATGATGACAACCATGAAGCATATTTAAAACAATACCTCTTCGATGTTGGCTCGGCCACATTGCTATTTTCATTCCTCTTCGATGGCCTGCCCAGCATAGGCGCCGCTTTCAGCTGAGTCGCCTTGAGTTCAGCATGGTGCGCCGATCGTCTTCCCTTTTGAGCATGAAATTGTGCGGTGGGTAAGGCTGAAAGATTAAATCCTTTCGAAGGATAAGTCTACAGATTACTTACATGCGACACAAGGAGGAGCCAGGATATTCAGCGATGATGGCCACTTCTGTGCCATCATAGCTCGCCTGGTAAAACACCCCTTCCCTAAGCTCTACGAATATATCCGGATCCTCTTGGAATCCGGGGTCAAGGGCCCGGTTGTGATCCTCTGGCTGTGGTGCTGGGCTGCGGATCTCCCTGGTGATTTTCTGCCATTCCTGTTATAAATGGACAGATTAATATTTATGAAAAAGGACAGGGAGTAAATAGAGTAGAGTAGTGCGATGGAAACTCACCCAGCTGGGAGGGTTGTACATGGAAAATCCATCTCCGGGCTTAATGCGGATGAACTCCTCTTTCTCCCCTTTGTATAATCTAGACAGTATTTTTGCCAAAGCGGCGGCAGTGCCCGGCCCCTTTCAACCGTAGCGGGTGGCCTCATCTTCTCCATTGAAGTGCCACATAGGACCCTCGGTATTGGAGTTGCTGAACCCCTCGCATTATGGATATCGCCATAACCTCGACTATTGACAATCCGGATTGAGCAAGCGTCTTTATCTTGCTCATCAATTGCTGGACTTCCATGCTATCTTCCTCCCTGAGGCTCCGGGGACGCCAGCTGAGGTGTTTCTTCAACGGAGTACTTGAAAATTCAGGAAGACCCATTTGAATTGGGTCAGGAAGGGAGACGTCCTCAACATAGAACCACTCGGAAGGCCATTCTTCGGATGACTTCTTCGGCGTGCCGGATAGGTATCTGGTCCCGGTGATGCGCCATATCTCGGCTCCGCCAACTTGGAATATTGATCCCTCTTGATTATGAGGGACGAGGAAAAACAACTTCTTCCATAACTCGAAATGGGCACACAACCCAGAAATAGCTCGCAAAGAGCGACACAACCTGCAATATGCAGGATGGAGGCGGGTGTGAAGTTGTGCGGTTGGAGGCCATAGTACTCCAGAGGCCCTCAGAGGAACGGATAGATTGGAAATCCGACACCTCTCAGCAAGTAGGGAACAAAGCATACTCATTCCCCCTGGATGGGTTGGGGAAATTCTACGCCTACTCCCCACCGTCAAAGGAAGCCAATCCGGCTCGAACAAGGACTAGATATGCGGGGGGAAGAAACCCCCTGGGTCTGCAACTTCATCAGTTGACCGTGGGATACAGAACACTTCTCCCAATCACCCTGTTTGGGGCCATGTGGGCGGGAGGAAGCGCTTCGATCGCTAGCCAAGTTGTGGTGGTTTTTGTGGGCACACTCCGAGAATTCCTCGCTTGGGAGACATGGTGTGGATTAGATCTGAAGATCCCCGTCTCTTTAAATAGACAATTTTCTCACATGGTCAGGGTGGTAAGTGCAAAAATGTCCCGACCTCTCGTATTCGCTCGACAGGTGGAAGCTGAAATCATGAAGGTGCAGAACCGATGAGCGTGACATTAAATGGAAAGCTGGACACTGCTCTTTAAGAAAGGTACTTTGAAGTGTTTGGAGTAGGAACACGCCTTGCAAAGCCGAAGACAATCTGCACGCCGGACTCACCGTCATTGAAGCCTGGTTCGGGGGCTACTGAGGGAGTCCTGGATTAAGGGGTCCTCGGACAGCCGGACTATATACATGGGCCAAATTATTGGGCTATGAAGATACAAGATAGAAGACTTCGTCATGTGTCCGGATGGTACTCTCCTTTGCATGGAAGGCAAGCTTGGTAATTCGGATATGTAGATTCCTTTCTCTATAACCGACTTTGTGTAACCCTAGCCCCCTCTGGTGTCTATATAAACCGGAGGGTTTAGTCCATAGGACAACAACAATCATAATCATAGGCTAGCCTCTAGGGTTTAGCCATTACAATCTCATGATAGATCAACTCTTGTAATACTCATATTCAGCAAGATCAATCAAACAGGAAGTAGGGAATTACCTCCATAGAGAGGGCCCAAACATGGGTAAACATTGTGTCCCATGCCTCCTGTTACCATCAGCCTTAGATGCACAGTTCGGGACCCCCTACCCGAGATCCGCTAGTTTCGACACCGACAACTGCTACATCGGGTAATGTAGCTTCAATAATGCCTGGAGGCCGGACTGCGCACTCAAAGTTCAAAATTCCAATCAAGCTCACTAACAAGAACATGTGTAGTTTCACTAAGCAGAGTGGTATGGCAGAGTTGCTTAAACAGGCGTCCTTGATAATTTGGGATGAAGTTGCGATGACAAAGCGTCAATCAGTTGAGACGCTTGATAGATCGCTACAGGATATAATGGAATGTCATCTACTGTTTGGTGGAAAGGTTGTAGTCTTTGGTGGCCATTTCAGGCAGGTCCTCCCCATTGTGACCCGAGGGACAAGAGAAAAGATGATGGATGCTACACTTTTAAGATCCTATCTGTGGGAGAATATCCTCAAGATATGCCTCACGCATAATATGCGAGCACAAGCGGATCCTTGGTTCTCCGAATACCTCCTTAGGATAGGCGATAGAATGGAAGAAACAATTGGCGAAGACTATGTGCGTCCCCCTGAAGACATTGTGATTGCTTATATCGAGGATGATGAACCTGTTAACAAGCTCATCGAAGACGTCTTCCCATCCCTGCACACCAATGTGTCGAAAAAGTATATGAGCACACGTGCAATTCTCTTGACCAAAAAAGAGCATGTGGATGACCTTAATGACAATATGATATCCAGGTTCCCTCGCAAAGAAAAGGTGTACCATAGCTTTGACTCTATCGAGGATGACTTCCAGAATAATTACACGATTGATTTGCTGACTTCGCTCACACCAAATGGGTTGCCCCCACATGTGTAGAGAGTAAAAATCAACTGACCGGTCATTTTGCTACAAAACCTCGACCCTTATAATGGGCTATGTAATGGAACACGACTTATGATTAGAGCCTTCTAGGATAAAGCGATCGATGCGGAGATTGTTGGTGGTCAGCATGCTGGAAAGAGGGTGTTCATACCTAGGATCCCTATGTCACCCTCGGAGAACACCTCACTTCCATTCAAGCTTAAGAGAAAACAGTTCCCCATTCGCTTGAGTTTTGCGATGACCATTAACAAGGCATAGGGTCAAACCATTCCAAATGTTGATATTTACCTTCCAGAATCTGTTTTCTCACATGGCCAGCTATATGTAGCATTGTCAGGAGGTGTGTTAAGAAAGACGATGTGGATTTTATCCAGGCCTAACAGGGAGGTTGATAAATCTGGGAGAAGCACCAAAAACATTGTGTATAGATATGTTTTAGAGAGGTGAGGTTCATGCAATCGTTCGTGTTTTCTTTACACATTTTCTCTTTTATCTATATAACTAAAACATTGCATACAGATATGCCTTTTTTA
Source organism: Aegilops longissima (assembly GCA_021605205.1). Classification (NCBI taxonomy): domain Eukaryota; kingdom Viridiplantae; phylum Streptophyta; class Magnoliopsida; order Poales; family Poaceae; genus Aegilops; species Aegilops longissima. Next base: position 19,254,797 of record CM038680.1, read on the forward strand.
CTTCCAGGTTTTGATCAGATCGCACTATATAATAAGCATGAAAGAAGAAGGATGTCGATGTGACCTCCAACACTACATATCTGTGTCGTTTATTTGTGTGATTTAATTATTTGTAAATAAAGCACAACTACACACGTGAAATATTGCAACTTTATGATGGCTGGAATTACTAGCGTCTATCCTCTCAATGCAAATTTTCATTTTACTCATGACCAAGAATAATGAGAAAACAAAAGTACAAAACTCACCTTGATTGTTACACAATAATGCCAAGAGTTTTCAGTTGTAGTAGAACATTTGCGATGTTACATCCTTTAATCTCAGGAATATTAGATTCCGCCGGTTTAGCAAACTCATAACTAAAAGCACTTTGTTGGCCCCTCCTATCTAGCAGGCCACTGGTGGTACAATAAACTTGCAAGAGAAAGGACACAAGAATTATATTTCCTTAGAGAAAGGTATGAACTTTATCCTTACAAAATGGTAAAGGAAAGAGGACAAAAAATCGAAGAAACATTCCAACAAGTTGAACTCAATATTTCTATACAAAATGTATTATGAAAATAACTCCATTAATTTTATGTGCTTGAGGTATAAGTAAAAGCAAAAAAATGTGGGGCCTGAGATAAATCAAAGGAAAGACTGGGGCCTCAAATAAATCAAAGGAATGTGTGGGGCCTGACATAGCGATCACGATTCCCATGACTTCCGCCTTGTATATTTCTTAGACCTAACAACCGGTTGATCAAGAGCCCAAAGAAGCAAAAGGTTTTGCATCGTAGGTTTTCCCTTCAACCTCCCCTGAATCCTACTTTGCGAGCTCGCTGCCACATCCTCACACTCCTCCATCGTGAAGGCCTCCACCATGCTGCACACATCTGTTGTTGGTGACCAACAACCTTCCTCGATGTCTGCGCCACAATCCCCGGTGGCATGTAGGGATCAATATACTATAATCATGGTAATGGTATATCTCTGCTATTTCATGCTATTCATGATTTCGCATCTGCAAGACAACATAGTCACCAGAGGGGATCCAACAAAGTAAATCAACATAATCTGTGTGACCCTGAAAAATTACCAACATGCTCTGTGTAACTTAGGAAATTATTATTATTGCAACATCCATCTGATTAGTCACACAAGTGCATCTCAAAATGTTTACTCAATAATTGAACAAAGAAATAGATCATTGTATTTTAGGTGGAACAATATTCTGGTAGCACTATGTTAAGTAAAAATATACAAATATCTTTATCCAGTTGTGATGTACAAAACATAGGGGAATAGTGGTAAGAGCAAATCAGAAATTGTGGTTTCCACACACAAACAGGAGTGCTTATTTACCACATGAGCTCCCCCAGCAAATTAAACATGAAACAATGGAAAATTATGTCAGATGGATATCTATTCTAGAACAGAGTTTAACTTGCCTGGCAGTGAGGTGCCACTCATATGGGGACTCAACTAACCCTGAGAATATGGCACAACTTTAGTTCAGTAAACAACGCTATTGTGTAATCAAAGCATCCGCAGATCCATAGAATTCGTCGGTGTGTGAGATATATGTATGTAACAAAATATCATACTAGCGGTAGCATACGATTTATATATGCTTGGGATTTGGCTTCTCAGGAACACATCAACAAGGGAGCCAAGGACGAGCATACACAAAATATGCCGATTGAAGCCATGATAATCAAAGAGGAGGATATCAACACCAAGTCAATAAAGGCAATAGAAGAACAAACTATCATGGATGATGCAGAAAATATGGACATTGATGAGGTGATGCCCTAAGACAAGCATACAAACCCCAAGTCGAGAAAAAAATATGAAATGTGTAGTACAATAATATCATGCCTACAATTCTTTACTCACCTTGATAATATTTGTTGTTTTATAAGTACTAGATAATATTATATTATTGTGTGTTTCAGTTAGTAAGCGAGGAAGCAAGAATCAAATGGAATAGACGACAACGATTAAGTACAGAAAAAAATAGCACACAAGCTACTCCTTGCGAAGTGACAAAGGCATATTTCGACTATACCAAATAGTTCTAATTCTAATTAGATTATACCCTCCATAGAAATTATTCTTTGTAATGTTTCTCTCGGGAATTAACCTTCAAGGAAACAAGTGAGAAAATGCAGCCAGCTCAACAAAATTAATTAGCACAAAGATTTGACACCAAACAGGAAGAAACACTAGGGGAGCTGGCATAATCAAAATGAATAGCCGACAAAGATGAACTGCAAAAAAGAAGAGCTCAAGGTTCACCGAATCCGAGGTGACATAGGCATATATATTTTTCAACTATATCCCAGATAGTTCTAATTCTAATTATTTCCTTCATATGGATTATTCTTTGTAATGTTGCTCACAGGAATTAACCTTCAACAAAACAAGTGAACAAATGTAACCAGCTCAGAATGAGGAATTAGCACGAACATTTGGCAATGAAGGGGCAGAAACTATAGGGGACACGATGCTAGGATCAAATCAAATAGCTGACAAATTAAGAAGAAGTGGAGAAAAACCATAGCACGTAGTCCACTGATTCTGAAGTCTCCGAAGTGACAGAGGCATAAGAGGACAAAGAATTAGCACATACGTCTGGCACGAAGGGGGCACTAACAGTGAAGCCTATCCCTATCCGAATGCATAACAAACCTAAGAACGCACAAGACTACGTGGTGGCTCCAGAAGGCATGAAAAAATCCTTTTATACCCTGCTTTTGCTACATTTGTTTCTTTGTTATTAATAATTCTTGTTGCTTACATCATGATAGATTACGCCTACATCAGCGATGATTGGTCCCGGATTGAAAATATCACGCCTGAACCAAGAAATAAAAGAAATTTAGTGAGCATTTGGTGTTTTTGTTATTAAACAGATAGTTATGTACCTAGAAATTATATTTGGAAAATATAAAGAGCAAACAATATGGCAGCTGCAGTTCAAATTTGACATGCTTCCTATTGAATCAGTGAAAATTTGTCCTTTCCACAGGAGGTGGATCAAAGCTTTTGACACGCAACCATTTGGTCAATCGTACATTAAATATGGCATAATATCTTACAAAATTGATTTGGTCCAATTTTGGAACAAATATATGGAAGGTCCTTAAAAGAACTCATTTTGGGGTCTCGAAAAATGGAAAAGGAATTTTTCGTCCAAAGAGAGTGAAAACTTCCTTAGGCAACATTGTTTGCCATTCCAAGATGCACACTTGTGCATAATATGTGATCATTTAAACAAATTATGCCATGAATGTGGCCATAATATTGATCATTTAGCTTGAAAGCCATGAATCTTCACACATGATAGCTCTTTTCTGAGAACAGTTTTTTAAAATAATTGTCGTATTAAAAGTTTAGTATTTTCCTGGTAATTTGGTCCCATATAATGACACAAAGTGAAGGTTTTCCATTTTTAGTTTTTTATTTATTTTTTCATGCCCATTTCAAGATGCGGTCAAAACGGCAGACATTTGGTCAAGCGTACATTTGGTCACTTCCTTAGGCAACATTGTTTGCCATTCCAAGATGCACCCTTGTGCACAATATGAGATCATTTGAACAAACTATGCCATGAATGTAGCCATAACACTGGCCATTTGCCATGAAAGCTATGGATCTTCACAAATGATAGATCATTTCTGAGAACACATTTTTAAGACAGTTGTCATATTCCAAGTTTGTTATTTTTTGCTAACTAGGTCACATATAATGACACAATGCGAAGTTTTTCATTGTTTTGATTTTTTTTGAATTTCTTATGCATGTTTCAATATGCGGTCAAAACGATGGCTATGACCACATGTCTCTGGTCACCAGGAAGGCGACTATGAAGAACTCCCCGCTCGCGACCACCTCCTTGACGCCTTGCTCTTATACGGGCTGAGGTCCTTGCTGGCGGCCGCATGATAACCATGTGACCGTGGCATTACCGTCGCCGAAGTCAAGACATCGAACGATCCAAAAACCTGTGGTACTAGTACCCTGGAACCAAAAGCTAAAACAATCCACACATGCGGGATCCGATGACCCTCCTCACCACTGACGACTGAGAAGTCACCGGTGGAGGGGATCCGGCGGAGGGGAACTGCCGGAAGACGGCGCCAAAAGAGTTAGTTCTCTTAGGCAAAGAGTATGCACCTTATTTTTAGCCGATTATGACTTATTTAGATGGTCATGGACGTCAAGCACATGTACTTTGTTCTGATTGGTTCACACACATGTCACACGGATGATTGATCAAACACCGCGCTATGCTCCTGGATCCAACGGCAGCGCTCCCCCTCACCCACCTAGCCCAACAACCCATAGGCCACAGCCCAGCACTCCTCCCTCATCCCCATCTCTATCCCACAACCCTGCACTCCTCGCCGCCGCACCAATGGCGCCCGATTTGGCAACCTCCAACGGGATTCGACAGTGCCAAGCATACAATAAGGTTCCCCTCCCTCCGCTCCTCCCTCATGTCCAGCGAGATCCGATGAGCATGTCCTGCAACACCACCCACGACTGTCTCCCGTTGCTAGGGTTTTGCCCGGCATGGTCCCTCACTTCCTCACCTCGTGTTCTCTCCCTCCCAAATCCAGGACAACGTCCTCACTCAACGAACTAGAGAAGTTGCCATGCTGAGAAAATCTATCGTGGCCTTCTTCAACACCTCACCTTAGATCTGTCGGCAATTGTGGAGTCGCCGGATCAATTCAGGGGCCAGTCCAGCCTCCCCTGCTTCACCGAGCCCCTCTTCTAAGAAGCCGTCCTCCGCCCCGACCTTGTGGCCTGCACCTTCTCCGGCTCCATGTCGGCCATTGTCGCTGTGTCCACGCCCATCCGCTTCCTCATCCTCAACACCGCCGAGCTCGCTGTCAACCGGTCCTACATCCATATCCAGGCACCCACTGTCGGTGTCAAAATCGGCGGATCTCGGGTAGGGGGTCCCGAACTGTGCGTCTAGGCGGATGGTAACAGGAGACAAGGGACACGATGTTTTTACCCAGGTTCGGGCCCTCTCGATGGAGGTAAAACCCTACTCCTGCATGATTAATATTGATGATATGGGTATTACAAGAGTAGATCTACCACGAGATCAGAGAGGCTAAACCCTAGAAGCTAGCCTATGGTATGATTGTTGTTTGTCCTACGGACTAAACCCCTCCGGTTTATATAGGCACCGAAGAGGGTTAGGGTTACACAGAGTCGGTTACAATGGTAGGAGATCTACATATCCGTATCGCCAAGCTTGCCTTCCACGCCAAGGAAAGTCCCATTCGGACACGGGATGAAGCCTTCAATCTTGTATCTTCATAGTCCAGGAGTCCGGCCAAAGGTGATAGTTCGGCTATCCGGACACCCCCTAATCCAGGACTCCCTCAGTAGCCCCTGAACCAGGCTTCAATGACGACGAGTCCGGCGCGCATATTGTCTTCGGTATTGCAAGGCGGGTTCCTTCTCCGAATACTTCATAGAAGATTTTGTACACAAGGATAGTGTCCGGCTCTACAAAATAAGTTCCACATACCACCGTAGAGAAAATAATATTTACACAAATTTAATCTGCTGACGTATTCCGCGGCGTGACATCACACCACGGCCATGCCTTTATTTGAATCTTTTTTACTGTTCCACCTTAGCCCGTTTAGCGAGGCGGTTTCCTTGGCACGTCCTGTCAAAGCAGACATCGTGTCCCCTTATTCCGGGATTCTTATTAATACGGGCGCGGGTAACCCAGTCGTGCCCATCGGCATGTCTCCTCTATCGAAGGCGAGTCCCGAATGGTCACGGGGAAGGCTCTTGGTATTCAACCTCTTTATAAAGAGACCAAGGCTCCACTCCTTTCTTTCAATCTCAATCGAATTCGCCCCTCGCCTCGAGTTCCAACACCCAAAGCTCCAGATTCAGGCGCTTCGGACCTTCGATGATGTCCGGCTCCGACCTACAAGGCCGGTGGATGCCTTCCTCCATTACGGAAGAAGACGTGCTAAAGCTAAGAGATGCCAGGTATCTAACCGACGAAATTTCGGATAGGCTGCCTGCCCAAGGGCAGGTTATGCCCACTCCCAAGCCTGGTGAAAGCGAAGTGTTCGCGTCTCACTTCCTTCGGGGGCTAGGGTTCCCGACGGACCACTTCGTGAGGGGGCTCATGTTTTACTATGGGTTGGAATTTCATGACTTGGATCCGGAGTCCATCCTCCACATCTCATCGTTCATTGTCGTATGCGAAGCCTTCCTCTGCATTACCCCTCACTTTGGATTGTGGCTCAAGACCTTCAAAGTGGAGCCGAAGATGATCAAGGGGAAGCAGGCAGAGTGCGGAGGGGCTGTTATAAGCAAGAATGCTGATGCTCCGTGGCCCGAGGGCTCTTTTCAAGAGGAGCTCGGCTTATGGCAACAAGAGTGGTTTTATATCACAGCTCCCAAGGGCACCAAATGGATGGCGCCACCTGCCTTTCGCTCAGGTCCTCCGCCGCGGCTGGCTTCATGGGTCAATAAAGGACTTGATTGAGGGTCATCCAAGGACGTGCCCTTGCTGCAGGGCCGCATTCAAGATCTCCTAGAGAGAGATCACTCTGGTCGTAGTAGCGCGGGTCATGCTTATTCGTCGTACCCTGCCTGCAAACATCGCCCCCTCCGCGTGTGGGAATTTAACCCGGAGGGACCACGAGCTCTCCAACATTTTACGGGCGCGACGCCAGTGGAGATGTACAAGCTTTTCTTCGGATCACAAGCGATGTGTCCGGACTTGACCGAGGACGCAGGTTTGAACTGCAATCGTCCGGATACTCAAGTAAGTAGCCATGTACCTGGACACGCTATCCCATACTTATCATGAATTCGCCCTCAAAAGAGTTGTCCCTTGAACAAGAGTGGATAGGGAAAGCAAAGTTAATCAGGTGTCCGGCCCCCCTCCCTGAGACTACGCCGGATCCCGTGTTAACCAGGATGCTGGAGGTTGCGCCTTCGAAAGAAGGTGAAGAGGGGAACAAGGAAGCTACCGCCTCCGCGAAGGAGGCTGCCAGGAAAGGAGGGATCGAGAATACCTCCATCCAAGGGAAGAAGAGGACCGCCTCTGAAGACCTGGAGACCATGGTCTCAAAGCGGGGGAAGAAATCTTCGTCAGAGGGTCCTACACCGAGAGATGCCTCGGCCACATTATGGCCCCAAGGGGATCAGCCCTCCACCGAGCCGTAAGTAAAAAGGGGAGTTTTTAAAATAAAGGATATCCCTGCCCTATTTCTGATGAAGATAACCGAAGTTTTACCTTCTAGTTCGGATCTCAGCCCTTCTCAACAGAGCTCATCTTCGGGGGATCTTCGTCCGGAGATGATAGAGAGTGAAACGCCTCCCCCTGTCGTACCGTTTTGCGAGGCGGGCGACCCTGAGGTGTCGTCGCGGAGGGTTTCTCCGAGTCCGGAAAGGCCGGAAGGTGGTCGTATTACCCCTCAAAGCCCTCCGCGTCCGGCCTTCGAAAAAGGCCATCGGACGAGTCCGGCACCACCTGGTGTACGGTCGGAGGAGCTGAAGGATCTGCTCGGGCGAGCGTCTATCTCAGAAGATCGTCATGCGTTGATGGGTACGGTGATTGAAAGGATTTCATCCGCTGAGAGCGGATTGCACGACGCCGTCAGAAGTTTACTGACGGGTTTTGAGGTACGCAAAATGATGTACCTTCTGACAATTCCGCATATAAAGTGTGCCCTGTGTAGATAGTAGCCCCTGAGGCTCGGTGTGTTGTAAAAAATGACAGCGCGCCGAGGATCATAATCCCAGGTATAATGTGTCGCCCTTCCTATGTAGGTGGCGAAGGTTCCGGTGGCTAGTCGGACTGATGAATGTGCCGAACTAAAGCGGTAACTTGACGTGGCGGATTCCGACATCGCACTTGTCAATAGGTGACTTGACGAGTCGCAAGGTATGCAATTTCTCCGCAGACACCTGGTAAGGGAGCTTGATGCCCGTGCCTTACAACATGTATGCTTGATGCAGATGGTGCCGCTGCCATGGTGAATCTTCGGGCGGAGCTCGCCCGAGCCAAGGAGCAGGCCAGAAAGAGTGATGCGGCTGCCTTAAGGGAGGCCAAAGAGCTAAAAGCCGAATAGGCTGATCACTCCCGAAGCAAGAAGGAAATGGCCGAGATGGCCGTGAAGTTGAAGAATGGTGCCGACCGCTGCAAGCTTCTTGAAAAAGAAGATCGAACGGTGCAAGAGGACCTGAAGAAGGCCGCTACCAAGGCCAAGGATGCTCGCTCTGCGATGACAGCGATGAAGGAGGAGCTGCGTCAGGCCGGAGATATCGCGGCTGGAAAGCCCTTTCTGCTGCGGAGGAAATTCGTGGATCCTAAATATGCTCAGTTGGACCGGCTGTGGAGTGCGGAGGATCCTTATCTGGACTTGGTGGCAAGTGCCGCGGACGCGGCCGAACACTTCCGAGATAAAAAGGATCAAGAAATGGAAAAGGTTTTTTGGTCGCAGTTCCATAATCCAGAGCGCCCTCTTCCCTTAACCGATCGCTTGGCTGAATGGGCGGAGCTGAATAGGTTATCCGGACTTGCCATGAAGGATGTCGTGAGTCTTTCGTGGCCGAAAAGGCCCGAGCCGAAGAGTTATTTTGTCTTGGTGCAGCAGTTCCTTGGTGCGGTGCCGCATATCAATGCGATGAGGAGGTCGGCATGCATAGAGGGTGCGCGGATGACTCTTGCCCGTGTCAAGACATACTGGGCGGAGATGAAGGCCACCGATGTTGCATCCCAAGATTCGGACGAAAGCCGAGTACTTGTCGAGCACTATTTTCAGGAAGTTTTGCAGGGCGCTCGTTTAATAGAGACGCAGTGCTCGAAGGATATTATGTTCGAATAACATGTATTATTGTGAAACAATGTATGAATTGAATATAAACGCTTTTTATACTTGTGCCTTTCAAGAATTAAAATACCTCATGTGCGGCCGCTAATGTATATGTATATATAACCTGAAAGATGGCAGTCTTCGGCTTCAGCCCCCACGTATATAATGCGGGGGTGTTTGCAAAAGGCGCATTTTCACACTTGATCCAATGTCTTGGTCCTATAAAGGAGGTGGTAGCGCAGAAAACTAGGCAACCGGACTATAATGCTTTATCACTTTCACTTAGCCATAGGAGTTTGACAGTGGGGCTACTATATAGCCCCTAGGGGCACCGCTCTCACTCGAATTCGGGGCGCGTATGTGCCTGACCGGGAAACGGCCCTTCGTCAATGCGGAGGAATCCTATAGATTCCGGCGGGTCATCAAGTGGTTGACCAGTCTCGCGCTATATCATGACAGTCAGTTTTCAGCTTTCTCTACTGAGGTGCTCGCCTTAGCCGATAGAGCGGAATGTAAGGCAACAAAACACAGGAGCCGGGAAAACCCAACATTCGAATACACCTCGTCCGTTCGGCTGATTGATCAAGGTGCAGGTTTCTTGATTGATGTGCTGTTGGATTGAATTCTGCAGTGCAAGGGAGGCCACCTGTCCTAAGCGGACTGCCGCATCGAGCGCCCGGGGAATCAGAGGCAGTGCCCGAAGTGCGAGCGCGGCGGTGGCTTCGACGTGCGGAACACGGCGGTTCACTCCATCCTTTCGTCGGTGAGGGTGGAGTGCCCGCACGAAGGCTGTGGGCTCTACGTCACTTACCACAAGCTCGCCGATCACCAAAGCGTGTGTCCGCTCGCGCGCTGCAAATGCCCAGTGCCCGTCTGCGGCTACGAAGGCCCGCCGCCGGCGCTCTACCACCACATCAGCACCACGCATCCCATGCCCGTGCACAGGATCCAGTACAGCAAGGTGCTCCAGCTGCAAGTGCCACTGTCGGAGCCACGGCTCTTGTTGTTCGCGGAGGAGGACCGCCGCGCATTTTTCTTGGTCGGCGGCATGCTCGACATCGGCGCGCCTATCGCCCTGTCGGCCGTCTGCATCAGAGCGGGGGCGTCCCCACTGCCGCACTACTTGGACAAGCTGTGGGCGAACGGCCCGCCGGGGGAGCCCAAAGGCACGACCGACGCCGTCAAGGTGGAAATGGAGGTGACAAGCAGTAAGGATCCCGGTGATGTAGACGTGCAGGAGCTGACCTTCTTGATGAGCCCGCCCAAGCTGCTGGCGGGGCTAAGCTTGTGTCCTCCACATTCAGATTGACAAGCTCACGTCCTAAATGTTTCGACAGTGCCTTTTGTTTATCTTAGTAATAGGCTAATATAGGGATTACCTTGGTCTACTTTAGCTTGAGAAATGGTGGGTTTTGGTGGTGCTGCAGCAATTACTTCGACATCAGATCAGTAATTTCCAACAGTCGAACGGATATTTTGTGTCTGTTGGATATGAAGTTCCTTTGGGTAACAGTTCACACCGATCACAACCTAAACGGTTTCCCACTTAGGAGCGTATTAGTACTTGGTTATAAATACTAGTAGATGCCAAGATGATTGCACATTCCTCCTCAACTCCTCATCCACCAAAACAAACAAGTCATTCAGCATCCTTCCCTTGCGTCTGCCATGGAGAGGCGAGCATGGAAGCGGAAGCACGAGAGATGTCCCACCTCGCTGCAAGAGCAGCCGACATGTCCCGCCACGCGGAAGTAGCAGCACAGAGGTCCCGTCGCGCCGCTGAAGCATCATAGAGGTCCCGCCGCGACGTCGATGCAGCAGACTAGTCCGGCCGCGCCACGGAAGCAGCAGAGATGTCCCGCTGCTCCACGAATGCAGCAGAGATGTCCCACCGCGCCGCGGCGGCCTGGGAAAATTTCTCGCGGGCAGGAGACTACTGTTACAGGCGCATGCACGCGATCGTCCATAGCCAGATGGATCAGATCTCCGGCTTGGCGAGGTTGCAGGACGATGTGAAAGCCTCATTTGAACAGTCTACCCGCATCATCCGGCAACTAAGGGAGGGCAATCAGAGGCTTCGGGCCGAGCGCGACCCGCTGAGGGAGAAGATCGTGCGAAGTGCAGACCAGCAGGAGGAGACCAGTGCCTTGTTGAAGAGGACCAGCGTCATCGTCAAGAAACTTATGGACGAGAATGACATGCTCCCCAACGAGCTCCAAAGGCTGGTGGAGGAATCCGTGGATGTTCTCAAGCAGCGTCTTGAGGACAAGAAAGAGCTCATCGCCGCTCGCCGCGGAGACTAGTTCCCGTGGCCTACAGCAACGCATCAAGAAACTAGAGATCAGCGAGCCAGATCCTTGTCTTCCTTCTTCTTTTGCCCTTGTGTATTTCGGGCATAGCCGCATGTGGCTTTTTAAATTATCTTTCTAATTATGTAAGACAATTAATCATCCTTATATTTCTGTGGAAGATCAATGTTGCGAGGATGGAATGAAGAAAACTCTTGCTGTGGCGGCCCTGGCGTTGCTGTTCTTCTAGTTGCTGCAAGGCTTCCTTCAGTTTCCTGGTTTCTTTTGGTGTAATAATCGGTTTAGGATGTCGATTGTGTCGTCGGTTGTGAAATGTTGGGTTCTAGCGCGGATGTTTGGCCTTTGTTGGCCTCTTGGGATGTTGCGATTTCAATCTGGTACTTTTAGTCCTTCGTGTTAGGCTGGAGTTGTGCTGAACTTCTTGTGCATTGTGGTGGTTTTCAGTAATGAAAATCGGAAGGGGCAAGCCCTTCTATGATAAAAAAAATCGTCCTTATATATTAATCAGTCTTGCTATAAGTCGCAGTAGATGCTATATAGGTCCGTCGGATCTTACATCAAGATCCGTGCTATCAGATTTCCTTTTTTCTCTCTTAAATCTAAGTCGAGTGAGACATAGCCACACCATTAAACAGAGGCTCGGGCGCCATTAATGGAGACCTTGGGAGAGAGGTGGACGGCAGATGGAGGTCAAAGGGCTCTCCTCCCGATAAGCACGCGAAGAGGTCTGATCGCACGCCTCTCGTACTCAAATAGCTACCCTGCCCGGCGCCTCCTAGCTAATAAAAAATGGGGACGCGTGGCGGCACGTAAATGGTACTAGTAAGTAGAATGCCCAGGGTTTCAATAATACTTGTGTTGCCGATTGTAACGTGACAGCATTGTTCCAAAATGACTGTTGATTGTTAATGTGTGCGCCTTCGCAAATCGGACTGCAAATTTACCACAGCATGTTGGTGCCATGTCATGGCACCAAGCCAAGTTTCATTATTTTCATGCATGTTTTGGATTTACAGGAATTAAAAAACTAAGTTTCTCAATGTTTCCAACCCAGCCACGACGCCCAGAATTTTGAATTTCATTCCCATTTCTTGCATGGAACCTAGAAATTTACCCAAGGACACACATGTGATTTTTCAACCAACTTTGGTGCACTGTAACATGTGCTTGTATTTCAAATTTGAATTATGCACACAAAGGTGACACGTTCCCTCCCAGAACCACGAGCCTTCTTGAGAGAAGCTCCGATTTGCAAGAAGCTTATACCAAAATTTGTTCCTATTCGGCCAATTTTTTTTACCACGGCATGGTACTACCATGACATGACACCATGCCAAGTTTCATGATTTTAAAACCAAGTTTCTCAATGTTCTTCACCGAGCCACGATGCCCAGATGTTTGAATCTTATTCTCATTTTTTGCATGGGAGTAGAAATTCACCCGAGGATACAAATGTGATTTTCAACCAACTTTGGTGCACGGGAGCACGTGCTTGTAGTTCAAATTTGAATTATGCACATTAAATGACCAAAAACTCAATTAATGTGTAAATAAGGCCAAACGAAGCCGAAATAATTCCAAAATTTAACAGGGCACTCAAGTAGTTCTTTGTTGCCTTTGTAAATAAAGTCAAGGGGGACAACGTATATCGTTACGCACTCAAAGGTGACACGTTCCCTCTCAGAACCACGAGCCTTCTTGAGAGAAGCTTCGGTTTGCAAGAAGCTTATACCAAAATATGTTCGTATTCGGCCATTTTTTTTACCACAACATGGAAGTACCATGACTTGACATCCATACCAAGTTTCATGATTTTCAGATGTGTTTTGGATTTATAAGAATTTTGAAACCAAGTTTCTCAATGTTCTCGGCCGAGCCACGATGCCCAGATGTTTTAATTTTATTCTCATTTCTTGCATGGGACCTAGAAATTCACCCGAGGACACAAATGTGATTTTCAACCAACTTTGGTGCACGAGAGCATGTGCTTGTAGTTCAAATTTGACCTATGCACATTAAATGAACAGAAACTCAATTAATGTATAAAAACGACAAACGAACCCGGAATAATTCCAAAGTTTAACATGGCACTAAAGTAGTTCTATGTTGCCTTTGTTAAGAAACTCAAGGGCGGGGGGGGGGGGCACGTTCCTCTTAGAACCACGAGCTTCCAAGTAGGCCCAATTTTTTAGCACAACATGTTAGTGCCATGACATGACACCATGCCAAGTTTCATTACATGAAATTAAAATCTAAGTTTCTCGATGTTCTCGGCAGAGTCATGACGCCCAGATGTTTGAATTTCATTCTCATTTCTTCCATGGGACCTATAAATTCAACCAAGGACACACATGTGATTTTTCAACCCACTTTGGTGCACCGGAGCATGTGCATGCAATTCATATTTAGATTATGCACATTGAATGTCCAGAAACTCAATTCATGTATAAAAAGGCCAAATGAACCCGAAATAATTCTAAAATTTAACAGGGCACTCATATAGTTCTATGCTGCCTCTGTAAATAAAATCAGGGGGGAGGCAGCGTATATCGTTTCGCACACAAAGGTGACACGTTCCCTCTCGGAACCACGAGGCTTGTTGAGAGAATCTCCGGTTTTGCAAGAGGCTTGTACCAAAACTTGTACCAATTCGGCCAAAAATTATACGTATGAAAACAGGGTTTAGATTATCCCGAACATCTCGCTACCTAGACCAATAATGTACTATGATTTGAATTCAACATAAAATGGATACATATATTTGAATTGGAGAGCGTATGGTACATGTAGTTCATAGTGAAATATGATTACTGCTATATGCATGTCTTTTTGTTATCAAGATAATATTTAAATTATTGTATAACTTGACAACAATCGTATTCAAATAAGGAAAATTGATTAAAATTTAGTCCATATGGTAGACGACAATATATATGTTCACATGGTGGAGTAAAATGTTCATATATGATGGAAGATCAGAATGTATGACTACATCAATTATAAACCGCAAGGTCACCTAATGATATATTCGAATTCAACATAACGTGGATTCAAAAATTGAAATTCGAGATCATGGCATCTGAAATCATATAAAAAGGGACATTACTCTTTCTTTGGTGGGAATTGATTTTTTTTGTTGTTGTTGAGGGAAGTGCGAATCGATTTGGTACTGTGCAGGGTAATCATGTTCTCCCGATTTTGTTTACATTTTTCTTGTAGTTTTTTCAATGGCATCTATAGCAATATAGTAAAAGGGGACATGACTCTCTTTTGTCTTGTATGATTTTTTTACACGTTAAGTTTGTTCTTCTGAACAAGGAATCCACACCTTGTTATCTCGAAATTTTCAAGCTCGAGTATCTTTTGTCTCACCTGCTTTGAAACTCCCGCTTCTTCAACCCGCGCCGCGCCTTGTTATCCTGAAATTTGGACGCGCGCGAGAACTCCCTCCTCATCCGATATCACTCCCGCAGCCCACACACGTGAAATCCCCCTTCTACCCCTCAGCCGGAAATGAAGCTCCACGTCGCGGTGTCAAAACCGGTGGGGGTATGCTGGTAACTTACCCTACATTTCGGACAAGCGCGTCCCTAAGCTAGGCTCCCCCCTACCCCCCCCCCCCCATTCGTACAACGAGGCCGCCAAAACCCGTGAAACCCCAGGCTCCTCCGTCGGCCTCCCGACCGCCGCCCGCCGGAGACTCTTCCCTGACTACTCGTCCACCGCAACAGCTCGCCGTCCCTCATCCACCGCACCGGATGAGGATCCGTTGTCGATCTCGTCGTCCCGCCGGATCAGCCGCCCCATCCTCCACCTCTAAGGATCTGCCCCAACGTTCGCCTCGTGTATCGCGCCACCTCAATCCCCGCAACGCCGTCTTGACCTGCCCCACCGGAACCGCAGCACCGTCACCAATTCCTCCAATAAAGCCAAGGCCAACGCGGCGCCAGCAAGGAGGTTCTGCACTCACCGCTGCATTTTATCTTTTTTTCGATCTCACGGGGCTGCCGGTGCTCGATACCGAGAAGACATGGCGTCTCCATCGACGGCGCCGTCGCCGGCCACATCATCCACGGTGTCTCTCCCCCATGTCGTTGCTTCCTCGGCGGCGACTTCCACAAGGGCACTAGCTACAGCTGCTCCGGCTCTCGCTCGCTGCTCGCGCTCGTTTGCTTGCCGGTCGCGCTACACTGCTCCTGCTTTCATTCGTGCTGCTGCTCGCTTTGCTCTCGCTATGCTGCTGCTGCTGCACGACCTCCGACAGCTACAGAGTTGCTGCTTTAGCACTCGCCGTGGTGCTATCGCACGACTTGCTCTCTCGCTAGTGCGCTCCCTCGCCGAGGCGCCTATTGATTTAGATCATCGCTTCTCTGCTACTAGTGCTCGAACGCCTAAACATCTATTGCAATGCTCACACTAGTTCAATCAGTTTCGACAAGAAAATTCAGTTTTGACTATGAAGTTCATTTTCTTCAGTTAAGTTCAGAGTGAACAGTACTTACATCATCTGTCGGAGCGGCCGTGGCGCGGCTGATGCGTTTTACATCTAGCACTTTTTTGTGATGTATTTTACATCATCAATTGTAGATGATATTAGGGTCCCACTTCAGATTAAAGTTGTCTGTCTTGTCATGCTTCAGCCTCGTCGCCGTACACCTTAGCGGAGCTGCTCCAACGACGGAACCGTCCATCACAGCGTAGCAGTACCCTCGGCGCCATTTCCAGAGGCCTCGGATCTTCTTCCCCGCCTCCGATAGTCACACCAGCATCATCACCATCCTCCACGTCCAACCCAATGATGCTGAGGTCCACAAGGCTATGCCAAAGAGGTTGTACACTAGTCGCATCACTTTGTTTCTCCATTACTCTGTTCTTCCAATTTATGTGAGCCAAACACCCAGGTTGACTGAAATCCTATGTTTCCAAATGCTCTGTTTTGCACGTGCATTCCTATCCTATTCTTGTGTTTTTCCTGTCCCTGCGTTTATAGAATCATCCAATTCTAAGGAGCCCTTATAGATTTACTTCATTTTCAGATTGGCGTCAAAGAAAACTCTGCGTGTTATGTCCTGCTCCTGCCGTGCCGTCATCCACCCCACCTGAGGTGCACCATCGACAGAAGTGTTCACTGCAGCAGAGATCCCCCCTGCAGACTTTCTTTCGCCGCCTCAGATCATCTTCCCCGTTGCCGGCAGCCACGCCAACTGCATTACCATCATCGACTGAGCAGATGAACCTGATGACTAGACAGTTCCGGAAGAGAGGTCGCAGTCTTTCGTGTTTGCTTACGTTATACATCGGTTATTATTACCTGCTACTTTATCGTTCAATCTTGAGTTTTGAATTTCCCATGGGTCTCATATCGAGCCATCAAGGAATAGTATCTATCTACTATCTGGTTCATCTGGGGTCTTCTATGTGGTTCATGTTGGGTGGGCAACAAACAATAGATGATCCATCGTCTATCTTTTTAAACTGAAGCTATAATCTACCCGCTATCATTAGTTTTGGATCCATCCACTGCTTGCTACCATCAGTCTTGATTTTTGCATGCACCCCTTAGGCCTTACAAAATCTAACTATTTTTTATTATGCATGTCGATATTGTACACAATCGCATCGAACGGTAGAGAAAAAGAGAAGACCGCTATGTCTGAATATAATGTCATGCAGACGCTGCTCCATGGTGGGCTAAGTGGCCCCCTCTCCTGCATTTCCAGATTGTATTCTAGAGGAAGATAACTGTTCGATGTAGATTCGTAGGAGCCGACCATGCCTGCTTTACCACCGAGGTGTTTGTTCTAACCCGACATGCCGATGTTTTCATATCATGCATATGGCGCCTTGCATTGCTTACATTATACATCTTATATGTCATCAGCTTAGTTTAGATTTGCTTTGTGTGAATGCCACTTGTTTGTTTTCTATATCATATTCCACCATTCCTAAATATTGGTCTTTTAGAGATTTCAACAAGTGACTACATACGGAACAAAATGAGTGAATCTACACTCTAAAATATGTCTATATACATCCGTATGTGGTAGTCCATTTGAAATCTCTAAAAGACAAATATTTAGGAACGGAGGGAGTATATGGGAATTATGCAATGCCATCTTCTTTAGCTGTGCATCATATACGTGAATCATGCAATGCCATCCTGTTTAGCCACCATCGATATGTGAATTGTATCGTGCCATATTTTTTCCATAATGTGTTCCATTTGTCAACAATGTTTATACATTCATCTACTCTTCATGTGCATCAGCCATTTGAGTCGGTCATGGGAAAATCTGGAGTGAAAACAAGGTCTTCGAGCAATCAAGCTACATGTCGATGCAGATTTCTTGCTGGTTACGAGATAGCTCCTCGGAGGAGGATTCAGAGAGATGATCATCAGATCCCCGAGGTGCATGCTCTAACTTGGCTGGGTTATATTGCTTATATCATGCATATGGTGTCTTGCATTGCCATGCCATCCGCTTAGATTAGACATGCTTTGTGTGAATGCCTCCTGCTTGCTATCTATATCGATATGTGAATTATGCAATGCCATGTTTTTCAGCCAGTTATCATATATGTGAATTATGCACCGCCATGGAGCCGTGCATCATATATGTGAATTATCTCATGCCATCTTTTTTTCATTACGTATTCCATTTGTCGACAATCTGTGTATATTGAACTACTCTTCATGTGTATCAGCCATTTGAGCCGGTTATGGAAAAATCTGGAGGAAAACAAGGTCTTCGAGCAGTGCAATGGTACCTGTTGAAGCATATATCTCGATAGTTATAGGAGCTCCTCGAGGAGGACTCGAGACAGATGACCAGTCCTATATCCCACCGAGGTGTATGCTCTAAGTTACAATGTTTATATTTCTCATATGATGCATATGGTGTCTTGCATTGCTTAGTTTAGACATCATATGCACAATATTGAATTCTATCTGCTTAGTTTAGAGATCATACATGCGAGTGCCAGCTGCTTAGTATATGAACCAATTTTGTCAATTATATCATGTCATCCTGTATACTTAGACAACATGTATGTGAATTATTTCATCCCAACCTATTTTAGAAAGACATCATATAGTTTTGTCATGTCATCCTGTTTAGGAACTCATCATATGTTGAATTATGCCATTATATCCTGTTAAGTTATCCATCATATATCTAAAACCGTGTCATCCTATCCTGTTTAGTTAGGCATCATATATGTGAAATTGTGTCATGCTGTCATGTTTGGTTAGACAACATATATGTGAATTACCACATCTGCTCATCATACAATGTCTCAGACGCTCAATTTCTTTTCTTGTTTATCAGCCATTTGAATTGGAGGGTGATGGCAGTATCTAAGGGAGCAAAACCCGTTCTTCACAAAAGACAAGTGCTACCCGTCGATGCAGATAGAACCATGGTTGTACTGGCCCACAAACTAGCCCCACCACACATAATCGAGACTCTTCCAGATTGCACACTTACACCGTTGGGCAGAGAACCAGCTACAACCCATCTAACCGCAATCCCAGCGGATAGTAACCCACTTATAGTTGACAAAGCACCATGTCCACCACAGAGTACCCCCACACGAGCAGTTTGTAAAGCTACCGTAGTGCCCAAAGCACGAAGACCACCACAGCTAACCAAAACTCCACGTTTAAAGCAGAAGAGCAACTATTCTCAGGTCAGATTCCGTAGCTATGGTCCATACTCCTTTGCTGTTGCATCACTGTATTTACTCATACCAACTACTTTTGAATTTGAAGGATCCAATTGAAACTCCAATGGCGCAACAGGTATGTTTTAAACCTATTTCTTTAACTGGATTGCTATTCTAACTTCTTGCTTTATGTTGATTTCAGTTTAAGTTGTATAAACAGTTATGTTCTCATGTGATGCACATTACAAGTGCTGCCAATGCTGTGTAGTTTCTCACACTTATATTCTGTCTATGCTGTTGTGTCTAAAAAATATATGAGTTGAACTTTGTCTCTATCTTTATTAGGGAACATAAACTAGAATGATATGGACAATACAGTGACCATAGTACACAGATATATGTTTGTTTCATGCTGTTATCCTGTCCACCTTACTACTGAACCGGTTTACGAAAATGAGTTTGCTATACTACAAGCAAAACCTGTCATGTGTCCGCTTGTTTCTCTTGTAGTATGCAAACAGAATATTGGAAAAGAGCACCCCACTATGCAATGGTAGAGAAAGTAATGTAGATAAGGTTCAAGATAGTGAGACAACCCTGTTGGTCTCCAAGAAAGGTGATAAAAACGATCTTGAATACAGTGAGAAAACCCCACAGTCCTGCGTTGATGTAGTGTTCGAGTTACTGGCCAGTACCGCTGGCACAAGATCTTCGAAATCGCTGCCTGAATCACTTCGGCTTCTTCAGTCTCAGCTACAAGCTGAAAGGCATCAGTCATCTGTGCTGCGGCAAGAAGCCGAAGGACTAACGAAGTCCCTGCAGAATTCAGATGCGTACTTTCTTGTGCAACAGCAAGCGCTAGAGGATTTAAGCGCCAAACAAGAGAAAGTTAATAAGCTTGCTAAGCATCTTGCCAGCATTATGGGTACCCAGGATATTGTTTGTTGAACTCTTCTGAAGTGGTTTCAGTTCTGGACTTGTTTTGCTGCGGCGTTTATATGCTGTTGTGTTCCCTATATTTGCACTGGTGGTGAACTTTGATGCCCAGTGGATGTAATATGTGTAATAGCCGTGATAGCCTAGCATAAGTTGCTTGCTTATTTATTTCCTTGTTGTCTTGTTTATTTGTTTCCTTGTAGTCAGTGCAGTTCTTTTTTCGCGGTTTGCTAGTGGCTGCAATAACCTATTTTTTAAAACTAGGCCACAATAACCATGGGCTAATATTTACTGTAGTGACACTGGGCCTCCTACGGGCCGTAGAAACAGTGGGCTATCTACGGGCCGTAGAAACAGTAGGCCTTCTACGGGCCGTGGAAACATTGGGCCTTCTACGTGCCGTAGAAACAATGGGCCTTCTACGGGCCCTATCATCAATGGGCCTTATATGGGCCGTATGATCAATTGGCCAAACATGGGCCAATAACAGGCCGCATTATGGCCATAAATGGGCTAGAGTTGGAATTGTCCGTTCATGGGCCGACCATAACGGGCCATCGTTAATAGGTTGTATTTGTTGACGCTATGAAAACGGCCCAATGTATTAACGGACCACAAATGGGCCGACTGTAACCACGGGCTCAATTTGGCCCACAAGCAGAAAATTACAGTAACGGGCCGTAAGTAAATGAATGCTCGAAATGAGACCAAGAATAAATGGGCTCTGAGAAGGCCGAAAGATAACATGGGCTGGAAACAGCCCAACTAAATAACGGGCCATTAATGGGTATAAAGTGATACACTGTTCATTACGGGCCGCCACCACGGCCATTAATGGGTCGAAGTGATACATCGTTCATTGCGGGCCAGTTTCACCACGGGCCGTTAATAGGCCAAGAGTTACATACGGCCTCAAATGGGCCGAAAGACGTCATGGGCCATACATGGGCCAGAAGTGAAAACAGGCTGGAATCATATTGGATGGCCCAGATGACGCTACTGGGCCTAATTCGGGTAGGGCGTAACAGGCCTTGGGTTAGCGGGCTGTAAATGGGCTATATGCAAACAGGCCGTTAACAGGCTTCCCATGGGACGGCCTGTCACCTTTTGATCAAGTCAAATGGGCAGGCCTTTTCACAGGAATGGACCTCTGTTTGGCCGGGCCACGTGTCGACGTATCATAGGCGCCTTCTGTCCAATTAGTGGATGACATCTGTCCCAACAGTGAGCCGACACGTGTTTCCTCCAGCCAATGACGATTTTACACATGGAAAATCCCCATTGGTCAGGGCTGTTAACGGGTTATCGGATCCAAAACCCGACCCGATAGCTTAACGGTGTTCCGTTACGGTGGATGCCACGTGTCGGTCACCCTTGACGAAAGCACTTCTGTTACCCGGGATTTATCGTCATGGAAGTTGACACTTACGTGATGATAATTTTGTAATGTCATGGAATACTTCTACGACAGAACAGGTATGACTATCTTGATTCTTCATAAATTTGTCATGGATGTACATGCATGACAAAAAACGCAACCTACTGTGACAAACACGTAGCATCACGGAAGTGTATTTTTTTATAGTGACGTATGTCGACTGTGGCACCTTGTTGCACACCTCTCACCGCCAACAGAAGTAGTCTGTACATGAGGTCACTGTGGAAAAGCCATCGTTCGATGCCCAGAAGCCAGTGAAGTGGTCCCGCACACCCATCATTTTTTACACGGAGGATCACCCTGATCGCACAACTACGGTCGGGTGTCTACCGTTGTTGGTTTCACCAACAATACGCAACCTCAAGGTGACAAAAGTGTTGGTTGACGGTGGGGTCAGTCTGAATTTGATCTCACCCAATTTGATCAAGAGGCTGTAGATTCTTGATGGAGATCTCGAGGAGACTGGCACGTTTCAAGGGGTCAACCCGGGAAGGAGCCAGCCAAAAGGTAAAATCACACTGCCCGTTACGTTTGGGGGAAAGCTGAACTATAGGATGGAGAAGATCGCTTTTGATGTCGCCAAGATCCCCTTGCCATACAATGGGATCCTTGGCCGCCCAGCGCTGGCCAAGTTCATGGCGGCGTCACACTATGCTTACAACATGTTGAAGATGACGGGGCCAATGACCATCATCACCGTCCCCTGCGACAAGAAAGACGCGCTCATCTGCGCCGACCAACTCTACCGAGAGGCATTTGCAGCAAGTGCCGCTAAGGCACTTGCTCCTGCCGCTGAAGCCATGGGAAGGAGGAAAGCCGGCAAGACCTCTTCCAGCAAGATCCCTCCCGGCGAGACCTCTTCCGGCAAGATCCCTCCCGGCGAGACCTCTTCCGGCAAGACCTCTTGCACACACTCTGGCAAGCACGCCTCTTTGAAGTGCTGCGCTCCCATTGAGGATGTGCGAGAGAGCTCCACCGATAAGAGCAAGAAGTCCAAGGTTGCACCACCAGAAACCAAGAAGGTGTCCGTCAAGGAGGACGGCATGGGCGGGGCTGTCACTATAAGCTCCACCCTCGACAGCAAATAGGAAAGCGCGCTCGTCGCCTTCCTGTGGGCGAATGTCGATGTGTTTGCATGGCAAGCATCCGACATCCCCGGCGTTCCTAGAGAGGTGATTGATGAAGTCTTGAGAAGGTCAAGCAAAAGGTCAGGAAGCAAACTTTGGAGGGACAAGAGTTCATCATCGAGGAGATCAGGAAGTTGGAGGCGGCAGGCTTGGTTAGAGTAGTGATCCATGAAGTCTTGAGATAGGATGTGTCATGTTAAAGCATGAAAGAATCACATTTTTTTCTAAGACCAATTTTCGGATTGGCACTGAACACTTGATCTAGTTCGGACGTCAAGTTTTTACTGAAGTTTTTGGTTTTCAAAGCCGATGGCACTTTTAAACTATTTGTGTGTTTCCAGCATTAGTCTCACAGTGCAACGGCAGACACGTTTAGAGATTCGGACAAAATATTCTTGCACATTGCTATATATGCATTAGTTTCGAATTGCGTCTTTGGTCAATAGTTGGGTTGCGCAGCTCCTGTGCTTGCCTCCTACGTTCCGCTTTGTTCGTCCAGGTGTGCAAAGGGAGAACCACTGCGATTGTGCTTACATCTCGCATGGTTAAGCACCTCAGTGGAGAAAGCCGAAAACTCACTATCACAATAAGCGTAAACTGGTCAGTGATCCAATGACTGTATTAAGCTATAAGATCGATAGAGGTCACTGTCGGTGTCAAAACCGGTGGATCTCGGGTAGGGGTCCCAATCTGTGCGTCTTAGGCTGATGGTAACAGGAAGCAAGGGACACAATGTTTACCCAGGTTCGGGCCCTCTCGATGGAGGTAAAACCCTACTTCCTGCTTGATTAATATTGAAGATATGAGTAGTACAAGAGTAGATCTACCACAAGATCATAGAGGCTAAACCTTAAGAGCTAGCCTATGATGGTACGATTGTAATTGTGATCGGCCTTCTAAGGACCATCCTCTCCGGTTTATATAGACACCAGAGAGAGCTAGGGTTTACATGGAGTCGGTTACTAGGAAGGAAACACAATATCCGGATCGCCAAGCTTGTCTTCCACGCAAAGGAGAGTCCCATCCGGACACGGGCCGAAGTCTTGAGTCTTGTATCTTCACGCTTCAATAGTCCGGACGATGTATAACGTCCGGCTGTCCGGATACCCCCTTATCCAGGACTCCCTCAGTAGCCCCTGAACCAGGCTTCAATGATGATGAGTCCGGCGTGAAGTCTTGTCTTCGGCATTGCAAGGCGGGTTCCTTCTCCGAATACTCCAAGGTTATTTATCGAACACGTAGACCGTGTCCGTATCTGCACGGTGATTTTCATACACCATTGTAGGGAGAATGATACTTCAGCTCACAACTTTTTTAGATGACGTGATATGCCATTACAGCTAGGTCATTATTCAAACTGTTTTTTCGACAACCTGCCACCGCGCGTATTGTGGGGTGGTTTCCTTGAAACGTCTTGTCAAAGCAGAGATCATGTCCCCTTATCACGGGATTCTCATCAATACGGGTTTGGGTAATCCAACCGCACCGCTAATCGCGGCGAGTGGGAGGTGAGCGGGTTCCACCAGGTAAGTGGGGAGGCGCAAAAAACTCGTACTACCTCTTATAAAGAGATAAAGTCTCTCCCTTTTTACCCACGCCTTCTCCTTCAGCTAACTCATTCCCCACTGCTGGAGCCCTAACGCCCGAGCCTTCTTCTTTTCCGTCGAAGAGACGTTTTCTAGAGATGTCTGGATCCGGAGCGGGAGGCATATGGATGGCCTCTTCCATCCGGGAGAAGGATATCAAGAAGCTCCGGGAAGCCGGGTATCTGGCCAAGAAGATCGGCCACCGTCTCCCACCGGCGGGACAGGTCGTCCCTACTCCGGAGCCTCACCAGAGAGTCGTGTTCCTTCCTCATTTTGTCCATGGGCTCGGGTTTCCCCTCCACCCATTTGTCCGTGGGGTTATGTATTATTACGGGATTGATTTTTATGATCTTTCCCCCAACTCTTTTCTCAATATCTCGACGTTCATCGTTGTGTGCGAGGCCTTTCTTCGGATTCCGCCTCACTTTGGCCTGTGGCTGAAGATTTTCAATGTGAAGCCCAAGGTGGTAAGTGGCGAACACGCCAAGTGTGGCGGTGCCATGGTGAGCAAGATGCCCAAGGTCATTTGGCCGTAGGGCACTTTCAACGACTCCGTTAAGGAGTGGCAGCAGCAGTGGTTTTATATCACCGAACCACGCGACAAAAAGTGGGCTGCAGCTCCTGAGTTCAGATCCGGAGCTCCACTTCGGCTCACGTCCTGGCCCAAGAAGGGCCCGAACGGGTCCTCGTCCGATGAGCTATCACTGCTCCAGACGCGCATTCGGAGCACGGTCGACAAGGACGTCAAACTCGTTGACGTAGTCCAGGTGATGCTAGTTCGTGTAGTTCTACCTTGTCAGCGTTGAGCCTGCACTTTGTGGGAGTTCGACCCGACCGAGCACCAGACCCTTCAGGAGCTCTATGACTCCTCCCACGGGGATATATGGAAGGTGCTTTTCAAGTCTGGCAAATCATGGACGGACTGCTCCGAAGATCGGGGTTATCAATTAACCCATTCTCCAAGCCCAGTAAGTTACAGTCACGCCCTGTCCGTCCATGCTTCAGTTGGTATGTCATGAAGGAGACATTTTAATCGTGTTTCATCATGACCTCAGGGATGGATTAAGGAGGTGGAGCGGATTCATTGTCCGGCCCCACTGCCGGAAGAACCAGCCGGGCCTCTTCTAACGAATATGCTGGTCCCCGCGCCCTACGAGGCGCCAAAGAAGGAGGACTCCAAGAAGGTCAAGAAGACTCGGAGTGGCCTCCGTCGCCGCGAGACTTCGGACGCCAAATCTGAAGACTCCGGTGATGCTCGTTCTTCCGAAGACGAAGAGGAGGAAGCAGGGAAGGACGAGCCTCACTCTGTAGGTGGGAAGAAGCGTGTGGCTTCCCCGTCCCTGGAGGCCGAATCGCCCAAGAGGGGGAGAGATTCCCGTCCAGAGGCGTCCCCCCCCCCCCAGCTGCCGACAGCGGCACGAAGTGGGATCCCATAGCCCAGCCCCTGGAAAAATCGTAAGTGACCGAATCCCTAATGCGCCTATGCATTCAGGGTCGTCTGAGTATAGTAGTTTTAACTGTCGTCATATCTCGTACAGCCCGGCGAGACCTCCTGCCGGACAGTCATCGTCGGAGGATTCATTGAGTTCGGATGCCGTGGCGAGCGAGACGCCTCTGGAGGCTCTTTTTCCGGAGTCCAGACGCGACACCGAGGTGTCGTCTCGAGGAGACCCCGAGCTGGATAAGCTTCTGGAGATTTCTATGGCTCCAGGATCGGGCGACCGGCCACCCTTCAAGGAGGGAGATTTTTCTACTCCGCCGGCAACCTCCGTCTACGCAGAGCTGTCAGGCGGTCTATCGACAGCGTTGAAGAACGCGTCTATAGTTGATGAACATCGTACCCTCATGGGTGCGGTGGTTGGAAAGATTCACTCTG
Source organism: Aegilops longissima (assembly GCA_021605205.1). Lineage (NCBI taxonomy): Eukaryota > Viridiplantae > Streptophyta > Magnoliopsida > Poales > Poaceae > Aegilops > Aegilops longissima. The sequence goes on from CM038680.1 coordinate 19,280,595, forward strand.
CCGAACGCGGGCTGAATGAGTTCTGCCTTGGCCTTATAAAGGGTTTTGAGGTAAGGTTTCTAATGAAACTTTGAGGATTCATCATAATATGAGTAGTAGCCTGAGGGAGTCCTGGATTAGGGGGTGTCCGGATGGCCAGACTATGACCTTTGGCCGGACTCCTGGACTATGAAGATACAAGATTGAAGACTTCGTCCCGTGTCCGGATGGGACTTTCCTTGGCGCGGAAGGCAAGCTTGGCGATACGGATATGTAGATCTCCTACCATTGTAACCGACTCTGTGTAACCCTAACCCTCTTCGGTGCCTATATAAACCGGAGGGTTTTAGTCTGTAGGACGAACAACAATCATACCATAGGCTAGCTTCTAGGGTTTAGGCTCTCTGATCTCGTGGTAGATCTACCCATATCATCAATATTAATCAAGCAGGAGTAGGGTTTTACATCCATCGAGAGGGTCCGAACCTGGGTGAAAACATCGTGTCCCTTGTCTCCTGTTACCATCCGCCTAGACGCACAGTTCGGGACCCCCTACCCGAGATCCGCCGGTTTTGACACCGACATAGCCCCTGATACACTGTCCGGTGAAAGAGACCCGGGCAGGGGATCAAACCCTCTGTTGTAATGGGAACCTTTTTTAGTGATGTATACCATTTGTTTTGAAAACAAGCGTCTGCAGCGAGGACGGCCGCTCATGATGCGGAAGTGTCCGAACTGAAGCAGAGCCTGGAACGGGCCGAAGAAGAACTCGGCCTTGTGAAGAAGCAATTAGAGGAGAAGCAAGGTATGTTTAAACATTGTCTTGCATTGGGCACAAACGAATAAGTGTCTATCGTAAAGTGATTTATGTTATATGCCCTAGGAGCGAGTGCCGAATATGAGGCACTGAAGAAGGCAGTGGCTGACGCCCACGAGAAGGCTGCCGCTGAACAGGCGCTTCGTGGAGAACACGAGGCCAAGGTCGTAGCAGCTGAGCAGAAGCTCCAGGAAGCTGTGACAAATAGCGAGAGCTTGGAGCAGAGTCTAGTAGGGAAAGAATCCGAACTCGCCCAAGCTCTCCAAGGCGCGGAATATGCTCGAGAAGAAGCCCGAGGTGCCGTACGGGACATTCAGGAGGCCCGGAAGGTTGCGGCTGGTAAGGCCATTTTTATCTATGGCCATTATTACGTGATAATGGGGGGAACTCTAAGAGGAAAGCTGAATTCTTGATTTTACAGGGGCGTTTGCAGATCTACCTCGCAGCATATCAGATGCTACCCAATTTTACTGGACCGAGGAAGGGGAGTCTGCGGGGAGGAACTTCTGTTCGCAGTATTTGGTGCCAAACTATCCGGTGCCTTTTATCGATCAGCTGAAGCAGCTGGTCGAACTACACCAGGCGGCCAAACTAGCCATTAAGGACTTGGTTATCCGGTTGTGGCCTGTAGAGCCAATTCCAAGCAGTTACTTCGGACTCATGAAGTGGATTGTGGGCGCCTGTCGTCGGCTTGATTCAATCAAGCGATCAGTCTGTATAGAAGATGCGCGCATGGCGCTTGCCCATGCAAAAGTGCATTGGGGGAAGCTTGATGTGCTGAAGCTGATAACTGAGGGGCCACCGGAGGGTAAGGAGCATCGCAAGCCCGAACTATACTATGAAGGTGTAATATGGGATAATGGCACGCTTATTATGTATTGCCTATTTTGTGTGAACATATGTTCTTCCCATGCGGTTATTTATTGTATGTAAATTCTGTGAGTTGGCCAGTCGTCGGCTTCATCCCCCACGTGAGAAGTACGGGGGTGTTCGGGGTATTTCTAAACACTCTTTATCCCATGGCTGGGTCCTTTTAAGGAGGTGTTTCTCACCACGAACTAGGCAATCGGACTATATATGGCTTTACTACTCTCACTTAGCCATAGGAATTCGAGTATGGTCGGTGCAGCCCCTAGTGCTCGGAAGGCCGAACTAGGGGCTCTATTGGCGCCTGATCGGAAGACCGATCCGTCGCAATCTGCATTTTATAATGGAGTTATGTGGAATAAATCTTTAAGGATTTTACAACCTCTCGAACAGCTGACCATCTCTCGCTGCATCATAACAGTTGGTTTTCGGCTTTCTCTACTGAGGTGCTCGTCCGGCAGAACCGGGACACAATCACAATAAATCTCCCAGTGCTACCTTAGCCGACGGAACGAAACGTAAGGTACCAAAACATGGGAGTCGGGCAAACCCAACCAATGACCCAAGACATGATTCGGAGCTGATGCATATAGTGCCATAAGTTCGGCGTGCCGAGCGACCGAAAAGGTGGTCGGACTTTAGTGTTGTACTGTGAAGTCCCTGGCATAGCCGGGCGTAACACGGAGCGTGGCTGCCGGTTTGAGGCCAAGAGGCGTCGATGATAGACGACGTCCGATATATGTTATTTAAGTCTACGCATTGCAGTAGGATGATATGTCTATGCATGTGAGTGTGATTTATGATGATAAAAATGGAATGGTTTTTGGCGGAACCTGTGATGGCCGGATTGGAGGGGGCTGTGAATGGATCAAAAGTGAATCCGGACTGCCTTCTGCCTGTATGGTCCTTTCCTTATGTGCCCGGGCCGATTCGACGCCACCAATCCTGTTCTGCATAAAAGTTAGTTTGTGAAGGTAAATGTTCGGAGGCAGCCGGGCGTCCTCCCGTGGTTGGTCTAAAGGTTCCTGATCGGACCCTGGTGACCCCAGCCGCTATAACGGGAAGTAGCTCGGACTCCTCCGGGGTGTCCGGATAGGTGGCTATCCTATCAAAATATTGATAGGCTGCCAGGACCCCGATTCCAAGTCACATCGACCTAGCCGGTAACACCTCATATCACTTTGCGGCCTCACGCACGGTATTCCCACGGGTGTCGCCTTACCATGGCCCGGGACCGCTTATGCCTTTTGGCTCACGATATGATAGTGTCGCTAGCATCCATATGACAAAGAACCCGGCCGACATGGCTAGTCGCGAACCCAAAGCGGCGCTAACCCATGGGGACAGGCATACATGAATCACATCGAGCATGTCGGTCATCAACGTATGAATTGGGCTGTAGCACTGGCTATGAGGACTCGTATCCCGGCTGTAGAAGGCTAGGCAGGACTCAATATCACCGCGTGACATTTCCCGAGGGACGTACATACGAACGAAGTGAAACACACGCCGCCAGTCAAGTGTCCAAGCAGTAGTGCTAGGCTAGCAGGACTCGTGAACCGGGCAGAAGCGGACTACTATCGCCGTAAGCACGAGACTACATTTCCCCATATGAGAGGCTGCCAAGGATAAACAACTAGTTTGTCGGATCCCACACATACCAAGCATTTCAAACATACACACAATATGCTCAATATGTGTAAATACAACATGGCATCACAACATAACTCTACGACTCAAATATTTATTCATTAGGCCCGAGGAGCGAGATATTACAAACATGGGTCTCATGACCCAACACTCAGAGCATACAAGTCAAAGCACAAGCGGAAACTAAACATGTCTGAGTACAGACATCTACCAATGAAAAAGGCTGAGAAGCCTGACTATCTACCACATCGTGCCGAGAGCACATGATCGTAGCTGAGGTAACAAGCTAAACATCGAAGTCCAAGCGGAACTACTAGCGAGACTGACGTCTCTCTGCAAAACAACAAATAAGCAAACGTGAGTACAAACGTACTCAGCAAGACTTACATCAGAACTATCTACATACGCATCATTATCAACAAAGGGGGTGGTGGAGTTTGACTACAGCAAGCCAGCTTTGACTCGGTGGCTATCCTGAACTACGACTGCAAGTAATTCTTTTGATGTGGCGCACACGAGTCCACATATTACCGTATCAATACACCACTATGGACCCGCTCCCGTCTCCCTACGAGAACGCCATCCATAGCACTCACGCTTATCTTGCGCATTTTAGAGTATCCACTTTCACTTGTCTATGAAATGTTATAGGCAACCCAGAAGTCCTTTCCGCGGACACGGCTATTCAATAGATCATATTAACCCTGCAGGGTGTAGTTCTTCACACACGCTCACCACTTACCGCCGCCATACCGACATGTACCGACAACCTTCAAGCGGAAGCCCAACATGGGTGTCGGCCACAGCCTACCTAAACACTCAAGTCCCTAGTCCAGTTTATCACCTATTCGGTTCCATCCGCAGGAGTCCGCCGAGGTTTCCCATACAGCCCCGAACGATGTGTGCAGGGTTCCCGAGATACCAAACGGCACTTGGTACACCGGCCACGTGTGCCTACCGCAACACAGCCCACCCCTAAGGTCAGCGCTGCGTGCGGCCCCCAGCATGCTACAAACACCAGAAACTACTTGCAACTCCCGGGTGGTTAAGAAGCCGAGAGGTTCCATTGGTTTCGGGCCCAATGCGTGGTAGTAACTGTTTCATGGATCACCAACACAGAACTCAGTTCCTAAGGACGGCTGCAATGAGACAACCCACCATGTACTCCTACATGGCCTCGCACCGCTACCTTTACCAAATCGTGTTCACACACTTAGCTCACACATAGTAGGACATGTTCACACACCATTACAATTCATTCCCGATGAATCAGATCTGACTCAACTCTAAGCAGTAGCAGGCATGACAAACAAGCATGAATGAGTAGGCACAACATGGCTCAAACAACTCCTACTCATGCTAGTGGGTTTCATCTAATTATCGTGGAATGACAGTCATGCAGAGGATAAGGGGTTCAGCTACCGCAGCAAGTAACACATGAGTCGTTGTTGTCCTAATGCAGTAAAATAGAGCAGGAGCGAGAGTGGGATTATATCGGAATGAACAAGGGGTTTTGCTTGCCCGCACTTCAAGATAATATAGTTCTTCATCGGTGTCATCAAATTCATCGCTTCAGACGCCGCTCACCGAGAGGGACAATTACCGCAAACAAGAGAGAACACAATCAATGCAATGCACAATCACATGAATGACATGTCATGTTAAGGTACTGAATTCACCTAATGCAATATCTATCCAAGTTAATTGAAGTGGAACTCAAACAAGAACAAATTCCAACTCCAAATGTTATTTCATAAATTGCCCTAATCATGATTCATCCTATTCAGTGAGGTTAATTTGTTCAAACATGCATGATCAAGGCATAAACAGATTCTTCATATTTTTCTGATCATTTTTCATATATAACTTATTTCCATTGGAGTTACGGTTGAATTTCTATGAATTTTAGAAGTTTGGGGTATTTTCTGAAATTTTCCTGAATTATAATAAATCCAGAAAAGGTATTATCACATACCGACGCCGCAGTGACGTCAAGGGTCAACGGGACACGGTCCGGTCAAACCTGACAGTGGGTCCCACGTGTCAGCATAATTAGTTTAACTAAATATCAATTAAACTAATCCTCGATTAGCTAATGTGGTGGGCCCCACCGCCATTGACTCAGAGAGTCAACCAGGCCCACCCGTGGTCAAACGAGAGGTTAGCGGGTCAACTCGCTGGCGCTTAGGCGCCGGGCGAGGCCGAACGCGGCGGTGAGAGTGGTTTGGCGCCCCGCGACCAAATGAGCCATGAGGGCGCCTCACGTAGTCGGGGCGACCCGCAGTTCTTGGTGGCATTGGTTGGGCTCGGGGTGGCCGGAAAAGTGGCCGGCGACGAGGTTGGCGGCTGCCGGAGCTCGGACGAACTCGGGGTCGTCGCTAGGACGCACGGCAGGAGGTGCGGAGGGGTGCTACGGAGTCCTACGGACTCACTGAACACGAGGGTAGGCTCGGATGCGTCGTGGGTGCGCTCTAGCTACGGCGGCGCCATGGCCGGCGGCGGGAAGCTCTCGGGTCCGGTGGGTGCGCTCTAGCTAGAGAGGGAAATAGAGTACGGGGAGAGAGGGGTTCGGCAGAGGAGCTCAAGGTGAGATCGATGAGTAGCTCAGCGGGCTCGGGGGAGGCCGGACGGCGTCGGAGCATCTCCGGCGATTTCGGTTGCCCGAGGTAGAAGACTACCTCGGCGACGTCATTCGGGGGCATCCGGTGCCGCGCAGCTCAGCGGAGAGGTTCAGGGTGGCGAGGCGGAGCTCGTGGGCGGGATGGCTGGCCGTGGGGAGGTCGGTGGCCACGACGAACGGCGACGGTGGCGACGGGGCCGCTCGGGTGCTTGCGAGTGAGAGAGCAGAGGAGGGGAGAGGCCACGGCGAGGGAGAGAGGGGTCAGGGGGGTGCGTGGCGCCTGGGAGGCGCCCAGAGGCCGGGGAGGGAGCGGCAAGCAGGAGGTGGCGCTGGCGAAGGCCGGGCACGACTGTGCATCCGATCAAGGGAGGAAGAAGACCTCCTGCCTCGGTGGGCTGGGCGGGCCGATGGGCTGCTGTGAGCGCTGTAAGTGGCTGGGCTTTCTTTATTTCCATTTTCTATTTTCTGTAATTATGTTTGGCTTTAATAAAATGCTGTGGCATTTCCAAAAATCATAAAACTGGTCAATGTCACTGTTTGGAATATTTCCAACAACAAACATTTCAGTGTATGATTATTTGAACATTTAAACTATTTATTAGCATTAAATGCCCAAATGCAAATACTATATGATTTAATTCAAAATCCAAATGTCATGGAAAAATGTGCAACATCTCTGATTATCAAGTTTCAGCATTTCCCAAAATGGTGAACATTTTGAAGGCCATTTGGGTTCATTGAAAAATATTACTTAGTTGAACCTATTTGAATTGCTTTGGTGCTAGGGCTTGGTCATCCCCACTTCAAATTTCATGAAAATTAAACATGATGCATGGATGCAATGCCACTAGTTGCAAGCAAGCTCTAGGGCTGTGACAACTCACCCCTCACTAAACAAGAATCTCGTCCCGAGATTCAAGACGTGAGGTAAGAAGACAGAGGGGGGGCACAAACTATCACGGTCTTCACGATCCAGGTTGCACTTCATAAGAACGTTGATTCGAACATCATCATGATATTGACATCTTGCTTTGAGAACTCCATCCAACACGACAATGGAAAGAGAGGGAGGTTCTACATGATTCGATCTTCACGAAGATCAAGTAAACATGATCGACTCACGGAACGAGATGTAGAAACATCTCGAGTTGGGACACAAAACACATCGAGAGGGATGGAAGAACAAACAACGGGGTGTGATTAGTGGGCAACAATTCCACGCTTAGAAAGATGGTGGATGGTGTCAAGGTGGCGAGGAAATAATTGCCATGATTCAATAACGGGGCACCTCAGGGGAGGTGACCCGAGGAACTATTCCCTTAAGTGGCAAAAAGAATTACTTTTGATTCAGAGATCACTGAAACTCTTTATACTAACCTAAGGCAATCACCATCGATCGTTTGGCGGAGTTCAAAGGAATGACATAACCAGATTTGAATGGATGATGTGGACTATCTTGTTGAAGGCAAAGCAATAGATGATTTTTGCTTATCATCGGAAATGGATGGGACCCATGGTAGGACCGCTTTTGAAGATGATCCTGGGCAACAATTGCTGGGGTGCAAGCTTGGAAACATAACGCAAATGTGGGAATGTTTCAACCATCATATCTGCCTCGAGATTCAGATCTGGTTGGTATCGGGACATTTCGCATAAAGATGTCCGAAAAGGAAAGGTTGCAACACAAATCGACAAGATGACGCTATGAGATTCTCGGATATGAACTAAGATAGCAAGCTCCAAAACATGAGCTGGTTCTGCTAAACACATGTGAACACGCTGTCTCAGACAAGCATGACCACATGCTAGTCTTATGATAAAACACTACCAAGTTCAGGTGGGGGAACCATCATCGAGGATATCGAAGTCTTTGTATAAGCCGCGGTCTTAAGAAGGAACTTCTTCTCCTTGAACAAATCAATCAGTGGCTTGATGTGCTAGGGATACATATGGAGTGGAGGTAATTAATCTACCAAACCATAGAATACCTTGCACGAATGCATGACGGACTTGGGGTGATTCCAAAGGAAACAAAACAAACCTTTGTGAAATCCATGGCGGCAACTTACACCTAAAGCACATGAATTCAAGGAAGTCACTTCTTCCATCCAAGAATAAGCTTCATGAGTGGAACACGAAGACATTGCTTACAAAGTTTCCAACGCTAGGTTGATGTTCAACATGAATCATGGGGGAGACAAAATGCTACTGATGGGCTCAACAGCAAATCATCGGAATTTCCATATAACTGGACTTCCACCATCATGTGAACACGGTGATAGCATTAGTCAGACCAAAGGATATAATGGTGTATGCTCGAGGGATCAACCACGAGTAAGACAACATTACGAACATCGTTGGTGCTGATTTGATTTGACGATAGCCCACACTCAAATCAAAGGATTGATAAGACAATAGGTCCAGCAACTGATCACAGGGACCAGTTGATGAAGATATCATCTTTCTTCAACACACACTACACAAGAATATCCCTTTGGAATGAACTAAGTTAGGCAAGCTTTTATCTTCCAACTCTCCAAGTTGTTGTCTAGCTTAACCAACTAGCTCAGGGATATCCAACACAGATTCTTGGAGAAGGATTGGTTTACAAGAAACCAACTTGATCACGAGCTCAACATAATAGTCAGGAAACAACCCGGTAACTCTTCCAAGAAGATATTTGGAGAGTCACGAACCACCGGTATGTTACTAAGCTCGAGAACAATCTTGCTTTTGAGGGCAAGACGATATGATCAAATGAGTGAGGACTTGACAAGATCCTAACTCATCAATTGAAGTGTGCACCAGAAATAAGGACTAGGTAGCACGATCAATCTTAGGATGAAGATTTAATAACCAACTCGCTAAGAATGAGGATAATGTCCATTAGCTACCAAGCAACGAGTTGCTCGGAGTATTGATTTCACACATCACAATTCACTTGTCGGCATTCCAGTTACAACAACACGAGGACCAAGGAATGAATGATGATGGTGAGAAGTATCACTATGTCAAGAATTCATGAGAGTTGGTGCAGTTCTCATGACAATTCTGACATAAAGGGGGTAACACTCCAAGGTAGAACAGAACAAAAGCTGGATTGGCATTTTGATCTGTGAAGTACAATTGCTTTGACTCAATCCTAGATATGGATGAGGTACTGGAGTTTGTTTCTCCTAGTCATTCCGAAATAGAATGGCTTGACGGACCACATGAGTAAGAGGGCATCGATGAACACAATGCACACATACTCTTGGCTATCAATTGATAGATGGGGATCAGAATACAACTAAGGGGGAACAATTCGAGGAACATATAACTTTTCGAGTTGTGGATGCATAGATTAGTATGCCGAACCAAGTTCAACAGTTCTCTTCCAGATAACCCATGCAGAAAGGTAGAACTGGCAAGTCACAATTATGAATGGAGAACTACTCAAGAGTACTCTGATCGTGATCTTTTAATTCAAAGAACTTCTGTCATAACTAGTTCATGGTATTTGGAAGAAGGAAATACCATGGCCCTCGAGGACTAATGCAAAGGTTACTAATATCCTAAAGGAGCTAGCAATTACTATTAACATGATGTAAGTAGGATGAATCTCGGGTTCAAGAACCCAGGAATAGATTGCCTACTAGCTAATAACATCACGGGATGCTTTCAAGAATAATGGCCAGAATCATCACACGGGGAACACAAAACGTTGCTAGATTACTAGGTGACTCCCTAAAACACCTAGGGTCATAGTACTAACTCCAACATATATGTCGAGGCAATAAAGTACCTCAACTTACCGATTAGTGTGCTTATTCCAACCCAAAAGGACATCGAAAACGGAAGGAAAGGATTTGCAAATGCATCAGACCATTTAGAGACCTGGGATCACTCGGACAGCATAACGGCTGCAAATGCTCAAAATAATTTGAGACATCCTGCAAAATGGTGGCATAACCACTCAACATCACAATATCCAGGTTCCGAGATCAACATTTATCATACAGAAATAGTAGGAACAGAACTGGGGCTTAAATCCACAATCTTAAAGGTCTAGGGATTAGTAACACGTCATCCTGATAGATAGATGAGAAGCCTAGTTCTTAACCCCGCAGAAGAGAAGAGGATGACTCAGATCAGAAGGCCATGAGGTATAAGGAGTAAAAAGAGCCTTACGTTCCCTTCCACAATCAATTCCCTTACATAACTAAAGCATTTCTAGACACAACTTCGACCAGTTTGGCTTGGTAATCCTACAGCAGTCAGCTCGATACCAACGCTGTCAGACCCCGATTCCAAGTCACATCGACCTAGCCGGTAACACCTCATATCACTTTGCGGCCTCACGCACGGTATTCCCACCGTGTCGCTTACCATGGCCCGGGACCGCTTATGCCTTTTGGCTCACGATATGATAGTGTCGCTAGCATCCATATGACAAAGAACCCGGCCGACATGGCTAGTCGTGAACCCAAAGCGGCGCTAACCCATGGGGACAGGCATACATGAATCACATCGAGCATGTCGGTCATCAACGTATGAATTCGGCTGTAGCACTGGCTAACAGGACTCGGTATCCCGGCTGTAGCAGGCTAGGCAGGACTCAATATCACCACCGTGACATTTCCCGGGATGTATATAGGAACGGCGAAACACATGCCGCCACCAAGTGTCCAAGCAGTAGTGCTGGGCTAGCAGGACTCGTGAACCGGGCAGAAGCGGACTACTATCGCCGTAAGCACGAGACTACATTTCCCCATATGAGAGGCTGCCAAGGATAAACAACTAGTTTGTCGGATCCCACACATACCAAGCATTTCAAACATACACACAATATGCTCAATATGTGTAAATACAACATGGCATCACAACATAACTCTACGACTCAAATATTTATTCATTAGGCTCCGAGGAGCGAGATATTACAAACATGGGTCTCATGACCCAACACTCAGAGCATACAAGTCAAAGCACAAGCGGAAACTAAACATGTCTGAGTACAGACATCTACAAATGAAAAAGGCTGAGAAGCCTGACTATCTACCACATCCTGCCGAGAGCACAGGATCGTAGCTGAGGTAACAAGCTAAACATCGAAGTCCAAGCGGAACTACTAGCGAGACTGACGTCTCTCTGCAAAACATAAAATAAGCAAACGTGAGTACAAACGTACTCAGCAAGACTTACATCAGAACTATCTACATATGCATCATTATCAACAAAGGGGGTGGTGGAGTTTGACTGCAGCAAGCCAGCTTTGACTCGGTGGCTATCCTGAACTACGACTGCAAGTAATTCTTTTGAGGTGGCGCACACGAGTCCACATATTCCCATATCAATACACCACTATGGACCCGCCCCGCCTCCCTACGAGAACGCCATCCATAGCACTCACGCTTATCTTGCGATTTTAGAGTATCCACTTTCACTTGTCTATGAAATGTTATAGGCAACCCGAAGTCCTTTTCCGGACATGGCTATTCAATAGATCATATTAACCCTGCAGGGTGTACTTCTTCACACACGCTCACCACTTACCGCCCATACGACATGTACTCGACAACCTTCAAGCGGAAGCCCAACGTGGTGTCGGCCACAGCCTACCTAAACACTCAAGTCCCTAGTCTAGGTTTATCGCCTATTCGGGTTCCATCCGCAGGGAGTCCGGCCGAGGTTTCCCATACAGCCCCGAACGATGTGTGCAGGGTTCCCGAGATACCAAACGGGCACTCGGTACACCGGGCCACGTGCTTACCGCAACACAGCCCATCCCTAAGGTCAGCGCTGCGTGCGGCCCCCAGCATGCTACAAACACCAGAAACTACTTGCAACTCCCGGACTGAGGACAAGGGTGGTTAAGAAGCCGAGAAGGTCCATTGGTTTCGGGCCCAATGCGTGGTAGTAACTGTTTAATGGATCACCAACACAGAACCCAGTTCCTGAGGACGGCTGCAATGAGACAACCCACCATGTACTCCTACATGGCCTCTCACCGCTACCTTTACCAAATCGTGTTCACACACTTAGCTCACACATAGTAGGACATGTTCACACACCATTCCAATTCATTCCCGATGAATCAGATCTGACTCAACTCTAAGCAAAGAGCAGCATGACAAACAAGCATGAATGAGTAGGCACAACATGGCTCAAACAACTCCTACTCATGCTAGTGGGTTTCATCTAATTATCGTGGAATGACAGTCATGCAGAGGATAAGGGGTTCAGCTACCGCAGCAAGTAACACATGAGTCATTGTTGTCCTAATGCAGTAAAATAGAGCAGGAGCGAGAGAGTGGGATTATATCGAAATGAACAAGGGGGTTTTGCTTGCCTGGCACTTCTGAAGATAATATAGTTCTTCATCGGTGTCATCGAATTCATCATCGGTACGTCGTCTACTGAGAGGGGATAATTACAGGCAAACAAGAGAGAATACAATCAATGCAATGCACATTCACATGAATGACATGTCATGTTAAGGTACTGAATTCACCTAATGCAATATCTAGCCAAGCTAATTGAAGTGGAACTCAAACAATAGCAAATTCCAACTCCAAATGTTATTTCATAAATTGCCCTAATCATGATTCATCCTATTTAGTGAGGTTAATTTGTTCAAACATGCATGATCATGGCATAAACAGATTCTTCATATTTTTCTGATCATTTTTCATATATAACTTATTTCCATTGGAGTTACGGTTGAATTTCTATGAATTTTAGAAGTTTGGGGTATTTTCTGAAATTTTCCTGAATTATAATAAATCCAGAAAGGTATTATCGCGTCAGCCAGGACGTCAATGGTCAACGGACACGGTCCGGTCAAACCTCGACAGTGGGTCCCGCGTGTCAACATAATTAGTTTAACTAAATATCAATTAAACTAATCCTGATTAGCTAACAGGGCTGGGCCCCACCTGTCATTGACTCAGGAGAGTCAACCAGGGCCCACCCGTGGTCAAACGAGAGGTTAGCGGGGTCAACTCGCCGGCGTTTAGCCGCCGGCGAGGCCGAACACGGCGGTGAGAGTGGGTTTGGCCGCTCCGGCGACCAAATGAGCCATGAGGGCGCCCACGTAGCCGGGAGCGACCCGCAGTTCTTGGTGGCATTGGTTGGGCTCTGGGTGGCGGAAAAGTGGCCGCGCGATTTAGGTTGGCGGCTGCCGAGCTCTGACGAACTCGGGGTCTTCGCTAGGAGGCACGGCAGGAGGTGCGGTGGGGTGCTACGGAGTCCTGCGGACTCACTGAACACGAGGGTAGGCTCGGATGCGTCGTGGGTGCGCTCTAGCTACGGCGGCGCCATGGCCGGCGGCGGGAAGCTCTCGGGTCCGGCGAATCAACGGCTAGAGAGGGAAATAGAGTACGGGGAGAGAGGGGTTCGGCAGAGGAGCTCACGGTGAGGTCGATGAGTAGCTCAGCGGGCTCGGGGGAGGCCGGACGGCGTCGGAGCATCTCCAGTGATCTCAGTTGCCCGAGGTAGAAGACGCACCGCGGCGACGCTATTCGGGGCATCCGGTGCCGCGTGGCTCAAGGAGAGGTTCAGGTGGCGAGGCGGAGCTCGTGGGCGGATGGTTGGCCGTGGGAGGTCGGTGGCCACGATTTAATGGCGACGGTGGCGACGGGCCGCTGGTGGGTGGCAAGTAGCCGAGAGCAGAGGAGGGAGAGGCCACGGCGAGGAGAGAGGGTCGGGGTGCGTGGCGCCGGGGAGGCGCCCAGAGGCTGGGAGGGAGCGGCAAGCAGGAGGTGGCGCAAGGCGAAGGCCGGGCACGCACTGCATCCGACTGGTGGGAGGAAGAAGACCTCCCTGCCTCGTGGGCTGGGCGGGCCGATGGGCTTCTGTGAGCGCCAAGTAAGTGGCTGGGCTTTCTTTTTATTTCCATTTTCTATTTTCTGTAATTATGTTTGGCTTTAATAAAATGCTGTGGCATTTCCAAAATCATAAACTGGTCAATGTCACTGCTTGGAATATTTCCAACAACAAACATTTCAGTGTATGATTATTTGAACATTTAAACTATTTATTAGCATTAAATGCCCAAATGCAAATACTATATGATTTAATTCAAAATCCAATTGTCATGGAAAATGTGCAACATCTCCGTTATCGTTTCAAGATTTCCCAAAAATGGTGAACATTTTGAAGGCCATTTGGGTTCATTGAAAAATATTACTTAGTTGAACCTATTTGAATTGCTTTGGTGCTAGGGCTTGGTCATCCCCATTTCAAATTTCATGAAAATTAAACCTGATGCATGGATGCAATGCCACTAGTTGCAAGCAAGCTCTAGAGCTGTGACATAGGCATGCACGACTTGCTACTCCGGCGGCTGTATAATTTCCGCTCTAAGGGCGGGGTTTCGGCCTTGTATATAGGCGTGAGTATATCACCGGCGTTGGCCTAATGGTTTACCACATGGAATCTAGTCAACGTAGTTCATCCGTTAGCATACGTGGGTTACCGTATGAAGGGAGTGCGCCGATGGCGTGGCATTTTTGGTTATCCAAGAGCAACCGTTAGAGCGGTGGGCCAATGAACTTGGCCTTTCCACCGGACACCTTATAGAAGGTGTTTATTTGAGGGATTATACCTGCGGGGGCTTTGTGTGTTATGGAGCCCCTGGACTACTAGGATGTATTCTTCTTTGGCATCATCCGGATAGTTTTCATCTCCGGGGCCGGCATTGATGTGGTGGGGCTTGGATTGGCACCGAAGACACCCATACTTTTCTTTTCCCTCTGAGGGGTTGTCCTCCGTTGCCTCATCGCCATTGGTTTCCTTTGGCGTATCCACCATGTATATATCGTATAAAGAGGTGGCTGTCCACCGCCCTATGAGCGGTGGCTCCTGTAAGTCTTCTACATCTTCGTCCATACCATCGATGTCTTCGTAGTCTAAGTTAAGCACGTCAATTAAATCATCGACCGTGGCAATGTAGTGGGTGGTGGGTGGGCAACGAATTCCTTCTTCACCTGCTTCCCACTCAGGCCGGACATAGTTTTGCCCAGAGTCTCCTAACAAAGAGAGAGACTTTAACGAGTTCAGCATATCTCCAAAGGGCGAGTGCTGAAAGATGTACGCGGTGGTAAACTCCATTACCGGAGCCCGACCTGGCTCGGGGATATGCGGATCGGAACCAACAACCGGATACGAGTCCGGGGGCCCGGGGTTACAGGCCTCCACAGAGGTGAGACCTGTGTTCCGCTCCACCGCCGGTGTGTATGTGGCCTGCGGGACGGGGTCTAATCCTCCGTCCTCGGGCAACGCAACCTGTTCCGGATTTAGGTCCGGGGCTATTGCAGGGATGGTGTTCCGAGCATTGTCCAATAGCAGGTCTAGGCCGTGCCCGTCACGACTGTCCGGCGCTCCTGGCACAGGGCCGAATCCGTCGACGATCAAGTCCCCGCGAATATCCTCCGTGTAGTTCAAGTTTCCGAACCTGATATGGTGGCCAGGGGCGTAGCTGTCGATCTGCTCCACAAAGATCTGTCCAGGGAGAAAAGTCTCACCTTGGACCGTGTTGTTGACGATTGAAGACGCCATCAAGCCTTGAAGCAATGGCACAGAGGAACTCTCAGTGAAAGCACCAATGTCGGTGTAAAAACCGGCGGATCTCGGGTAGGGGGTCCCGATCTGTGCGTCTTAGGCTGATGGTAACAGGAAGCAAGGGACACAATGTTTACCAAGGTTCGGGACCTCTCGATGGAGGTAAAAACCTACTTCCTGCTGGATTAATATTGAAGATATGAGTAGTACAAGAGTAGATCTACCACGAGATCGTAGAGGCTAAAACTTAAGAGCTAGCCTATGATGGTATGATTGTAATTGTGATCGGCCTTCTAAGGACCATCCTCTCCGGTTTATATAGACACCGGAGGGAGGTAGGGTTTACATGGAGTCGGTTACTAGGAAGGAAACACAATATCCGGATCGCCAAGCTTGTCTTCCACGCATAGGAGAGTCCCATCCGGACATGGGCCGAAGTCTTGAGTCTTGTATCTTCACGCTTCAATAGTCCGGACGATGTATACAGTCCGGCTGTCCGGATACCCCCTTATCCAGGACTCCCTCAGTCACCCCGTGTTAAATGACGGGTCATTGATAACATTGGCCAAAGCGTTTACGGCTTGACCTTGGTTGTCGCCGAACACTAAACCAGGGGCTAGTAGCCGGCCTCACAACTTTAAGCTCCTATTACTAAGTGAAAGTTATAAAGCCCGCATATCTGATTGCCTCGTTTGTGCTAACACAACCGCCTCCGGGCACCGAGATGCTGGCTAAGGGTTATCTGGTTATTCCAGAAACACCCTGCATATTATCTACCTAGGGGTAGAAGCCGACGATGGGCCACTTTCAATTGATAAACGATTGCAATGGAGTTAAAATAAATATATCATCGTCATTTGTATTTAATACAAGAGGGCTGCCTTCTGTAATCATCGTTATAAAGCCATAAATATGAATGAATTTGACTTAAGATTTTGGCCAAGCTGGGTTGCCTGGCTCCTGTACTAACCCCTACGTTCCCGATTGTTTGGCTAGGCGGTAAAGGGAGCACCTCTGTGATTGTTACTACCGGGTCATCCGAGTTAGTACCTAAGACTGGGTGAAGCCGAAAGCTAGCGATCTTAAAGGATATAATTGGTAGGCAACGATGGAATTGCAAATTTAGGTTCTTTAAAGACCACATAATTCGGGAACTTTCCCTAAACTAAATCTTCAATATTTTGCTCCCACATTGATCGGAGCTCAGGTTTCATGATCATGCTTAGCATGACAACCCAAAGAAAGGAACCAATAGCAGGACTATTTTCTTTGGAAGACATTTTTTGTGTTAAAACAATAATATAACATAACTCTCTGCGTACCTTTGTTTATAAAACCATATGGCCAAATTGCCTTGTTTGTTGTAAATCTTTGCCCTCATAAAGGCTTTATAAAGTAGAACGAACACTCCTCGGCTACTGGCCAAGGAGGTGGAAGCTGATGGTCGGTCAACAAAGTTTTGTACAATGCGGATTCGAGCATTAATGATGTAAAGTACTCGAATACATAGAATCATTATACATAATTTGTGATTTTACTTCAGATATCGATCCTTAATTCGGCCACCCGTGCCCGCACTAAGGCTTGGGGGCTACTGGGCTTCGGGCTTATCATTTACTAATATTAATGGGGCACATCGATCCCCTGATCTTGTGTTGCCACCCGACAAGTGTCTCGGGGGCTACTGCATTGCCTATCCAATGCAGAAAATTCAAAGGGCTCAGTGTTCGTCTTGACCGAACTATGGAGAAGCACATCTTCAGACAACAATAGGCACCATCTGGGACCTATCCGGCATCAAGCTAATATATTACATCAACTTCTCAAGACCCTCTCTCAAGGGCCCGTTCGTCGATCACTATTTCCTCTAATATATTACATTGTGTTTCTATTCATAAGTATGCTGCCGAGCTGGAATAGATCCTCAGGCTGATTTTATGAATCGACATGAGTCTCAGAGGCTACTGGGGTCAGTGATTTGATTTTTCCCTTTAGGTGCATCCCGGATATTAGGACAACACACACCTTGAGGGCTACCGGCTATACTTCTTGGCAAAGATTACGTTGCACAATTCAGAATTAAATTCATAAAAATCAGCCCATGGCCGAGGTGGTGCACCACCTCGGATACAATCCGACCTTGGTGCTCGACTACAAAAGATACCCCGGAAGCAGTCCGCGTAAAACTCGGTTGCAAGTGGTTAGCTCCATAGAGGGCATCTCCGACATTAAGCTTGTTGAACATTTTTTAACTTTTTCAAGACCGAGGTAATCTATGGCTCCTCAGATATAGTCCGGCTTTGGAGCTCGGATACATTCCTTCGTTGGAGCTCGGATACAGTCCGGCGTTGGAGCTCCACTACAAAAGATACCTCGAATGCAGTCCGACGCTGGAGCTCGGACGCGAGAGGACACCGCCGGACGGGAAACACTTCAAACCCGAGGTTGGCGTAAAATAGCAAGGCATTGATAAAGGCCGATAACTTAAAGGGGCTCCTCGGATACCCGACGTATAAACTCTTCGGATCCACTTCGGAAATCCTCAATATCGAAGATGGGAAGATTTGTTGAACCAGTTTTCAAGACCGACGATTGAAGATGAAGAACAGTTCGGAAGAATCGAGGAGCATCCCTAACTTGAAGACCGGTTTAGGGGGCTACTCATGGTGTCCTAGACTAGGGGGTACTCACCATGTCGTCTCCCTACCAGGTGGATCGAGCTGAGGAACCCCGTGGCGGTTCTATCATGGGCCACTTCAGACAGCCCATGCCGCATACAAGGAAGATTTCACAAGACTTGGTGCCAAAGATGGGGACTGTCCTAAAACCTAGGCCTCCGGTGTGTTATATAAACCGAGGCCAGGTTAGTCAATAGATGATCTGATATTCATGAGATCAATCTCGTGGTAGATACATGTACTCTGTACTACACCCCATATGAAAACAATCAAAAGCAGCATGTAGGGTATAATCTCTTCGAGAGAGCCCGAAGCTGGGTAAAATCCCGTGTCCATGTTACCATCGCTCCAAGACACCTAGGTTAGGACCCTACTACGAGATACGCCGGATATAGAACCGACACTCCACCCCACGTGGTTGGCCAATCTAGTGGTGGTGCGTAAGGTAAATGGGCAATGGAGGCCATGTATTGACTACACAGATATCAATAAAGCCTGTCCAAAGGATCCTTTCACTCTACCACGCATCGACCAGATTGTGGACTCCACTACAGGGTGTGACCTGCTGTGATTCCTCGACGCCTCTCCAGGATACCACCAAATCTCCATGATGAAGGAAGACGAAAAAAAGACCGCCTTCATCACCCCATGTTGTACGTACTGTTTTATACGAATGCCTTCCAGGTTGAAGAGCGATGGTTCGACGTTTGCTCGAGCGGTTCAAATTGGTCTTGAGGCCCAGCTGCATAGAAATATGGAAGCTTATATGGATGACATAGTGGTCAAAACCAAGGACAGGGCCACGCTCGTGCAAGACGTAGAAGAAACATTTGCAAATTTGCGCAAGATCAACCTCAAGCTCAACCCAGAGAAGTGCGTGTTCGCTATCCCATCCGGCAAACTTCTTGGGTTCTTTGTGTCTCAACGCAGAATCGAAGCAAATCCCGACAAGATCAAAACAATTGAGCAGATTAAGGCACCGAAATGAGTCAAAGACGTCAGTAGGCTCGCCGGTTGCGTTGCTGCCCTAAGTAGGTTCATCTCCAAATCTGCTGAGCGCGCCCTCACCTTTTTCAAAGTTTTTGAAAAAGGCGGGTCCAGTAAAATGGACTCCGGAGGCAGAGACAGCACTTCAAGATTTGAAGAGGTACCTATCCTCCACGCAAATACTGGTCGCGCCTAAACCACAAGAGCCGTTGCTGCTATACTTAGCGGAAACGAATCAAGTGGTCAGTGTTGCGCTGGTGGCATAGAGGGAACTTGATGAAGAAACAGCTATAGCAGCGGAGCCATCGGATGATGGGACGAAGTCCTCCCCGGCAGAGCCTGACGCCGGCAAGGCGGAACCCCCGGCAAGGCCCAGTCCCGGCAAGACAGAGTCTGCGTAGATGGGTGAAATGGAACAGAAGAAGAAGGTGGTGCAGCACCAGGTTTATTTTGTTAGTTCCCTCCTGCAGGAGGCTAGATCAAGATATTCTAGTATGCAAAAGATACTTTTCAGCCTCCTTATGGTCTCGAGGAAGCGGCGTCACTATTTCCATGCGCATGATATCACCGTTGTCACTCGCCTCCCTTTGCAACAGACTTTACACAATCCAGATGCGACTGGGAGGATTGTGGAGTGGGCGTTCGAGGTCTCGTGCTTTGGCCTCAAGTTTGAAAGTACTTCGACAATCAAGAGTTGAGCCTTGGCAGAATTCATAGCAGAATGGACCGCGATGGCCGACGAAGAGATTCAAGAGACCACTCTTCCCGGCAAGGAGACCTGCCGCGATTGGATTATGTACTTTGATGGTACTTTCTCCCTGCAAGGTGCCGACGTCGGCGTGTTACTTGTCGCGCCCACCGGAGAGCACCTCAAGTACGTGATCCATATGCACTTTCCCTGGGAAAATTCAACGAACAACACGGCGGAGTACGAGGGATTGCTTGCAGTCTCAGGATCGCGGGAGACCTTGGAATCAGAAAGCTCATCATCAGAGGTGATTCGCAGCAAGTCAACAAGGATTACGAGAGCTTGTTGGTGCAAGCCTATGTGGATGAGGTGAGTGATACGTCTCCAGCGTATCTATAATTTTTGATTGTTCCATGCTATTATGTTACCCGTTTTGATGTTTATGGGCTATACTTTACACTTTTATATCATTTTTGGGACTAACCTACTAACCGGAGGCCCGGCCCATATTGATGTTTTCTTGCCTATTTCAGTGTTTCGAAGAAAAGGAATATCAATCGGAGTCCAAACGGAATGAAACCTTCGGGAAAGTTATTTTTGGAACGGAAGCAATCCAGGGGACTTGGAGTGCACGTAAGGGAAGCAACGAGGAAGCCACGAGGCAGGGTGGCGCTCCCTACCCCCTGGGCACGCCCCCCACCCTCGTGGCTCCCCTGATCAACTTCTTTCGCCTATATATCTCCATATACTCCGAAAACAACCAGAAACACAATAGATCGGTAGTTCCGCTGCCGCAATCCTCTGTGGCCACCAATAACCTCTCGGGAGCCGTTTCCGGCACCCTGCCGGAGGGGAGATCCCTCACCGGTGGCCATCTTCATCATCCCGGCGCTCTGCATTGTGAGGAGGGAGTAGTTCACCCTCGGAGCTGAGGGTATGTAGCAGTATCTATGTGTTTGATCTCTCTATCTCTCTCGGGCTCTTGAGGTGTTACGATCTTGATGTATCGCGAGCTTTGCTATTGTAGTTGGATCTTATGATGTTTCTCCCCCTCTACTCTCTTGTAATGGATTGAGTTTTCCCTTAGAAGTTATCTTATCGGATTGAGTCTTTAAGGATTTGAGAACTCTTGATGTATGTCTTGCCGTGCTTATCTATGGTGACAATGGGATATTTACATGATCTACTTGATGTATGTTTTGGTGATCAACTTGCGGGTTCAGTGACCTTGTGAACTTATGCATAGGGGTTGGCACACGTTTTCGTCTTGACTCTCGGGTAGAAACTTTGGGGCACTCTTTGAAGTACTTTCTGTTGGTTGAATAGATGAATCTGAGATTGTGTGATGCATATCGTATAATCATGCCCACGGATACTTGAGGTGACAATGGAGTATCTAGGTGACATTAGGGTTTTGGTTGATTTGTGTCTTAAGGTGTTATTCTAGTACGAACTCTATGATAGATCGAACAGAAAGAATAGCTTCATGTTATTTTACTACGGACTCTTTAATAGATAGATCAGAAAGAATAACTTTGAGGTGGTTTCGTACCCTACCATAATCTCTTTGTTTGTTCTCCGCTATTAGTGACTTTGGAGTGACTCTTTGTTCCATGTTGAGGGATAGTTATATGATCCAATTATGTTATTATTGTTGAGAGAACTTGCACTAGTGAAAGTATGAACCTAGGCCTTGTTTCTTAGCATTGCAATACCGTTTACGCTCACTTTTATCACTTGCTACCTTGCTGTTTTTATATTTTGAGATTACAAATACTCATATCTATCATCCATATTGTACTTGTATCACCATCTCTTCGCCGAACTAGTGCACCTATACAATTTACCATTGTATTGGGTGTGTTGGGGACACAAGAGACTCTTTGTTATTTGGTTGCAGGGTTGTTTGAGAGAGACCATCTTCATCCTACACTTGAGGGAAATTTTCTACTATCCACTTGAGGGAAATTTTCTACTATCCTACAAACCTCTGCGCTTGGGGGCCCAACAACGTCTACAAGAAGAAGGTTGCACAGTAGACATCAGTGAGGAAGTTGGAAGAGCGTTTTGACTGACTGCAAGCAGAGGATGTTCCCCGAGCGGATAATAGTATTGCTGACAACCTATCGAAGCGCGCTGCCCTCAAATTGCCTATGGAACCAGGTACCTTTGTGCTTCAATTAACTCAGCCATCCGTTGAGCCATCGGTAGGACAGAACAAACGAAGGAAGGCACGCGCCGGCAAGTATTTTCCCGCTGATCTCCCAGGAGCCGCCGGCAAGGACGTTGCAGGGTGCCCCAAGCTTGCCAGAGAGCAGCAACACCCAGCAGGGCCTCAAGCCCTGACCGTAGAGGCAGCTGCCCTTACGGCCGAAGATGTTCCTGTAGTCCTTGCCGTCGAGCCCCAGGCTCCGGCATGGGCACAACACACCTTCCATTTCCTCCAGACAGGAGAGCTCCCTGAGGAACAGAAAGAAGTAGAGAAAGTTGCCCGTTGGTCCAGCATGTACCATTTTGTGGATGATGCCCTATATAGAAGGAGACCGAACGGCGTGAAGTTGAAGTGCATTCCTCAGGATGACGGACTGAGGATGTTGGCAGAGATACATGGAGGCATGTGTGGCTCCCACGGAGGGTCAAGAGCCCTTGCCGGCAAGGCGTTCCGGCAAGTTTTTTCCTGTCCCACCGCTCTCCAAGATGCAACGGCACTAGTAACCAAGTGGGAAGTGTGCCAATTCCATTCAAAGAAGCTTCATCAACCAGCTCAAGCCCTCCGGACGATCCCTCTTTCCTGGCCATTTTCGGTCTGGGGGCTCGACATATTGGGCCACTTTCCCCGCACTGTCGGGGGCTTTGAGTACTTGTACGTCGCATCGACAAGTTCACAAGTGGCCAGAAGTGGAGCCGGTGAGAAAGATCACAACACAGTCAGCCGTCATGTTCTTCTAGGGGCTAGTCTGCCATTTTAGTGTGCCCAACAGAGTCATCACCGACAATGGCACGCAGTTCACGAGCGGCACCTTCATGCAGTACATTCAAGACCTCGGAAGCAAGGTCTATTTTGCTTCTGTTGCTCATCCCAGAAGTAACGACCAGGCTGAGAGGGTGAATGCCAAAATGTTGTGAGGCCTCAAGACAGGGACTTTTGACAAGCTGCACAAATGTGGAAGGCGCTGGATTGATGAGTTGCCAACAGTTCTTTGGTCGATCAGAATGACGCCAAATCGAGCTACTAGCCAAACACCCGTTGCCCTGGTATACGGGGCAGAAGCAGTTCTCCCACGGAACTCATATACGGGTCACCTCGAGTGCTCACTTATGATGAGCTTGAGCAAGAGAAGTTGACCCAAGAGGATGTGGTGCTCCTTGAGGAAGATCGTCTTCGGGCTGCTATGTGAGTCGCTCGCTACCAGCAAGCCTTGCGCTTTTACCATAGCCGCAAGGTTCGTACCCGAAGCCTTGAGGAAGACGACCTTGTTCTTCGGCGAGTCCGCAAATAATTCCACCAAGTTGACGCCGAAGTGGGAATGCCATTATTGGGTAATATGAGTCACCAGGCCCAGTGCAGTCCACCTAGGGACCGAAGATGGAATCCCAGTGAGCAACTCCTGGAACATCGAACATCTTCGCAAGTTTTACCCATAAGGTGCGGTTGCCGGGCCTCCCAGCAGACCACTTTTTGTACAAGCCTTATCGTCAAGGCATGTAACCCTTTGAACAAAGCCAGGCGCAGACCCTGAGCAATAGATAAATAAGAGAAGCGCTGGCGCCCTAGAATTAGCATGCATGCTAGGTCGAGTCTCTCTCTCTGTTAGGGTTGATAGTGCTTGGCGGCAACTAAACCCTAGAATAGCGGTCGGGTGCGTGTCCTTCTGTCTCTTCCAGTCCTCTTTTGGTTTGCAGGCTGCGCAGGCGTTTTCTGCAAAACCATTTGAAGGAAAAACGATGGATCGACACCCCGACCCTGGCAAGCCAAGGTTGTTGGGGGCTGAAGATTCAAATAAGTTTTCTCTCCCCCGCTATGCGCTTTCGTATGAAACTTGAACGTATGAATTGCCATTCGTTCCTATGCCATTGTGCTCCCTCCTTCCTATGCTTGAAATCCCTTTCAGGCCGGAATCTGGTCGTAGTTGCGGTGGAAGGGAAACAAGCGAGGAGCCTGATCCTACTTTACCCCTGCTCCCCGCCAAGGGCGTGGGTTTAGGCATGGTATAAGGCAGGAGAACGGCAAGGTTTGTTGCCGGGCGACATTGTTTATTTAAAATAACAAGGACTTACTCCTTGGTGTGGGCCTCGCTCATGCACAAAAGAACCCGGCAGGCACCATTTTTCATCAATACGTTGATTAAAGAAGTACAGTTCATACGGGATGAGAACGTAAGCAAAGGGTTACAAAGTCTAAATTCGACAAGTTCCCGCAGGCTTAAGGTCTTAAAAAAGATAAGATGCCCGTAATCCCTTTCTTGTCCCTTTCCTCAAGAAGCGGATCGGGATAGCAGGGGGGCAAAAGGAGTGCCTAGGCGAGGTACGATCAGCAGAAGACACCAAGAGAACGTCCCGGCGGCCGCCCAGAAGAAGGATGGTGATGACGGTGCTAGGGAAGAAGCCGAAAGATGAGGAAGCTGGCCGGCAATACGCGACGAAGGCGTCGACGCCATCGTACTCCGACTTGATGGCCCGCTGACGGTGTCCTGGACTAGGGGATACTCACCACGTCGTCTCCCAACCAGGTGGATCGAGCCGAGGACCAACGTGGCGGTTCTACCATGCGCCACTTCGGACAGCCCATACCGAATACAAGGAAGATTTCACAACAGTTGGCACCCAAGACGAGGACTCTCCTAAACCCCAGGCCTCCTGTGTGTTATATAAACCGAGGCCAGGCTAGTCAATAGATGATCTGATATTCATGAGAACAATCTCGTGGTAGGTACATGTACTTTGTACTACACCCCATATGAAAACGATCAAAAGCAGCATGTAGGGTATTATCTCGTCGAGAGAGCCCGAAGCTGTGTAAAATCATGTGTCCATGTTACCATCGCTCGAAACGCTTAGCTTAGAACCCCTACTACGAGATACGTCAGATATAGAACCAACATTGGTGCTTTCGTTGAGAGTCCGCTAGGCGATTGTTGCGGTTCGATGAGATTTTCAAACGATTCTAAATCAGGTGTTGTTCTTTAAATTTATTTCGTTTTACATAGATCAATTTGTTTGCAAAAAGATCTTTGCTTTCCCATGCTATTTTGTCCACAGGAGATTTTTTTGGCAGCCTGGAGTGCGGCAGCTAGCCATCTACCCCAGGTAAAGCATCTGTGGATGAACTTGATGCACGTGCAAACCTTCGGTAGAAGGCGCGCATGGGTATGGTGGCGTGCGTATTGTAGCAGCGGCAGGACATCTCGTGGCTGAGCTCTACGGAAAGATCGGATCAGGCCGATCTGGGCGTTGCCTGCCGTAAATAGAAAACCCTATACCACTACAGCTTTTCAGGTTTCTCACGTAGTCCTCAGGAGAGCCACAGTGCCCGGCTCCTGTTTCAGGTTCGCGTGGGATCAAGCAATGACATCCTGTAATTCCTCTTCACGTGATCCACCAGGGAAGTCAATCAATTCCTTAAATATAATACTATTTGTCTAAGCACAACACTCCCGTTAAGGTTTAATTAAAGAATAGCGTCTCAGCTTTTGCTTTACCAATTCATGTGAATGCCAAATCTAATGTTTGATTTTTTGGTTGATTCTTCATCAATTATCACCGCAACTTATCCTGGAGGACGATCTGGTTTCGTATTAGGTCACCTGGGTTCTTGAAGAATTTCCTCTCCAGTTTGCTACGTGCAAAATAATTCCAGGTTTCGTCTTTCCTAACTACTAGGTTAGCACGTAACGTTATTACGCGTGTAATTTTTTCTGTTGGTCTGTACTGCATTATTCTTACAGCGATACACCGACGCGTACATGCGATGTATGCATTAATATGATGATTGACGCGGATCGATAGGATGATCAGAATAAGATCAAGCAATTTTTTAGCGAGGGCCTTGTCCGCTGCCTGGAAATGCGCCAGCTCCAAGGTCTGCTGCTACTGGCAGCACACCCATAGGCGAACTATACCCCATGCTATGGAGACGACCCGACCAGCAGCGCTCCATCCACGGAGATCACGCACGCGCAAGTACTTCTACCATGGAGCAGTAAAACCAGGCCGGCATGGGTCACCTACGTGGCAACTTACAGGGAGATTCAGTCTTGCCTTTTTTTTCTGTGTTTAATCTATATCTATATCTATACCTATATCTATACCTATATCTATACCTATATACCTATATATATATACCTACTATTAAAAAAAGTTAATATTCTTGGTTTGGTCCAGTAATTTTCGTCCACCACGTGTTGGGAAATTAAGAACCAGAATAGGATTGGGGATCGGGTGGGATCAGGTGGCCCTGCTACGACTCTCAATGAGAACTCTCTCGAGAGGACTCGTCCTTTGTCCCCAGCCGATATAAGATCGATATAAAGGCCAGCCCCTCGCAACCTGGTCTGGCACAACATGCGAAGTACGCCGCCGCTCGCACGGCCACCCAAGTAGTCGCTGTTAGATTGTATAGTTTCCGTATATGTGTTCGTATGATGTAATATTGTATCTCTTCATTATATATATGTGATAGGCCACCTCTAGAGGGTTGTGCCGGTTCCTCCCAAACCTATTGTCTTACATGGTATCACCCTAGGTTACGATCGCTTCCGCTAACCCTAATACCCGCACCGCCGCCGCCTCCGCGCTCCCGATCGCACCGCCGCCATGTCGAGCGCCGCTACCTCTGGTTCCACCACCGCAGGGTTCCTGCCGGCCTCCCTCGCGGCGCTGCTGAACCTCCCGTTGGACGCCGCTGCTGTGCCGCCCCCGCTCGGGACTCGGAGCATCGGCTCCTTCTTCTCGACTACGCCGACGCTCTCGCTGCTCGGCGCGAAGTCGGGTCCACACCGCTGCTGCGTCTGTCTGCCCGTTTCCTGCGGGTGCTATCCCCGCCACCACCAGAAGCGCCGAGACCGCTTCGATGGCGGGCTCGCGGCGTCAGCCCCGGCCATGGCGCTGTCGGCCCCCGCGCCGTCTTCGGTACCTCCGGCTGCCTCCATGGTGCTTCCGCCCCAGGCAGCCTCTTCGATGGGATCGTTATCGCCGCCGCCGTTTCATTTCGGCCACCTCATCACCATCAAGCTGTCCGCCGACAACTACATCTGCTGGCGCACGCAGGTTCTCCCGCTCTTGGGGAGCCACTATCTGCTCGGCTACGTCGACGGCTCTCTTCCCTGCCCCCCCCCCCCCACCCGCACTGGTGGACAGCGTGCACGGTCTGGTCTACAATCCGGCCCATCGCGTCTGGACGGGGCAGGACCAGGCGAACCTCTCCTCCGTCCAGGGGTCGCTCTCACCGGCTGTCGCCGGGCTTGTTGTTTTCGCCAAAACGTCTCATGATGTCTGGACCATCATTGAGCGCACCTTTGCGGCGCAGTCTCAGGCCCGTGTCTCTGCACTCCGTCGTCAGCTTGGCGAGTGTGAGAAGCTTGACGCCTCGGCCACGGAGTACTACAACAAGGTCAAGAGCCTTGCTGACACATTGGCCTCCATTGGACAGCCGCTCACCGACTCCGAGTTCAACTCCTTCATCGTCAACGGGCTCGACGAGGAGTATGATGCCTTGGTTGAGATCATCAACGAGCGGGGCAACTCGACTCCCATGATGGCACATGAGGTCTACTCTCGTCTTCTCCTCACCGAGCAGCGCGTCGAGGCGCGCCGCTCCAAGTCCAACCACGGCACCCTCTCCGTGAATGCCGCCACTAAGGGTGGTCGCAACACGTCCAAGGGGCCTCCTCCGGCTTCGTCATCATCAGCTCCCCCCGCGTTCGCAACCTTACAAGGGGCCGGTGGTTGCCGCGTGTGTCATTTGTGTGGCATTGAAGGACACTGGTCCTCCAAGTGTCACAAACGTTTTCAGCAGAGCTTTCTTGGTCTTGGCAATGACGGCAAGGATACACGCAACTTTGCCCGTCAGGTTGCCATGGCTGATCGTCCAGCGCCGCCGAAGCAACAAGGACACACTCAGTCCTACTCCATCGATCCCCACTGGTACATGGACTCTGGGGCGACGGAGCATCTGACGAGCGAGATGGGGAAGCTTCACACTCGTGAAGCCTATCACGGCTCCGACAAGATCCACACCGCCAATGGAGCAGGTATGCACATCTCTCATATTGGTCAAGCATCTCTTCTCACTAGACATGCAAATAGGAGTCTTCAGCTTCGCAATGTTCTTAGAGTTCCATCTGTGACACGTAATCTTCTTTCAGTTCCTAAACTCACACGTGATAATAATGTGCTTTGTGAATTTCATCCTTTTGATCTTTTTATTAAGGATCGGGGCACGAGGGACATTCTTCTTAGTGGGTAGCTGTGCCAGGGCCTTTACCGTCTGGAGCATCCTGGCGTCGCCCGCATTTTTAGTGGAGTTCGGGTCTCTCCGTCACAGTGGCATGCTCGTCTTGGTCACCCGGCCACACCTATTGTTCGTCACGTTTTGCGTCGTCATGAGCTTCCTAGATTGTCTAGTAATAAAGATGTAGCAGTGTGTGATGCTTGTCAGCAGGGAAGAGTCATCAACTTCCTTTTTCGAGTCCACCATGAGGTGAAACATCCTTTAGAAGTTGTGTTTTCAGATGTATGGGGTCCTGCTCAGACTTCTGTCAGTGGTCACAATTACTATATCAGTTTCGTTGATGCTTATAGTCGCTTTACCTGGCTTTATCTTATTAAACGTAAATCTGATGTGTTTGACATTTTTGTTCAGTTTTAAAAACATGTTGAACGCCTTCTCAAGCACAAAATTGTTCATGTCCAGTCGGACTGGGGGGGCGAGTATCGCAACCTGAATTCCTTTTTTCAGTCGCTTGGGATCGCTCACCGTTTAGCATGTCCACATACACATCAGCAGAATGGTTCAGTAGAACGTAAGCATCGTCACATTGTTGAAGCTGGTCTTACTCTTTTGGCCCATGCATCTGTTCCGTTTCGGTTTTGGAGTGATGCTTTCACCACTGCATGCTTTCTCATAAACTGTACTCCCACTCATGGATTGAACATGAAAACTCCCATTGAGGTTCTCCTTAATGAACAACCTTATTATACCTTTTTCAAGGTTTTTGGGTGTGCTTGCTGGCCGCATCTTCGTCCATATAACAGGCGCAAGCTTGAGTTTCGCTCCAAGAAGTGTATCTTCCTTGGCTATAGCTCTCTTCATAAAGGTTACAAATGTCTTCATGTTCCCACAAATCGTGTCTATATATCTCGGGACGTCGTGTTTGATGAGCATGTTTTTTCCTTGGCCAAACTTCATGTGTCCACTGCTGAACCACCATCTATGCATTCATCCTCTGTTGCCTCTGACCAATTTGATGATGTTGCATATTCTCCTATATTGTTGCCTAACCATGGTGCAGGCACTGGACGTGGGGCTCGTTTGGAAATTTTGGAGGCGCCATCGCCTCCCTCGTCGGTCTCACCAGCGGCTCACGACGATCAGGGTGTGCCCCTGCATGGCCTCGGTCCTCGTGCTCATGCACGTTGGACCGATCACTCAGCGACGCTGTGCGTCTCGGCGCCCTAGGCTTCTGGGCCGGCGCCTCTGGCCTCTGGGCTGCCTGAGTTGGCGCCTCTGGCTCCTGGGCCGTCTCCCTCAGCGCCCTTGCCGACCGTCCCGGTGCCCCTGGTGCCTCCGTCGCTCGTCTTGGCGCCTCAGGCCTCTGGGCCGACCTCGCCACCTCAGCCTGCCACGCCGGTCTCGCCACCGCAGCCGGCCACGCCGGTCTCGCCACCTCAGCCGGCCACGCCGATCTCACCTGGGCCGAGCTCACCTGGCTCCAGCGCCCTCTCGCCTGTGCTGACTGAGGCATCACCGTCGCTGGCTGGTTCTCCATCGCCGTCACCATCGCCCTCTCCGGCTCCTGTGGCTCCTGCACCTCCTCAACGCCCACATACGCGGAGTCGCGGTGGTGTTTTTCGGCCCAAACAGCGCCATGATGGTACTGTTGCTTGGTTGGCTGCATGTCTAGCTGCTGCTCGTGCGGATCCGGCTTCTGAGCCTCGTACGTATCAAGCTGCTCTGAGTATACCTCATTGGAGAGAGGCCATGGAGCAGGAGTACCATGCTCTTCTTCGTAACAAGACATGGACTCTTGTTCCGCCACCACCCCGTGTTAATGTCATTGACTCTAAATGGGTTTTCAAAGTGAAGAAGCATTCTGATGGGTCTATTGAGCGCTACAAGGCGCGGCTGGTTGCCCGCGGTTTTTGGCAGCGTTATGGTCTTGACTATGAAGACACCTTCACCAAAGGTTAAACCTACTACTATCGCTTCTTCTCTCTTGTAGTTACTCGGGTTGGTCTCTTCGCCACCTTGATGTGCGAATGTTTTCCTTCATGGTGTACTGGAGGAGGAGGTCTATATGCGGCAGCCCCCTGGTTTCTCTGACCCTGATCATCCTGATTATTTGTGTCGTCTCACCAAAGCACTTTATGGTCTGAAGCAGGCTCCTCGTGCTTGGCATGCTCGTCTTGCGACAGCTCTTCGTGCTCATGGTTTTGCATCATCGGCTGCTAACTCTTCATTGTTTCTCCTACAAAGGCCCGAAGTTACTATGTATCTGCTGGTCTACGTGGATGATATTATACTTGTCAGTTCCCCTCCGGTAGCTGCTGCTGCTCTTGTTCGGTCTCTTGGTGCCGATTTTGCGGTCAAAGACCTTGGGAAGCTTCACTACTTCCTTGGCGTGGAAGTTGCTTCCGGTTCTGATGGTCTTGTTATGATGCAGAAGAAGTATGCTTTGGATTTGTTGCAGCGGGCTGGGATGCTTAAGTGCAAACTGACTACTACACCTATGTCTACCACTGACAGGATCACTGCTATAGACGGTGAGCTGTTGACTTCTGCTGATGCGACTCCGTATTGGAGTATTGTTGGTGGGCTTCAATACTTGACGATCACACGTCCGGATATTTCAACAGAATATGCCAGTACCTTCAGGCACCTCGGGACACTCATTTGTCTGCGGTTAAGCGCATCTTGCGCTATATTCGCTTCACATTGTCCTATGGTTTGCATATTCGACCGAACTCCTCTGGGGTCACCTTGGCTTATTCTGATGCGGACTGGGCTGGCAGTCCGGATGACAGGCGATCCACGGGGGGCTATGCTGTGTTCTTTGGTTCTACCTTGATCGCCTGGAGTGCTCGGAAACAAGCTACTGGATCGCGTAGAAGTACTGAAGCTGAGTATAAGGATGTGGCTAATGCAACTGCAGAAGTTATCTGGATACAGTCTTTGCTTCAGGAATTGGGTATATCTCAATCGCAGTCTCCTATTCTTTGGTGTGACAACATTGGTGCTACATACCTGTCCGCTAATCCGGTATTTCATGCCCGAACGAAACACATTGAAGTTGCCTATCATTTTGTACGGGAACGTGTATCTCAGAAGTAACTACAGATCAAGTTCATCTCTTCCAAGGATCAACTTGCAGACATCTTCACCAAGCCATTGCCTCTACCACAGTTTGAGACTTGTCGGCGCAATTTACCCTTCTAGATTCTTTAGGAAGTGGCTAAGATTGAGGGAGGGTGTTAGATTGTATAGTTCCCGTATATGTGTACGTATGATGTAACATTGTACCCCTTCATTATATATATGTGATAGGCCACCCCTAGAGGGTTGTGCCGGTTCCCCCAAACCTATTGTCTTACAGTCGCCATGCTCTGTCCTATGCATGAGCGAAGGCGCTCAATCATTATGTGTATCCAGATTAGCAACAAGCCAACAACAGGGGATTGTGTTGATGTCAAAACGGCAGCCTGCTACTCAAGCTCGTCCCCTGCCTCGTCGCTCCTCCACCATGGGGAAATCAATCACTCAAAACTCACAGGTATATCTCATACTCTATTCTGATCTGTCCTATGCATGCATGCGTGTGGGTGAGGAGCTGCCCTTTTCTGACTTGCATGGCAAGTTCTGCAGCTGCATATGATTTCGGGTGAGGAGCTGCCCTTTTCTGACTTGCATGACAAGTTCTGCAGCTGCATATGATTTCGTCAGAACCATCAGCATGGATGTTCAGGTATGGACTTCTTTCTGGCCATCCACACTCACGCCAATATATATGCATGCAGATAACAATTATATTAAGATGTGTGTGTGTGTGTGTGTCTTATCATACAATTCTACCACCTTGGCACCATATTAATTGCCAGATAAGATAAGTTATCCAGATTACTTCCTGCCTGATCTGCTTGGAATATACTGTAGGAAGTATGTGTACTTTCTATCCTATGAACATACGTTTTCTGAATCAAATATGTATCACTGCATTTTCAGCCATGCATGTTGAATGCTTAGGAAGACACAACATAAATACAGTAGTTCAGTTTTGTTGTTGTTCAATTTTATTTAACGGATGCAGACCCACACGTAAATTCAATTTTTTATTGACACTTTTCTACAGAGAATGTTTTTCATTAAAATTTCTCCTTGATAATTTATTTTCCCCTTGGCATCCATCCACCCGATGGAATCTGATAAATTGATCTTAAATACCAATCTGTCTGATGTAATCAATGAAGGACATGGCATAGCAGGAGCCAACATACTGTGTGAACAGTGAGCAAAACCCTATATTTTTCAAATATTTCTTTTTTTGGCGCCACTGCCGCTCAGTGAATCCTCAGTTTTGTTTCAATACAGTTACAACCGGCCATCAGAGCAGAAGATAGGTGGATTGTTGAAAAAGATTGGTGGTCTGCGATTCACTTTTGGACATGAGGACATCTGTGTGAGCATCTTCAACCTGCTTTCTTTATAAGCTCACAACGCCTAGTTTGTGTCTGCCTGATTACTCAAGTTGCGTCCATGCATTACATTAGGATTAAAAAATAACAGAAAGTTAAATACTCAGAGGTCGACTCTACTATGAATTTTTAACCTCTCACTACAATTTGATAAAATTTGTACTGCATTCAGTATGATGCCCGTGACTCATATGCATATATTTATAATTACATGGATAAAAATAGAGCCACCATGTGAACCATGTAGTTCTTTTCTAAAGACTACTTTTATTGTTTTTCTTCTTTCCACCACTACTCTGAATATTTTAATGTACAGAATAATACGTGCCTCGATTCCAGACTTTCTGTCTCTGTGGTAATAGCTAATCAAAGTTCTGGTAGCTTAAAAATAAATTTATATTAATTTTTCAATTTAACTAAAAATTTGGTAGCATAGAGGCATGACAAATTTGGCTTTCTTTGTATGACAATTTTGTAGGCATCAATTTAGATGTGTTCTGTTCAGGTAGGAGGGTGTAGGGATAATTATTCTGTTGTGAGGCACATGATGGGATTGCTAAAGGAGTGTGCTAGACTCTGATGATCAAGCTCATCACCTGAGATTGATCATGTTCGTCATGAATAGATGGACAACATGACCATGATGGCGAAGAGAGTGGTAAAACAGATGGGTCACTTGGAACGTGCGAGGATTTGTTTTTTTCCGTTGCAACGCATGGGCATTGTGCTAGTATTGACTTAATTAAGGATGAGGCAGTCTACGCTTTGTAACTCATGATCTGTCTTGCATGTACCTTTTCACGTACCGAATTGATTCGACCTTTGCAAGAGAAGGAGTACTATACTACTGCTTGCTACTACCTGCACTGCAGTACGGCCTATGTTCACATCCGCTGCTTGGCGATACATCAGATCCGGACTCAATCTGACCAACGGGCTATTCAGCCGAAGAGACTTGGGTCCATGGCAGCACACCAATAGGGAGATTTAATTCAGCTCTTCATCGGCTGCTAGCAATTCCTAATAATCCTTTTCGAGAGTGCATAGACCTAGAGTATTTCTAACCTAATTAAATACTTATTTTGCAAGCACGGTCCTTGTGATCTAATCTGCAAACAATACTTCACGTATTGATGATTGCTAGCATCAAAGTTGGACCCATGTTTCTTTATTTGTTATGGTCCTCCACGATCATCGCCGTCCAGGTTTTTTTTCTTAGCTATTTGTTAGCACATAAATTATTATACTGAGAATGTTTTATGTTGCTTTGTGCTGCATTATTTTCACGGAGAAAATTTTCTGACCCTCGTACTTGGTGTCGTTCGGGCCAATCTCAGCGCAGTCACCGGGAGATTTGATCTTTCTTTTCTCCATTATTTAATTAAGTTTGGAGGCCGTCTACACTTTCGCTAATGGTTTCACTTTCATATGCTTCCCTGATGCAATTAGCACTACCAGTTGTTCCGCGTCCGCTGAGCAGAGCTCTAGGTCGAGAACTAATCGTAACAAGGGAGCGGCAACCAAGGCTGCGGAAAAAAAAGAGGGATCGCCGCCAGGCGGAGACCTCGAAAGATCTCTCATGGGCAGGCGATGGGTCCCAGGAGCGCCCTAGTCGCGGAGGCGAACATGCCAAGCCAGCGGTGCTGGAGTCGTTATCCCTCGACGGCATCCCGATCAGCTCAATAAGCACCTCAATAAGAAGAAGGAGTTCATCCACGACTTGGTGGAGCAGCTGAAGGAGAGCCTCGACGACATGCGCGCTGAGCTCAATAAGCAGGGGGATTTGACCGTCGGCTTGGTGATGCTGCTGAACAAGAGCATTGCCTCGGAGAAGAAGGCGACCGGCGAAATCCTGCAACTTTAGGAGGACAAGGCGAAGCTCTGCCATGAGCTCGACCTGTTGAAGGAGAAGAACACCGGCTGGAAGAAGTTGCATGAGAATAGTAGTTCCTCGATGAAGATGCTGCAGGCCCTCGTCATGGAATAGAAGGAGGAGTTGGCGAAGCTCCGCATCGAGCACTCGGCTGCTGTCAAGGTACATAATGCGGTCGTGGAACAAATGATGAAGGCTCGCGTTGAGAAATCCTGCATCATGGACAGAATGAAGAATATGGCGGAGGAGACGCGCAAGGAGATGGAGGTCGTGGAGGCGATGAAGAAGCAGTTACGACTCCCCGATGAATTAGATCATTTGGGGTGATAATCTTCCTTCTTCTTTTGCTCATGTGTTTCATCTTTTGCTTCGGGTGTTTCGCCGCACGTGTCACGTTCTCTGCGAGGCATGAATAGAACAATGCTAACAATGAGATGACTAGCAAATTAGATCATTTTTTATCACCATATGGCACTGGGCTGCCGTGTTTCGTGCTCCTCCGTCGTAGTACTACTACAGTGAAAAACGTGAGTATACCGCACGCTTCTTTTGCTCCTCCTTAGGTCGTCGACACATTTATACGAGCAGTCAAATCACAAGGCCCCGCCTTCCAGCAGTAATGAGCCGTCAAATCACAAAGGCCCTCGCCTCCCATGAAACCGACCAAGCTAGACTGCCCCGCCTCTAGCCTTTTAAAAAGTGTATACTTTTGTACAGTAGTATCGATGGATTGTGCCATGGAGCAAAACTTGAAATTACAAAAAAAGGTGGTACATATAGAGAGTGCTTGTCGCCAAATTATGCATATAGTACTATTAAAAAAGCTAGTACGTGCTTAAATGGGGTGCTAAATTCTATTAAAGAAATTAGCATACCTATTTAATTCTTGGGTTCTTATTATTTATGTCACTAGTTGTGTATCACTACTCAGTTTTTCCATTAGAAATTACAACTACTAAAAAATGCCATCGATCCATGAGATGCCTGCTAAAAAATGCAAGTAGATATCTCAAAAATGCCATCAATAAGTTAGATGTTTGCTCAAAAATGACATTAGACATTGTTATTTTCACGTCAAACCCGTTGACCATGTTACATGAAAAAAATAAGTCGATTCTCACAATGATAAGTGTGGCCCCAATTGTCAGGAGTAACCAAGTTTAATAATTTTACAGAAAATAAGAACACTCGTTGGGATCAAGTAGGCCCCACATTTTATTTTACTGCACTGAGATAGAGGAGAGCTGGCATGTTGGTCCATCGGTATTTATGTCATTATAACATGGCAAAAGAGATTTGTGTCACAATAATGATGTCCAAAGACAACCCACCTCAAATAAAACTAAGAACCCTAGAATTCTTTGACAAAACTAAGCACCCTGAAATTCTTTGACAACTAAACTGCTGGCTATATGATGTTGGCCATATATATTATACGTGTATAATGTGAAGAAACGAGTGGTAGTACTATACCAACTAGAACATGAAATGTAAGAAATATTAGTATGTACGTAATGAAGAGTTAAAATAACGAGAAGAAACACAAGATAGTTCTGCTGGGGGCTCAGCACAACACACCCCTCAAATTAAACTAAGCACACCTAAAATTAAACTATGCAACTAATCCGGTAGACATTGCATTAGAACCACAATGAGAAACGACACTGCCACCTTACTCGGAGTCCTTGTCCACATCCTCGGATTCATCCTTGTCCCTCTTCCTCTTGGCTGATACTTCTTTGCTTGAATCGCACACTTGGCTCTTGCTCTTCATCCAACCCTTGTAGATATTGAAACAAAGGTAGACATCCATTGCAGCGTAGTGGATGTGGTCTATATCTAGTACATTCCACTGCCATGCATGACGATGAAACGTGTACAGAGGTTTCTCTAGTTTACCTTATGAAGGATGAACCATGGCTCGTGCCAGGTTCAGCATTGAAGGCTGACCACTAGAGGGCAACAGCCAATTCTTCTGGAGGTCGAAGGGGTTGCCTATAATGAGGCCTATCCGGCCCAGGACTCTTTCGTCGTTCGTAAAGTCTACAGTAACGAATTTGACTAGGTCGCTCTTGAGGAAGTTCTTAAAATCCTGGCATTCAACGTCGGCATGGCATATGTGGTAGACCAAGCATAAGTCATGCACGCAAACCTGGATCATAGCGGGCTTCTTCTTCTCTTCCTCCTTTAGATCCTTCTCTCGTCCTAGGACTGTTGTGTACTCAACATCTAGCCCAGCGACCCACTCATCATTTGAGTTTTCGAACATGCATCTAAAGCGAGCAAGGCATCCTTTCACTGTCGCGGAAGAATGGGTGTAGATGACGTCGAACTCATCGCCGATCATGGAGATTTGGGACGCCATGGATTTGGGAGGAGGGTTAGGATTAGTGGAACTACCGTAATGTGAAAGGATGGGACGACTAGGATCGAACTGTCGTAATGTCAAAGGACGTCTGGGGACGAGTAGGAGCGAACTGCTAGCGTGCGAACAGCAGGGTAGTGGCTTTCCATTCTCCCATGATACCGGCTTCCAGATCCATTGGATCTGAGATTGAATGGTTGCATGGCGTGATTCTAGACCTATGGGTGAATATCCCATCCTAGAGGGTTATTCTGCAAATTTTCAGCAACTTAACATGCGGCCGTTCGATGCCAGATCCAAGGGCTGCCAGCAGCCTGTATCATGGTCGCACCTACCATGACCGTTGCCTCGCTCGCATGGTCGCGCCCTTGGAGATTTAACACGGTGCGTTAGGCTATCTTATGTTGGCATGTCATACATATTCATCACTGAGTCAATCATACTACAACAAGGTTAGCTATAAGGTTGGCTATAAGTGTATTTTTTTACTTCTCTCTATCTCTTTCTTCGTAGTATTTATTGCATTTGCCAAGGAGTAACCTCTTCCAATGAAATGGTGCTTAGATGAGGTGCTAAGGGCATTAAATGGCTTAGCAATCAAGTTCCTAATGCATAGGTGCTTAGTTTTTTGTTGCTAAGTTTGCTTCATTTAATTAGCTATAGACTCAAAATTGTCTTTTCACCTAGGTACACGCGCTTAGCACCGTTTCTTCCTTGGGTCACCAAACTAGTCTCTCTCTTCTCAATTAACTTGCCACATCAGACTTTGTGCCTATGTGGCAAGCTTAGCACATATAGGAGCAAGTAAGTACAATAGTGGGCTATAAGCCTGCTTTACATGGCATTTTTGCATATGTGGAGGAAACAGGCAAGGAAAAAGTGGAGAACTGGACTCTCATGCAAGAGCCAGCTTCTACATGGTGGAGCATTGGGAGAGGTACTTGTATGGAGGTGGTGAGGAATCGGTAGACTCATGCCGGTTGTAGCGCCGCTGTTAAAATGATAATGGCAAGTCAAATCACAGGGCCCCACCTGTCCAACAATAACTCGCTGTCAAATCACACAACCCTAGAGTTTTGTAGGCATCAATTTAGATGTGTTCTGTTCAGCTAGGAGGGTGTAGGGATAATTTTTCTGTTGTGAGGCACATGATGGGATTGCTAAAGGAGTGTGTTAGACTCTGATGATCAAGCTCATCACCTGAGATTGATCATGTTCGTCATGAATAGATGGACAACATGACCATGATGGCGAAGAGAGTGGTAAAACAGATGGGTCACTTGGAACGTGCGAGGATTTGTTTTTTTTCCGATGCAACGCACGGGCATTGTGCTAGTATTGACTTAATTAAGGATGAGGCAGTCTACGCTTTTTAACTCATGATCTGTCTTGCATGTACCTTTTCACGTACCGAAATGATTCGACCTTTGCAAGAGAAGGAGTACTATACTAGTGCTTGCTACTACCTGCACTGCAGTACGGCCTATGTTCACATCCGCTGCTTGGCGATACATCAGATCCGGACTCAATCTGACCAACGGGCTATTCAGCCGAAGAGACTTGGGTCCATGGCAGCACACCAACAGGGAGATTTAATTTTTTTTCCTTTTTAATTCAGCTCTTCATCGGCCGCTAGCAATTCCTAATAATCCTTTTCGAGAGTGCATAGACCTAGAGTATTTCTAACCTAATTAAATACTTATTTTGCAAGCACGGTCCTTGTGATCTAATCTACAAACACTACTTCACGTATTGATGATTGCTAGCATGAAAGTTCGACCAATGTTTCTTTATTTGTTATGGTCCTCCACGATCATCGCCGTCCAGGTTTTTTTTTCTTAGCTATTTCTTAGCACATAAATTATTATACTGAGAATGTTTTATGTTGCCTTGTGCTGCATTAGTTTCA
Source organism: Aegilops longissima (assembly GCA_021605205.1). NCBI lineage: Eukaryota > Viridiplantae > Streptophyta > Magnoliopsida > Poales > Poaceae > Aegilops > Aegilops longissima. The sequence continues at coordinate 19,319,474 of CM038680.1, forward strand.
CAGAGAAAATTTTCTGACCCTCGTACTTGGTGTCATTCGAGCCAATCTCAGCGCAATCACCGGGAGATTTGATCTTTCTTTTCTCCATTATTTAATTAAGTTTGGAGGCCGTCTACATTTTCGCTAATGGTTTCACTTTCATATGCTTCCCTGATGCAATTAGCACTACCAGTTGTTTCGCGTCCATCGAGATTGGATTGATGCGACAAGCAGCTTATGTGGTACCTTCCACATGAAGTTGCATGAGTACTTCGGGGGGGTCTCTTTGACAACAATTGCTACATGCGGATTAGCCCGACAGCCACCGCACCGACTGACACCTCCGCACAATGAGTTAGGATCATACCAGGCCGATGTTGTCGCCCCGCGCATGCCAACCTGCATCAACGGGTCCGCGCTGCCACTCAGTCGAACCAACCGCAGCGCACATGCCAAACCTACCTCATGATTCGCTTCGCATATATTAATTATGCAATTTTTTCTTTCAATTATTATTGTTTTTTGCTTGCATTGTTTTATGTGTGCAGGTAATCGATTTTGACTGTGTTACGCGGTCACTTCGGCATCACCAGCCGACCTGCATGAGACTTCGGCATCCGCCAATCATAGCTTCACCATGTTAACTGGACCGAGAACTTCATCTCACCACATCGGCCGCGCAGCATCGTTGCTTCATCAAACTGACGTCCACCATGCCGAAAAGGTCGACTCGCGTGGGGGCTTCATTGTCACCTTGCCGACCAACTCCGCCAGCTCTGCTAGACTGGGGCTTGGGGACTGGGACCTCGGCCATGCCGAGGACTGTGAACCTTGTCGTATCTGTCACAGATCAATGGGTGTCTTTGTCCCGCCACAAGCCCGAATAGCGTCATCACCACTGAGCACATTAACCAGCTAAGCCGCTTTCATGCTCAAAATCTTTCAGTTTTAAATTTTGTTCGGTTCGACCAAGCATTATACTTTTTTGGCAAAAAGTTGTTTGTGAAAAAATTCCTTGTCATAACTTTGTTTGTGACACACAAATTCAAATACCCTGATTACTTGGGGGCTTCCTTTATGAAGCCTTTCCTCTTGCATATGATTATACTTGTATGGCTTCGTTCCTTGTTCGTGTATTACGTCACAATATGCACTATGTTGACTTAAGTGTTCCGCAAGCTGGGTTGCCTTGCTCCTGTGTTTACCCGTACGTTCCCGATTATTCGGCTAGGGAGTAAAGGGAGCATCTATGCGATTGTCATGATCGGGTCATCTGAGCTCGGACCTTAGACTGGGTGAAGCCGAAAGCTAGCGCTCTTATTGTTTTAAATCATGGTCGACACACAACGGAACTCATGAGTACAAACAAAATCTATTGCACAAGTCTCATAGTAACAATGAGAAACTGAAGAAAGGTATCGGTGGGGGTACTATTTTGTTCGAAGATGCTTCTTACAATCCGTCAGTAATATAGCATAAGTTTCCTAAGCGTGCTTTGTCTGTTACAGCCTTATGGCCTGATTGCCTGGTTATCGGAAACACCATCAATATTCTCGACAGGTGGAGTACATAACACTTTTCGGCCCTTGACCGAAGAGGGAGAAGCCGACGGTCGGTTCAGACGCGTTTAAAGTTCGGGTGAACACATATATGATATAAATACTTCAGTACATGCAATCATTATACATAAAAAAATTTACCCACGTCACTTGGGGGCTCTTAAATTTATATGAGCCATTTTATAATAAGTGTTCTTCTTCTTATTCGTTGCAAACTCTTTTTTTATCACTCCTTTTTTCGACACGAGTATGTGGTCACTAGCCGGGGAGCCTAATTTCTCTCCCAAAGCCCCTAGAGTTTAGTTTGCTAAATAGGGCTAACAAGAAGTACTCCACCTTCAAGATAAGAGGTTGAAGTCGTAGGCTGACCCACTTGAAGTCTTGAGATAGGATGTGTGATGTTAAAGCATGACAAAAGCAAATTTTTTCTCAGACCAATTTTCGGATTGGCACCGAACACTTGATCTAGTTCGTACGTCAAGTTTTTATTGAAGTTTTTTGGTTTTCCAAGCTGTCGATGTCAAAACCGGCGGATCTCGGGTAGGGGGTCCCGAACTGTGCGTCTAGGCGGATGGTAACAGGAGACAAGGGACACGATGTTTTTACCCAGGTTCGGCCCTCTCGATGGAGGTAAAACCCTACCCCGCTTGATTAATATTGATGATATGGGTAGTACAAGAGTAGATCTACCACGAGATCAGAGAGGCTAAACCCTAGAAGCTAGCCTATGGTATGATTGTTGTTCGTCCTACGGACTAAAACCTTCCGGTTTATATAGACATCGGTTAGGGCTAGGGTTACACAGAGTCGATTACAATGGGAGGAGATCTACACATCCATATCGCCAAGCTTGCCTTCCACGCCAAGGAAAGTCCCATCCGGACACGGGACAAAGTCTTCAATCTTGTATCTTCATAGTCCAGAGTCCGCCACGGTTATAGTCCGCTATCCGACACCCCTAATCCGGACTCCTCAAGAGCCCCGAACCAGGCTTCAATGTCGACGAGTCTGGTGCGCAAATTGTCTTCGGCATTGCAAGGCGGGTTCCTCCTCCGAATACTTCATAGAAGATTTTGAACACAACGATAGTGTCCGGTTCTACAAAACAAGTTCCACATACCACCGTAGAGAGAATAATATTTGCACAAATCTAATCCGCTGACGTATTCTGCAGCGTGACATCACGCTACGACCAAGCCTTTATTCAAATCGTTTTACTATCCCACCTCAGCACGTTTAGCGAGGCAGTTTCCTTGGTACGCCTTGTCGAAGCAGAGATCGTGCCCCCTTATTCCGGGATTTCTCATCAATACGGGCGTGGGTAACCCAACCGTGCCATTAATCGCTGTGCTTGGGAGATAAGCGAGTTTTACCAGGCTGGTGGGGGCACATAGTTTCGTCCGCACATATAAGGGGATAAGGATCCACCTTTTCCTTCTACGCCTTCTTCCTCCTTCGCTTACCCATTTCCGCGCACTCGAGCTCCAGCGCCGAAGTCCGCACTTCCCACCTCAACCTTCTCCAGCCATGTACGGAGCGGGAGGCAGGTGGATGGCTTCCTCCGTCACGGAGTGGCACCTCAAAAAGTTGAGGAAAGCCGGATACTTGTCCAACGACATTGCGCACCGACTTCCCGACGAGGGGCAGCTCGTCCCCACCCCCAGGCCCCATGAGAGGGTGGTGTTTCTCCCCCATTTTCTCCGCGGACTGGGCTTCCCACTCCACCCATTTGTCCGGGGGCTCATGTTCTACTACGGCCTGGATTTCCACGATCTGGCCCCGAACTTCATCCTCAACATCTCGGCGTTTATCGTCGTGTGCGAGGCCTTCCTCCGCATCAAGCCCCACTTCGGCTTATGGTTGAAGACCTTTAATGTCAAGCCGAAGGTAGTGGGCGGCCAGCAGGCGGAGTGCGGAGGCGCCATGGTGGGTAAGATTCCCAACGTCATATGGCTCGAGGGCTCCTTCATGGAAACCATCAAGGGGTGGCAACCGGGGTGGTTCTACATCACCGAGCCGCGTGACCCTGAATGCGCAGCGGCCCCTGAATTCCAATCTGGCATCCCCACACGGCTTACCTCCTGGAAAGAGAAGGGCCTGTCATGGGGTAGCTCGGAAGAGCTGACCGGACTCCAAACCTGCGTCCAAAACCTAGTGGACAAAAAGGTTAAACTTGTCAACGTAGTCCAGGTCACGCTCCTGCGCCGGATCCTCCCGTGTCAACGACGGGCCTTTAACTTGTGGGAGTTCGACCCAGCCCAGCACCAAACCTTGACCAGTCTCTTCGACAAAACGCACGAAGATGCCTGGAGGGTGCTATTCAAGGGCGCCGAGGTTCCCCCTCCCATTACCGAGGATCGCGGATTCTGCGCGAAGTGCCAAGCTAGCGTAGTAAGCTTGTTTTACCCTTTACGGGATGCTTGTTTTTCATAGTTTGACTCTATGCGGGATCTAAGCTCCCGTTCCTCTGACAGGGATGGCAGAAGTCGGCCGGACAGATCGACTGTCTGGCTCCCTTGCTCGAAGACCCAGCGGATGCCCGCTTGGCGGAGCTGCTGGTCTCGGCACCTTATGTGGTGCCGGAGAAGAAGGCCAAGAAGAAGGCCACGGGAACTCGAAAGAGTTCCCGGCGCCAGGTGGTGTCGGATTCATCGTCTCATGACTCCGAAGCGCACTCCTCCCACGAAGACGAGGAGGAGGAATAAGAGGCCTCTCCCCCTCCAGCGGGGGGAGGAAAGAAAAGGAAGGCCACCCCAACTAGGGGGGCCGGAATGTCCAAGAAGGGAAGGACCCTTCCTCCGGACGACTCCACCGACGCCGACGACGATGACGGCGAATTGGAGTGGCCATCCAGGGCCAAGCCCCTGGCAAAATCGTAAGTAACCGGATACCAGAATAACTCATGGCGTTCCTTTATTGCACAATATCTTCTGACGCCGAATATAATCATGCAGTCGGCCCCAGGTCCGGCTCGACGCTTCGTCGAGCGGCTCCCTAGATTCGTCGGATGTGAATAGTCTTTCACTCCCGACTGCTACCTCCCCCCGCCCTGCGGACGATGCCGAGGTGGAGTCCCAAAAGGGGCCAAGCCAGGAGGAGGTGGTCCTGGAGGCGCCGCCAGGCGATCTCCCGGACTCCAAGCGCCAAGGGGATAAAACCCCAAAGGGCTCTAAGTCCGGCCCGGGGCCGGACACCATACCGGAACATTCAGTGGTTCCGGAGTCTGGTAGGCACCCCCCTAGTAAGAAGGGCAAGACTACGACGCCGGTGACCTCCGTCCAACCGGAAGCATCGGATATTTTGCTGGAGGTGCTTAAAGGCGCCTCCATCGACGAGGAGCACTGCACTATTATGAGTGCGGTGATCCAGAAGGTTCAGTTCGCCAAGAGCGGGCTGACGGAAGCCTGTGCCAGCATTCTAACAGTCTTTGAGGTACGTATTTAAGATATGTAAAAATATTACCGCATAGACAGTAGCCCCTGATGCTCAGTTTGGTGTTCGGAAAGAAAAGCCAAACTGAGGATCTAAAAGATATATGTAGGAGTCTAACATAAGTATGTCAATATAGAAACGCAGGCTGCGCTGCTGACCTCTGCCGCACTGACTGCGGAGGTCGATGCATTGAAGCAGAGCCTCGAGCGGTCCGAGAACGAGCTCGGCCTTGCCAAGAAGCAGCTCGAGGACAAGGAAGGTAAGTAATACCTTATGCAAGTATATACAAAGATTTGGTCGCAAATAATGACTGGACTAACGTGAATATTACAGGGGCCACAACCGAGGTGGCGACCCTGAAGGAAGCGCTGTCCAAGGCCGAAGACAATGCAGACTTGGAGCGCATTGAGCGAGAAAAGCAGGAGGCGCGGGTGGCGGAGGTGCGGCAAGAGCTCCACGCTCTCGTGAAGAAACACGAGAGTTTGGATCTTGACTCAAAGACTCGAGAGTCTGAGCTCTCCTCGGCCCTTGAGAGTGCCAAGTTTGCCAAGGCCGAAGCCCAAAAGCTCTCCAGGAAATTGAGGCGATGAAGAAGATAGCGGCGAGTGAGGCATTCTTTATGCAAAGCAAGCACGTGAAAGTGAATTACTTGTTACTTACCCGAGTCCGGAGCTCTCCAGGAGCATTCGTAGATCTTCCCCGCAGTGTGTCCGATGCTTCCGCATTCTATCGAGCCGAGGAAGGGAGCTCGACGGAGAAGGTGTTCTGGTCCCAGTATGGTGAGGCTGGACACCCGGTGCCCTTGAGCGACCAGCTGAAGCAGTTGGTCGAGCTCCATAAGGCAGCCGAACAGGCCATGAAGAGCCTTATAGTCCAGCTATGGCTTGGGGAGGTCATGCCTAGTAGCTACTTTGGGCTGGTGAGGCGGCTGGCGGATGCCTGTCCATGGCTTGAGGTCATCAAGCGCTCTGTATGCATCGAAGGTGCCCGTAGGGCCCTTGCCCGTGTTAAAGTACACTGGGGCAAGATGGATGCTGAGAAGCTGGTGATAGATGGGCCACCAGAGGGGAAGGAGCATCGCAAGCCCGAGATGTATTATCGTAGGCCCTGAAGGGTGCCTGCCTAGTGGCGAATGAGTGTTCCAAGGATGTAATTTTTGAGTAAACTCGCTCGTGTTATCCTGTGCGCTGAAAACTTGTTCATATGCGCTAAGCGACGCTTTTTGAATTTAAAATATTACCTTCTCTGCGGCCGTTTATTGAATCGGAGAGATGGCGAGTCGTCGGCTTCTACCCCCATGCCACGAGTGCTGGGGTGTTCGGGATAAACCTGAGCGCTCTTGTTCCCATTCTTGGGTCCTTCGAGGGAGGCGCTCAGCACAACGAACAAGGCAATCAGACTATAATGCTTTATCAGTCTCACTTAGCCATAGAATTCTATAATTTGAAATTTTGGCGAAGCCCCTATTATTCGGAAGACCGAGTTCGGGGCACTATCCACGCCTAGGCCGGACAAAGCCAGCTCCTCGCTCTAAGCGGCGTAAGTATTTAGGGACTCGAGACCTCTCGAACAGCGACCGACTCTCGCCCTATCATGACGGTCAGTTTTAGCTTTCTCTACTGAGGTGCTTAACCCAGCTCAACCGGGGCACAATCATAGTAGTTCTCCCAGCGCTACCTTAGCCGATATAACGGAACGTAAGGTACCAAAACATGGGAGCCGGGCAAACCCAACTTTGGACCCAAGACATGATTCGGAGCTGATGCATATAATGCTATAAGTTCGGGGTGCCGCACTCGTGAGAGTGTTCGGACTTCTCACACCATATTCTGGGGTATTTAAGCCCCTAGCGTATTGGCCGTACCAAAGTGTACGGTTGCATAATGTCATAACTGAACATATTTACATAAAAATGAATGCAATAATAGACAAGAGCTATGTATTGTGTATTAAAAGGCTGGTGTGAGAGCAGGACGATACAAATAGTGCGATAAGCAAGAGATGGGATTATTTGACATGTCCCCCTCCAGGGGCAAGCTGCGAGGCTTTATGTAAGACAGGTATTTAGCTCGTTATAGAGACGACCTGGACATTCGACGTGGCTTGCTGCCTCCCTGGCTGTTGCATCATGTGTTCAGCGATTGTACTGCCGGACAGGCCTTCCGAAGAGTGGAGTCCTGAAAGTAAGAAAAAAGAAATGACAAAATCGGGAGCCCCTAGTGAGGTTGAGCCACATTTTGAGCGTGCCGTGGTTGTGCCCCTCCCCTTATGCCAATGGTATTTCCAGAGCGTAATTATGTACGCGTGGTACTGGTTTCGCAATTTCGCAAGGGCTGGGGCTAGCCGCCTTCCGCTACGCTTTGCTCGGAACGTGTCAGCGGTCTTGTTGTAGGTTACTCCGGGCGCGCTTGACGGTGTCCGGACGGTAATAGCCGGATCGAGAATTGCCTTGAGAGGCTACATTGTACTTCCGCCATGAGGGTCGCCAGATGCTCCTCCGCTCGAGAGAGCGCTCGATGTTTCCATTGACCGTAATGACTCGAGGGCCTCGCATCTTGAGCTTGAGGTATGCGAAAAGCGGCACCGCATTGAACTTTGCAATGCGGTTCGTCCGAGCAGCGGTGATATCCATCATGAACGGGACTATGTCGGAGATTAACCTCGCTCGAAATTATCCGTGATCCGAAGACCACTTTGAGTGTAATCGAGCTCGCATAGCTTGGCCTCTACACCTGGTATGATGCCTTTAAAGGTCGCCTTGGTGGGTTTAACTTGAGGGATCGATGCCCATTTTTTGCACCGTGGTCCCGTAAAGCAGGTTCAGTTACTACCGCCGTCCATAGGGACTCGTGAGGTGAAATCCACAATGATTGGGTCTAGAACCAATGCGCGAATCCACCGTGGCGGATGCTAGTGGGTGGTCCTTCGATCAAAAGTGATCGGGCAGGAGGACCACGGGTTGAACTTGGGCGATGGCTCCAACGCCAGATACGCCCCTTTAGTGCATGCTTCCTCCCTTTTGGGGATGTGGGTTGCATATATCATGTTGACCATCCGCACTTGCAGGGGAAAGCCCTTCTGTTCCCTATTGTTTGGCGGCCGGGCTCCTCCTCGCCATCGCTATGCAGCCCCTTGTCTCGCTGCACTTAACTTGCTCGCTTGCTTGAACACCCAACAATCCTGTTGGTGTGATGGCTGGTTTTTCGGGGTGCCGTATCCGGCACGAGCGATCGAGTATTTGGTCCAAACTGGACGGGCACGAGGTATTTCTTTTGAATGGCTTTTTCCGCTGACCGGGTTTAGAGCCTCTGAATCCGGCATTCATTGTCGTATCATCAGCATTGTCGGAGTTAATGCGGCGCTTCTTCTTGTTGCGACGCGACCTGCCATTGCTGTCCTTGGTATCCGAATTACCAGGGCTCTTGGTCATGTTATTACTACGAGCTAGCCAGCTGTCTTCTCCCGCGCAAAAGCAGGTCATGAATGTTGTGAGGGCTGCCATGGATTTCGGCTTTTCCTGTCCTAGGTGCCGGGCAAGCCATTCGTCACGGATGTTATGTTTGAAGGCTACGAGGGCCTCTGCGTCTGGACAGTCGACTATTTGATTTTTCTTGGTTAGGAACCGTGTCCAGAATTGTCTGGCCGATTCCTCTCGCTGCTGAATTATGTGGCTTAGGTCATCGGCGTCTGGTGGTCGCACATAGGTGCCCTGGAAATTGTCGAGGAATCCGGCTTCCAGGTCCTCCCAGCAACCAATTGTCTCTGCTGGCAAGGTGTTAAGCCAATGCCGAGCTAGTCCTTTAAGCTTGAGTGGGAGGTATTTTATAGCGTGCAGATCATCACCGCGGGCCATGTGGATATGAAGGAGATAATCCTCGATCCATACCGCAGGATCTATTGTGCCATCGTATGATTCGATGTTTACGGGTTTAAAACCCTCGGGGATTTGATGATCCATTACTTCATCTGTGAAGCATAGTGGGTGTGCGGCGCCCCTGTACTGGGCTATATCACGACATAACTCAAATGAGCTTTGTCTGTTGTGTTCGGCCTGGCCGTATTTGCCATATCCATCGTGACGATTATCGTCGCGTGTCGTGGGGCGCCCACGCGATCCGTAGATCGATCTTGTTTGCCTTGCCTTGTCCTCCAGTATGTCTCGTAGGTCTGGCGCATTTCCCCGTGCCTTGGTATTTTTTGAGCGACGCCGGGGTGCGGCTTGAGTGGATGGCCGAGAGGCCTCTCTGTCGCGGCCACGAGGTGGTCTGTCGGCCGCGTCGTGCGCTGGTGATGTAGGTTTAGGTGCTTCCTCCTCTAATCGGGGTAGCAGCCTACGCTTTGGGTAGCTCTTGGAGGGGCGTTCGAGTTCGTACTCTTCGGCCGTAAGGACTTCGGTCCATCTGTCGGCTAGCAGGTCTTGGTCAGCTATAAGCTGCTGCTGTTTTTCTTGAGGCTGCTCGCTGTGCCCATAAGCCTGCATTTGAAACGCTCATGTTCGACGGGATCCTTCGGCACGACAAATTCGTCGTCGTCGAGGCTTGCCTCGTCTTCGTAGGGCGGCATATAATTATCGTCCTCTACCCCTCTATATGCCGCTCTCTCATGAGGGCTGGCTTCTCCAACCTCCTGTGTTGAATCCTGCTGGAGGGGGTTGTCTTTGGCACTATCCGGGGTGTTATTATCTCCCGTGCTGGGATCGCCATTTTTGCTTTGGCGGGATTTAGAGCGGCGCCGCTGACGCCGGCGCTTAGGCTGCTTCTTGGAGGGGTCATCCTCCGTTGTTCCATCGCCATTCCCTTCTTTTGGGGTGTCCACCATGTATATGTCGTACGACGAGGTGGCCTTCCAGTGCCCTATAGGCGCTGGTTCTTGGTCGTCTCCTGCATCGGCGTCAATACCGTCGATGTCTTCGGAATCGAAGTCGAGCATGTCAGTTAAATCATCGACAATGGCTACGAAGTGGGTGGTGGGTGGGCTTTGAATTTCTTCGTCGTCCAAATCCCAGCCTTGCTGACCATAGTCCGGACAGGGCTCTCCTGATAAAGAGAGAGACTTTAGTGAATTCAGAATGTCGCCGAAGGGCGAGTGCTGAAAGATGTCCGCGGCGGCGAAATCCATGATCGGCGCCCAATCGGGTTCGATTGGCAAGGGCACGAAAGGTTCGAAGTCCGGAGAGGACTCCGGCACCTTGGAGTCACGAGCTTCGCAAAGGACAAGGCTGGTGTTCGGCTCGATCGCCGTAGAGATTGCAGCCCCCGAGGCGGTGTCTAGCCACCCGTTCTCTATTGGCGCAGTCGGCTCCGAGCTAAAGGTCGGAGCGGATACTTGGTGCGCCTCCGTGGCACCGCTCAGCGCAGAGCTAGATCATGCCCTCGTGATAAAGGCGGCGCTGCCGTGTGGCTCGAACCCGTCAAGATCAAGTCTCCGCGGATGTCAGCCGGTAGTTCAAACTTCCAAATCTGACCTGATGGCGAGGGGCGTAGCTTCCGATCTGCTCCAGATGGCTGCTTAATTGGCCCGCAGCAAAGCCGCCGAATACGAAGATCTGTCCGGGGTGAAAAGTCTCACCCTGGACCGCATCGTTGTTGATGATCAGAGTTGCCATCGGGCCTAAGGGTGACGACACAAAGGAACTCTCAATGAAAGCACCAATGTCGGTGTCAAACCGCGGATCTCGGTAGGGGGTCCCGAATCGTGCGCCTAGGCGGATGGTAACAGGAGACAAGGGACACGATGTTTTTACCCAGGTTCAGGCCCTCTCGATGGAGGTAAAACCCTACTCCTGCATGATTAATATTGATGATATGGGTAGTACAAGAGTAGATCTACCACGAGATCAGAGAGGCTAAACCCTAGAAGCTAGCCTATGGTATGATTGTTGTTCGTCCTACGGATTAAAACCTTCCGGTTTATATAGACACCGGTGAGGGCTTGGGTTACACAGAGTCGGTTACAATGGGAGATCTACACATCCGTATCGCCAAGCTTGCCTTCCACGCCAAGGAAAGTCCCATCCGGACACGGGACGAAGTCTTCAATCTTGTATCTTCATAGTCTAGGAGTCCGCCCAATGGTTATAGTCCGGCTATCCGGACACCCCCTAATCCGGGACTCCCACACAAGCCCATGGCATTTTTAAACTATTTGTGTGTTTCCAGCATTAGTCTCGCAGTGCAAGCCGGACACCTTTAGAGATTCGTCAAAAACATTATCAGACATTGCTATATATGCATTGGTTTCGAATAGTGTCTTTGGTCAATAGTTGGGTTTCCTGACTCCTGTGCTTTCCTGCTACGTTCTGCTTTGTTCGGCTAGGTGTGCAAAGGGAGAACCACTGTGATTGTTCTTCCAGCTCGCATGGTTAAGCACCTCAGTGGAGAAAGCCAAAAACTGACTATCACAATAAGCGTAAACTTGTCAACGATCCGATGATTGTATTAAACTATAAGATCGACTGAGGTCACCCCGTGTTAAATGACGGGTCGTTGATAACATTGGCCGAAGTGTTTACGGCTTGACCTCGGTTGTTGCCGAACACTAAATCAGGGGCTAGTAGCTGGCCTCACAACTTTAAGCTCCTATGACTAAGTGAAAGTTATAAAGCCCGCATATCTGATTGCCTCGTTTCTACTAACACAACCACCTCCTGGCACCGAGACATCGGCTAAGGGTTGTCTGGTTATTGCAGAAACACCCCGCGTAGTATCTACAAAGGGGTAGAAGCCTACAATGGGCCACTTTCAATTGATAAACAGTCGCAATGGAGTTAAAATAAATATATGTCATCATCGTGTGTATTTAATATACCAGGGCTGCCTTTCGTAATCATCCTTAAAAAGCCATAAATATGAATGAATTTGACTTAAGATTTTGGCCAAGCTGGGTTGCCTGGCTCTTGTGCTTACCCCTACGTTCCCGATTGTTCGGCTAGGCGGTAAAGGGAGCACCTCTGTGATTGTTACTACCGGGTCATCCGAGTTAGTACCTTAGACTGGGTGAAGCCGAAAGCTAGGGATCTTAAAGGATATAATTGGTCAGCAATGACGGAAGTGAAAATTTAGGTTCTTTAAAGATCACATAATTCGGGAACTTTCCCTAAACTAAATCTTCAATATTTTGCTCCCACATTGATCGGAGCTGAGGTTTCATGATCATGCTTAGCATGACAACCCAAAGAAAGGAACCGATAGAGGGACTATTTTCTTTGGAAGACATTTTTGTGTTAAAACAATAATATAACATATCTCTCTGTGTACCTTTGTTTATAAAACCGTATGGACGGATTGCCTTGTTTGTCGTAAATATTTGCCCTCATAAAGGCTTTATAAAGTAGAACAAACACTCCTCGGCTACTGGTCGAGGAGGTGGACGCCTATGGACGGTCAACAAAGTTTTGTACAATGCGGATCCAAGCATTAATGATGTAAAGTACTCGAATACATAGAATCATTACACATAATTTGTGATTTTACTTCGGATATCGATCCTTAATTCGGCCACCCGTGCCAGCATTAAGGCTAGAGGGCTACTGGGCTTCGGGCTTATCATATACAAATATTAATGGGGCACGTCGATCCCCTGATCTTGTGTTGCCACCCGACCAGTGTCTCGAGGGCTACTGCATTGCCTATTTAATGCAAAAAATTCAAAGGGCTCACTGTTCGGCTTGACCGAACTATGGACAAGCGCGTCTTCAGACAAAAATAGGCACCGTCTGGGACCTATCCGGCTTCGAGCTAATATATTATGGCAACTTCTCAAGACCCTCTCTCTAGGGCACGTTCGTCGATCACTATTTCCTCTAATATATTACACTATGTTTCTATTCCTAAGTATGTTGCCGAGCTGGAATTGATCCACAGGCTGATTTTATGAATCGACCCGAGTCTCAGGGGCTACTGGGGTCAGCGGTTTGATTTTTTCCTTCAGGTGCATCCCGGATATTAGGCCAACACGCACCTTTAGGGCTACTGGCTATACATCTTGGCAGAGATTACATTTCACAATTTGGAATTAAATTCATAAATAGTAGCCCATGGCCGAGGTGGTGCACCACCTAGGATACAGTACGGCGGTCGTACTCGACTACAAAAGATACCTCGGAAGCAGTCCGGAGTAAAGCTCGGCTGCAAGTGGCTCGCTCCATAGAGGGCATCTCCGGCATTAAGCTCGTTTGAACCTTTTTTAACATTTTCAAGAGCGACGTAATCTATGGCTCCTCATATATAGTCCGGCGTTGGAGCTTGGATACATTCCGGCGTTGGAGCTCGGATACAGTCCGGCGTTGGTTCTCGACTGCAAAAGATACCTCGAATGCATTCCGTCGTTGGAGCTCGGACTCGAGAGGACACCGCTGCACAGGAAACACTTCAAACCCGAGGTGGGCGCAAAAATAACAAGGCATTAATAAAGGCCGATAACTTAAAGGGGCTCCTCGGATACCCGATGTATAAACTCTTCGAATCCACTTCGGAAATCCTGAGGATCGAAGATGGGAAGATTTGTTGAACCAGTTTTCAAGACCGATGACCGAAGATGAAGAATAGTTCGGAAGAATCGAGGAGCATACCTAACTTGAAGACCAGTTCAGGGGGCTATTGACGGTGTCCTGGACTAGGGGGTACTCACTACGTCGTCTCCCGACCAGGTGGCTCGAGCCGAAGACCCCCGTGGCGGTTCTATCATATGGGCCACTTCAGATAGCCCATGCCGCATAGAAGGAAGATTTCACAAGACTTGGCGCCCAAGACAAGGACTCTCTTAAACCCTAGGCCTCCGGTGTGTTATATAAACCGAGGCTAGGCTAGTCAATAGATGATCAAATATTCATGAGAACAATATCGTGGTAGATACATGTACTCTGTACTACACCCCATATGAAAACAATCAAAAGCAGCATGTAGGGTATTATCTCTTCGAGAGAGCCTGAAGCTGGGTAAAATCATGTATCCATGTTATCATCGCTCCAAGACGCCTAGCTTAGGACCCCTACTACGAGATACGCCGGATACAGAACCGGCACCCGCCACCCGCCTTCTTCGTCTTCTCCGGCCCTCCAGCGCCAGCCGCCAAAAGCGACGCCCCCGAGAAGTTCAAAGAGCTAGCTTGAGGAGCCACCACCAAGAACTGCCCCTCCCCAACAAGTCGTCCAGCCAGGGAGAAGGCCAGGTGCAGATGCTGCTGCTGCCGGCTCTGCCTAGGGACGGGGCATCCGACACCTAGTCTGACCCATCCCCGTCGTCCTCCCCACTGGTCCGAGCTCTCGTCATCAGTCGATCTCTCCGTGCAGCACACTAGCCTATGTCCCGAGCGCCCGAAGACCTTGACAGAGAGCAGGTCGCTCTCCACAAACTTGAAGAGGAGGACTTGCCCCTTCATAAAGCAGTGGGCGTGTGCAAAGGTTTTCCAACCCCGACTAAGGAACACCACATGAGGGACGGGGAATCCTGTGTTCACCGACATATCGCCATTGCAACACGCCTTCATGTGAAGCCTCAAACTCGGGCTGGTCGATCTCCAGCACCCTCGCGAACGCCTCGGGAAGGCGAAGGCAGCTACACGGCGGCTCGCGCAGCTGCAGGATTAACTCCAGCGTTGTGTCCCCGACATGGCTGCTTGACGAAACAGGAGGAGACGGTGCCGGAGATGGCACTACTAGGGAAAACCTTATACACAGAATCTTAGCTGCAGCACGGCACAAAAAGAAGCGCTACTGCCAATTAGTAGTAGCGCGGGTACAAAAGCCTCGCTACTGATACAAATTTAGCAGTAGCGCGTGCGGGCTAAACCGCGCTGCTACAAAAATCGACTGACAGTGCCCACCAACCTAAGTTTAGCAGCACCGCGGTTACACGACACGCGCTACTGCTAATGCAATAGTAGTAGCGCGCTTTTTACTCCGGTCACTGCTGCTAATTTTGAAATTGGCCACATGGTTGGCCCCGCTTAGCATTAGCGCGTGTGAGCGAAGCGCGCTGCTGCTATGCTCTTATCAGTTGCGCACTTTTCCTCCCGCGCTACTGCTAATACACACAACACCACCTTTTTCCACCCGTCCTCCCCTCCCCCATCCCCTTCTTCCCTTTCCCCTACCTCCACATCCTCCCTCTCTCACTCTTCTTCTTCCTCAATACTTCTCCCCCCATTACTATCCCTCTTCTACCTACCTTTCTCTCTCTTTATTACTCCTAGCTAACTACACCACCTCCATTAATGCATCTCCTTTATCTTTTTCCTTCCCCCTCCACTAGTTGAAGTTGTCTCGTCCCAAATTAGCTAGCTAGGTAGATGTAGAATTTAGTTAAGTGACCTATTTTCCCCCTAACTAGATCTATCTTTGTCAATAAGAGCTTTGTGTACTTTTGGTCTCCCTACATCATCATCTCCACCATGTGCTCAATCTCGAAATAGAGGTGATTAAAATTTCATGCTTTTGCGAAATGGAAATATGTGTATGTGTGTGTGATATGATAATTGGGCAATATGATGGAAATTGTGTGTGTGGCATGAGTTGATGCCAAATTGTGCTTTTGAGTTTCCTATCTTTTGCCGAAATGTCAATTTATTTCCGTTTGGCGAATTCCGGGCAAACTCTAGATCTATATGTCCTATTTTTAGGGAAGGTCATGCTGAATTTTTGTATGACTTTGATGCATGCACACATTTTTATAATCAATTTTTTTATTATTACCGTGAAGACGTTCATGATGGTCAGTGGAACGACGGTAGACAGGTGGTTGCGGTCGGTGGTGCAGGACGAAAACAAAATAACCTGACAGAGGTTTTATGTCTGCATAAAAAATGCAAAGGAATAGTTTGGCTCGACACCTATGACGATGGTTCTGTCAAAGCGCACCTGCTCATGACTGTTTAATGGATGGCTATATTCGGTGGATAATTGAAGATGAGGATGACGATGATGAGGATGCCGACGGGGCAGGCAATGACGACACGGGGCAAGACGAAGAGATGACCGATAATGGCGGCGGGGAAGAGGCTGGACATGGTAGTGGAGAGAATATGGACTCCATGCAACATATTTTATCGGTACTAAGTTCAATCGTGCGGGACCCTCATATTCAAGCACTGCTTCGCAAGGAGACAAGTACTGAGAGAGCTGCTTCTAGAGAGGAGGCTAAGCTGGAGCAACTGGTGGTAGACTCGAACACTCCACTGTATGATGGCTGCAATCCTGAGGTGACCCACTTGAGTTTCACGCTCCAACTCGTGAAGACGAAGGCTAAAAACAAATGGACCGACAGTAGCATCGATGAGCATCTCAAGTACCTAAAGGATGTTCTTCCCACGGGGAATCTATGTCCTACTAGTGTTGATGAGGCCAAGAAGATCATGTGCCCTCTTGATCTGCCGCATGTTAGATACCATGCATGTATCAACGATTGCATAATTTATCGGAAGGAGCACGCAGAAAAAACAAGTTGTCTGGTGTGCAATGCTTCTCGATACAAGAAGTCCAGGAAGAAATGTCCCCACAAAGTTGTATGGTACTTACCGATCACTCCCCGTCTCCAACAGTATTTCTTAGATCCCAAGGAAGCAAAGCTAATGCGCTGGCACGCAGAGAGGAAGAAGCCCGACGATGGAGATGATCCAAAGCTGAGACACATCAAGGATGGAAGCCAGTGGAGAGCGTTGAACAACTTCTATCGTTATTTCGAATGTGATGCAAGGAACATCATGCTCGGCGCGTGTACCGATGGCATGAATCCGTTTGGCAATCGGAACACCACACTACAAAAAAATACACTTTCGTGATGATACGTGTTTGTCACAGTAGGTCCCGTTTTTTGTCATGCATGTACATCCATGATGATTTTATGACAGAATCGAGATAGTCATACTTGTGCTGTCGTAGAAGTGTTCCATGACATTACCAAAATTATCATCACAGAAGTGTCCACTTCCATGATGATAAATCGTGCATCACAGAAGTGCTTTCGTCAAGGGTGACCGACACATGGCATCCACCGTAACGGAATGCCGTTAAGCTATCGGGTCCGGTTTTGGATCCAATAACCCGTTAACAGCCCCGACCAATGGGGATTTTCCATGTGTAAAATCATCATTGGCTGGAGGAAACACGTGTCGCCTCACCATTGGGACAGATGTCATCCACTCATTTTACAGAAGGCGCCTATGATACGTCGACACGTGGTACGGCCCAACGGAGGCTCATTCCTATGAAAAGACCAACCTGTTTGACTTGGTCAAAAGGTGGCAGGCCGGCCCATGGAAATCCTGTTAATGGCCTGTTCGCATATAGCCCATTTACAGCCAGCTAACACAGGGCCCGTTACGACCTGTCCGAATTAGGCCCAGTAGCATCATCTGGGCCATCCAATATGATTCCAGCCCATTTTAACTTCTAGCCCATGTATGTCCCATGATGTCTTTCGGCCCATATGAGTCCCTTTGTAACTCTTGGCCCATTAACGGACCGTGGTGAAACGAGCCCATAATGAACAGTGTATCACTTTATACCCATTCACGGCCCGTGGTGAAACTGGCCCGTAATGAACAGTGTATCACTTTATACCCATTAATGGCCCATTATTCCGTTGGGTCATTTCCAGCCCATGTTATCTTTCGGCCTTCTCAAGGCCCATTTATTCTTGGGATCATTTCCACCATTCATTCACTTACGACCCGTTACTATCATTTTCTGCTTGTGGGCCAAATTAAGCCTGAGGTTACAGTCGGCCCGTTTTTGGCCCGTTAATACGTTGGGCCGTTTTCACAGCCTCATCAAATACGGCTGATTAACGACGGCCTGTTATGGTCGGCACATGAATGGACGATTCCAACTCTAGCCCGCTTACGGCCATGATGCGGTTTGTTATTGGGCCATGTTTGGCCAACCAATCATACGGCTCGTGGAAGGCCCATTGATGATACGACCCGTAGAAGGCCCATTGTGTCTACGACCCGTATAAGGCCCATTGTTTCTACGACCCGTAGAATGCCCATTGTTTCTACGTCCCGTTGGAGGGCCATGGTAACTAAAGTAAATATGTAGGCCATGGTTATTGTGGCCTTGTTTTAAACAATAGGTTATTGCGGCCACTAGCAAATTGCAGAAAAAGAACTCCACTGACTACAAGCAAAGAAATAAACAAGACAATAATTAAATAAGTAAGAAAGCAACTTATGCTAGGCTTTCACAGCTAATACACATATTACATCCACTGGGCATCAAAGTTCGCCACCAGTGCAAATATAGGGAAAAAAGGAGCATATAAACGCCGCAGCAAAACAAGTCTAGAACTGAAACTACTTCAGAAGAGCTCAAGAAACAATATCTGGGTACCCATAATACTAGCAAGATGCGTAGCAAGCTTATTAACTTTCTCTTGTTTGGCGCTTAAATCCTCCAGCACTTGCTGTTGCACCAGAAATTATGCATCTGAATTCTGCAGGGACTTCCTCAGTCCTTCGGCTTCCTGTCGCATAACATCTGATCGATGTCTTTCAACTTGAAGTTGAGACTCAAGAAGCCGTACTGATTCTGGCAACGAGTTCGAAGAGCTGGTGCCAGCAGTAGTAGCCAGAAACTCAAACACCACATCAAGACAGGACTTTGGGGTTGTCTCAGTGTCTTCAGTATAGTTTTTATCAGCTTTCTTGGAGACCAACAGGGATGTCTCACTATCTTGAAACAAACAAACACATCACCTGTTTACAATGTAGTATATGAAACTCATTTTGGTAAACCAGTTCAGTAGTAAGGTGGACAGGATAATAACATGAAACAAACATATATCTATGTAGTATGGTCACTGCATGGTCTATATCATTCTAGTTTATGTTGCCAAATCAAAATAGATACAGTTCGAGTCATATCTATTAAAGACAAAGCAGCATATAAGTGTGGGAAACTACACAGCAATAACAACACTTGTAATGTGCATGGCACGAGAACATAACTGTTTATTCAATTGAAACTGAAATAAACATAGAGCAAGTTACAACAGCAAACACGTTAAATAAACGGGTTTAAAACATACCTGTTGCACCATTGGAGTTTCAATTGCATCTTTCAAATTTGAAATTAGTTGGTATGAGTAAATACAGTGATGCAAGATCAAAGTAGTATGAACCATAGCTACGGAATCTAACCTGAGAACAATTTGTCTTCTGCTTTAAGCGTTGACTTGGGGTTCGGAGTGGTGGTCCTCGTAATTCACATTTATGTTGTCTAACCAAACAGAATAGCAGGACATAATTTCACATATATGATGGCTAATTAAACAGGACAGCATGACCCAATTTCACATGTATGATGGCTAACTAAACGGGATAGAATGACATACTTCAAAATATGATGACTATGTAAACAGGATGACATGATATAACTATACGATGTGTCTATTAAAGTGGTTGGCATGCCATAAATCACAAACATGCCGTCGATGGAAACATGATGGCATGATATAATTCACAGATAGAATGGCATAACTTAAAATATGATGACTATGTAAACAGGATGAGATGATATAACTATATTATGTCTTTAGAAAATGGGTAGGCATGGCATAATTTAGATACATGATGTCTATGTAAACATCATGGCATGATATAATTCAAATATATGATTTATATACTAAGGAAGTGAGCAGAGGGCAATCGCATATATGATGTGTCAACTAAGGAGATGGAATTCAATATTGTGTATATGATGTAAAAACTAAGCATTGCAATACAACATATGCATGATATGAGTAATATAACCCTGTCAAGTTTGAGCATACACCTCAGGGGGATAATAGGACTGGTCATATGCCTCTGAATCCTCCTCTGAAGAGCTATCTGTAACCAGCAAGATATCTGCTTTAGCAGGTAGCATTGTCTGCTCTGAAGACCTTGTTTTCACTCCAGATTTCTCCATCACCAATTCAAATGGCTGATTTACAGGAAGAGCAGTTGAATATACAAACATTGTCGACAAAAGCAATGAGAAATACAAAAAAGGACGGCATGATATAATTCACATATATGACGCTTGGCTAAACAGCATGGCATTGCATAATTCACATTTATAATGCCTTGCAACAAGATAACATTGCATAATTCACATATATAATGTCTTGCAACAAGATGGCATTGCATAATTCACATATATGGTAATTAGACACTAAACAGGTGGCATTCATACAAAGCATGTCTAAACTCAGCAAATGACATAGCAATGCAAGATACCATACACACGATATGAGCAACATAACCCTGCCAAGTTAGAGCATGCACCTCGGGGGGGGGGGGATAGGACTGGTCATCTATCTCTGAATCCTCCTCTTAGGAGCTATCTGTAACCAGCAAGACATGCGCTTCATCAGATAGCATTGTCAGTTCCGAAGACCTTGTTTCCACTCCTGATTTTTCCATGACCGTGCCGAATGGCTGATGCATAGGATGAGTAATTGAATGTACTAAAATTGTTGAAAAAATTAACACGTAATAAAAAATGATGGCATGATATAATTCACATATAAGATGACTGGCTAACCAGGGTGGCATTGCAAAAGTAACATATATGATGCCTGGCTAAACAAGATGGCATTGCATGATTCACATATACGATAAAGAAACTAAACAGATGGCATTGACACAAAGCATGTCTAAACTAAGCAGATGACATCTTTGATGTATACAGTAAGTAATGCAAGGCACCATATGCATGATATTACCGACATCAGCATGCCAAGTTAGATCGAAGACGTCATTGGGTAAATAGGAGTGGTCTTCTCCTTCTGAATCCCCCTCAGAACAGTTATCTTTCTCTTGATTATGATCCGAAATGGGTGGAGGGGGGGTTGCCTTTGTGCCCACCATGGAGCGATGTCTGCATGAAATTTTATTGCCACGCAAGGCTCATCTCTTTTGCTCTACATGATCAGTTCCATTGTGTACAATAACTGGCATGCATAGGAATAAAACATAGTGAGATTATGTAAGGAGTGCATGCACAAATCCTAAGTGATGGTAGCAAACTATGGATAGACCCAAAACCAATGATAGCAGGCAGATAATAGCTTTAGTTAAAAAATACAGATAATGGCTCCTTTAATGTTTGTTTGCACCCAACATGAAACTCATAGTAGACACCCGAGATTAACCAGATAGTAGATAGATAGTACTAATTGCTGCCTCAATATGTAACCCAGGACCATTTAAAAACTCAAGTTCCAGCATTAGTTTGGACCTGACTCGGAGTCTAATAGGTGAACACGACGATAATGTAGCATGTCATCATATTAAGCGATGCATAACGTAAGCAGACACGGAAGAGTGCGACCTCTCTTGCAGACCCATGTAGTCCTCAAGGTCATCTACTCAGTTGATGGTAATACCGTTGTCGTGGCTGCCGGCGACGGGGAAGAAGATCTGAGGCGGCGAAAGACAGTCAGGACAGTGGATCCCTGCTGTGGTGAACCCTTCCGTCGTTGGAGCGGCTGACCTGGGTTGGAACACAGTGCCGCAGGAGCAGGATGAACCACACAAGGTTTTCTTTGACACATATCTGTAATAGAAGTAATTGTGTAAGGGCTTGTTTGAATTTGAGGATTCTAACAATGCAGGGATAGGAAATAGATAGGAATAGGATAGGAATGCACGTGCAAAATAGAGAATTTAAAAACACAGGATTTTTGCCAATTTGGGTGTTTGATTCATAAGAATTGGAAGATCAAAGGATGCAAAGAAGCATGGTGAGATTAAGTCAAATCACAAGAAAATGTACGGATATAATGCTATTATGCTACTATCTCTTAGTATTGTGCTTCATGAATAAGAATATGAAAAGGAGGACAAGTGGAAATTAAAATTCCTATGGTTATTCTTTCAAGGAGACACTCATATTACTAAAGAACTCCCACTTAGACAGACATCTCTCTAGTCATCTAAGTGAACACATGATCCAAATTATGTTGTAGATCAATAGCTCGCGTTGTTGCTTCCCTATGTTTGGAGCTTTCATATGTTTATTTTGATAAGTTCCTAGAGAAAATTGTGTTGAAAGATGTTAGTAGCAATGATGCGGATTGGATCCATGATCTGAGGTTTATCCTCATTGCTGCACAGAAGAATTATGTCCTTAATGCACCGCTAGGTGACAGACCTATTGCAGGAGCAGATGCAGACGTTATGAACGTTAGGCTAGCTCAATATGATGACTACTTGATAGTTTAGTGCACCATGCTTAACGGCTTGGAATCGGGACTTCAAAGACGTTTTGAACGTCATGGACCATATGAGATGTTCCAGGAATTGAAGTTAATATTTCAAGAAAATACCCGAGTTGAGAGATATGAATTCTGCAACAAGTTCTATAGCTAAAAGATGGAGGAGAATCGCTCAACTAGTGAGCATGTGCTCAGATTGTCTGGGTACTACAATCGCTTGAATCAAGTGGGAGTTAATCTTTCAGATAAGATAGTGATTGACAGAATTCTCTAGTCACCATCACCAAGTTAGTAGAACTTCGTGATGAACTATAGTATGCAAGGGATGATGAAAATGATTCCCGAGTTTTTCATGATGATGAAATCGATGAAGGTAGAAATCAAGAAAGAACATCAAGTGTTGATGGTTAACAAGACCACTAGTTTCAAGAAAAGGGCAAAGGGATAGAAGGGAACTTCAAGAAGAACGGCAAGCAAGTTGCTGCTCAAGTGAAGAAGCCCAAGTCCGGACCTAAGCCTGAGACTAAGTGCTTCTACTCCAAAGGGACTGGTCACTGGAAGCAGAACTACCCCAAGTATTTGGCGGATAAGAAAGATGGCAAGGTGAACAAAGGTATATTTGATATACATGTTATTGATGTGTACTTTACTAGTGTTTATAGCAACCCCTCGGTACTTGGTACTGGTTCAGTTGCTAAGAGTAGTAACTCGAAACGGGAGTTACAGAATAAACAGAAACTAGTTAAGTTTGAAGTGACGATGTGTGTTGAAAGTAGTTTCAAGATTGATATGATCATCATCGCACACTCCCTATACTTTCGGGATTAGTGTTGAACCTAAATAAATGATATTTGGTGTTTGCGTTAAGCATGAATATGATTTGATCATGTTTATTGCGATACGGTTATTCATTTAAAGTTAGAGAAATAATTGTTATTCTGTTTACATGAATAAAACCTTCGATGGTCATACACCCAATAAAATAGTTTGTTGGATCTCGATCGTAGTGATACACATATTCATAATATTGATGCCAAAAGATGCAAAGTTAATAATGATAGTGCAACTTATTTATGGCACTGCCGTTTGGGTCATATCGGTTTAAAGCGCATGAAGAAACTCCATAAAGATGGATTTTCGGAATCACTTGGTTATGAATCATTTGATGCTTGTGAACCGTGCCTTTGGGCGAGATGACTAAAACTCCGTTCTTCGGAACAATGGAACGAGCAACAAACTTATTGGAAATAATACATACTGATGTTTGCGATCCGATGAGTGTTGAGGCTCGCGGCGGATATCATTATTTTCTGACCTTCACAGATGATTTGAGCAGATATGGGTATATCTACTTGATGAAACATAAGTCTGAAATATTTGAAAAGTTGAAAGAATTTCAGAGTGAAGTGGAAAATCATCGTGACAAGAAAATAAGGTTTCCATGATCTGATCGCGGAGACAAATATTTGAGTTACGAGTTTGGTCTTCAATTAAAACAATGTGGAATAGTTTCACAAATTCATGCCACATGGAACACCACATCATAATGGTGTGTCCGAACGTCATAACCGTACTTTATTGGATATAGTACAATCTATGATGTTTCTTACCGACTTACCAATATCGTTTTGGGATCATGCATTTGAGATAGTTGCATTCACGTTAAATAGGGCACCATCTAAATCCGTTGAGACGACACTATATGAACTGTGGTTTAGCAAGAAACCAAAGTTGTCGTTTCTGAAAGTTTGAGGTTGCGATGCTTATGTGAAAAAGCTTCAACCTGATAAGCTTGAACCCAAATCGGAAAAATGTGTCTTCATAGGATACCCAAAGGAGACAATTGGGTACACCTTCTATCACAGATCCGAAGGCAAGGCATTCATTGCCAAGAATGGATCCTTTCTAGAGAAGGAGTTTCTCTCGAAAGAAGTGAGTGGGAGGAAAGTAGAACTTGATAAGGTAATTGTACCTTCTCCCTTATTGGAAAGTAGTCTGTTCCTGTGACTACTACACCAATTAGTGAGGAAGCTAATGATGATGATCATGTAACTTCAGATCAAGTTACTACCGAACCTCGTAGGTCAACCAGAGTGAGATCCGCACCAGAGGGGTACGGTAATCCCATTCTGGAGGTCATGTTACTTGACCATGACGAACCTACGAACTATGAGGAAGCGATGATGAGCCCAGATTCCGCAAAATGGTTTGAGACCATGAAATCTGAGATATGATCCATGTATGAGAACAAAGTATGGACTTTGATGGATTTGCCCGATGATCGGCAAACCATAGAAAATAAATGGATCTTCAAGAAGAAGACTGACGCTGACGGTAATGTTACTATTTACAAAGCTCGACTTGTTGCAAAAGGTTTTCGACAAGTTCAAGGAGTTGACTACGATGAGACCTTCTCACCCGTAGCGATGCTTAAGTCTGTCCGAATCATGTTAGAAATCGCCGCATTTTATGATTATGAAATATGGCAGATGGATGTCAAAACTGCATTTCTGAATGGATTTCTGGAAGAAGAGTTGTATATGATGCAACCGGAAGGTTTTGTCGATCCTAAGGGAGCTAACAAAGTGTGCAAGCTCCAACGATCAATCTATGGTCTGGTGCAAGCCTCTCGGAGTTGGAATAAACGCTTTGATAGTGTGATCAAAGCATATGGTTTTATACAGACTTTTGGAGAAACCTGTATTTACAAGAAAGTGAGTGGGAGCTCTGTAGCATTTCTAATATTATATGTGGACGACATATTGTTGATTGGAAATGATATAGAATTTCTCGATAGCATAAAAGGATACTTGAATAGAAGTTTTTCAATGAAGGACCTCGGTGAAGCTGCTTACATATTGAGCATCAAGATCTATAGAGATAGATCAAGACGCTTGATAAGTTTTTTCAATGAGTACATACCTTGACAAGATTTTGAAGTAGTTCAAAATGGAACAGTCAAAGAAAGAGTTCTTGTCTGTGTTACAATGTGTGAAATTGAGTAAGATTCAAAACCCGACCACGGCAGAAGATAGAAAGAGAATGAAAGTCATTCCCTATACCTTGGCCATAGGTTCTATAAAGTATGCCATGCTGTGTACTAGATCTATTGTATACCCTACACTGAGTTTGGCAAGGGAGTACAATAGTGATCTAGGAGTAGATCACTGGACAACGGTCAAAATTATCCTTAGTGGAATAAGGATATGTTTCTCGATTATGGAAGTGACAAAAGGTTCGTCGTAAAGGGTTACGTCGATGCAAGTTTTGACACCGATCTAGATGACTCTAAGTCTCGATCTAGATACATATTGAAAGTGGGAGCAATTCGCTAGAGCAGCTCCGTGCAGAGCATTGTAGACATAGAAAATTGCAAAATACATAACGGATCTGAATGTGAAAGACCCGTTGACTAAGATTCTCTCACAAGAAAAACATGATCACACCTTAGTACTCTTTGGGTGTTAATCACATGGCGATGTGAACTAGATTACTGAATCTAGTAAACCCTTTGGGTGTTGGTCACATGGCGATGTGAACTATGGGTGTTAATCACATGATGATGTGAACTATCAATGTTAATCACATGGTGATGTGATCTAGATTATTGACTCTAGTGCAAGTGGGAGACTGAAGGAAATATGCCCTAGAGGCAATAATAAAGTTATTATTTATTTCCTTATATCATGATAAATGTTTATTATTCATGCTAGAATTGTATTAACCGGAAACATAATACATGTGTGAATACATAAACAAACAGAATGTCACTAGTATGCCTCTACTTGACTAGCTCGTTAATCGAAGATGGTTATGTTTCCTAACCATATACATGAGTTGTCATTTGATTAACGGGATCACATCATTAGGAGAATGATGTGATTGACTTTACCCATTCCTTTAGCTTAGCACTTGATCGTTTAGTATGTTGCTATTGCTTTCTTCATGACTTATACAAAGTTCCTGCAACTATGAGATTATGCAACTCCCGTTTACCGGAGGAACACTTTGTGTGCTACCAAACGTCACAACGTAAATGGGTGATTATAAAGGTACTCTACAGGTGTCTCCAAAAGTATATGTTGAGTTGGCATAATTCGAGATTAGGTTTTGTCACTCCGATTGTCGGAGAGGTATCTCTGGGCCTTCTCGGTAATACTCATCACCTAAGCCTTGCAAGCATTGTAACTAATGAGTTAGTTATGAAATGATGTATTACGAGCGAGTAAAGAGACTTGCGATAACGAGATTGAACTAGGTATTGGATACCGACGATCGAATCTCGGGCAAGTAACATATCGATGACAAAGGGAACAACGTATGTTGTTATGCGGTTTGACCGATAAAGATCTTCGTAAAAAATGTAGGAACCAATATGAACATCCAGGTTCCACTATTGGTTATTGACCGAGAATAGTTCTAGGTCATGTCTACATAGTTGTCGAACCCGTAGGGTCCGCACGCTTAACGTTACGATGACAATTTTATGAGTATTGATGTACCGAAGTTTGTTTGGAGTCCCGGATGTGATCACGGACATGACGAGGAGTCTCGAAATGGTCGAGACATAAAGATTGATATATTGGAAGCCTATGTTTGACTTGAATAGTTCCGGTGAAATCGATTTTACCGAACACCGGGGTTACGGAACCCTCCCGGGGGTTAATGGGCCTTAGTGGGCCATGAGGGAGAAGAGGAGGGCCGGCCAGGGCAGGCCGCGCGCCCCCTCCCCCCCTAGTCCGAATAGGACAAGGAGAGGGGGGGCGGCGCCCCTTCCTCTTTCCCCTCCCCCCAAGTCCTAATCCAACTAGGACAAGGGGGGGGAGTCCTACTCCCGGTGGGAGTAGGACTCCTCCGGCGCGCCTCCTCCTAGGGCCGGCCGCACCCCCCCTTGCTCCTTTATATACGGGGGCAGGGGGGCACCCTAGAACACACAAAGTTGATCTAAGGATCGTTCCTTAGCCGTGTGCGGTGCCCCCCTCCACCATATTCCACCTCGGTCATATCACGCGGAGTTTAGGCGAAGCCCTGCGCCGGTAGAGCATCATCATCGCCAATAAGGGAGCTGGTACTGTTACCTCATCAAGTTCTACTTTCCTCCCACTCACTTCTTTCGAGAGAAACTCCTTCTCTAGAAAGGATCCATTCTTTGCAACGAATGTCTTGCCTTCGGATCTGTGATAGAAGGTATACCCAATTGTCTCCTTTGGGTATCCTATGAAGACACATTTTTCCGATTTGGGTTCAAGCTTATCAGGTTGAAGCTTTTTCACATAAGCATCGCAACCCCAAACTTTCAGAAACGACAACTTTGGTTTCTCGCCAAACCATAGTTCATAAGGTGTCGTCTCAACGGATTTTGATGGTGTCCTATTTAACGTGAATGCGGCCGTCTCTAAAGCATAACCCCAAAACGATAGCGGTAAATCGGAAATAGACATCATAGATCGCAGCATATCTAGTAAAGTACGATTACAACGTTCGGACACACCATTACGCTGTGGTGTTCCAGGTAGCGTGAGTTGTGAAACTATTCCGCATTGCTTCAAATGTAGACCAAACTCGTAACTCAAATATTCTCCTCCACGATCAGATCGTAGAAACTTTATTTTCTTGTTACGATGATTTTCAACTTCACTCTGAAATTCTTTGAACTTTTCAAATGTTTCAGATTTATGCTTCATCAAGTAGATATACCCGTATCTGCTTAAATCATCTGTGAAGGTGAGAAAATAACGATATCCGCCACGAGCTTCAACATTCATCGGACCACATACATCTGTATATATGATTTCCAACAAATCTGTTGCTCTCTCCATACAACCGGAGAACGGTGTTTTAGTCATCTTGCCCATGAGGCACGGTTCGCAAGTACCAAGTGATTCATAATCAAGTTGTTCCAAAAGTCCATCTATATGGAGTGTCTTCATGCGCTTTACACCGATATGACCTAAACGGCAGTGCCACAAATAAGTTGCACTATCATTATCAACTCTGCATCTTTTGGCTTCGACATTATGAATATGTGTATCAAGATCTGTCGAGATTCAATAAGAATAGACCACTCTTCAAGGGTGCATGACCATAAAAGATATTACTCATATAAATAGAACAACCATTATTCTCTGATTTAAATGAATAACCGTCTCGCATTAAACAAGATCCAGATATAATGTTCATGCTCAACGCTGGCACTAAATAACAATTATTTAGGTCTAAAACTAATCCCAAGGTAGATGTAGAGGTAGCGTGCCGACCGCGATCACATTGACTTTGGAACCGCTTCCCACGCGCATCGTCACCTCGCCCTTTGCCGCTGCTCGCTTATTCCGTGGTCCCTGCTTCGAGTTGCAAATATTAGCAACAGAACCAGTATCAAATACCCAGGTGCTACTAAGAGCTCTAGTAAGGTACACATCAATAACATGTATATCACATATACCTTTGTTCACTTTACCATCCTTCTTATCCGCCAAATACTTGGGGCAATTCCGCTTCCAGTGACCAGCTTGCTTGCAGTAGAAGCACTCAGTTTCAGGCTTAGGTCCAGATTTGGTTTTCTTTTCTTGAGCAGCAACTTGCTTGCTGTTCTTCTTAAAGTTCCCCTTCTTCTTTCCTTTGCCCTTTTTCTTGAAACTAGTGGTCTTGTTGACCATCAACACTTGATGCTCCTTCTTGATTTCTACCTCCGCAGCTTTTAGCATTGCGAAGAGCTCGGGAAGTGTCTTGTTCATCCCTTGCATATTATAGTTCATCACGAAGCTCTTGTAGCTTGGTGGCAGCGATTGAAGAATTCTGTCAATGACACTATCATCCGGAAGATTAACTCCCAGCTTGAATCAAGTGATTATTATACCCGACATTTTGAGTATGTGCTCACCGACGTAACTATTCTCCTCCATCTTGCAGCTATAGAACTTATTGGAGACTTCATATCTCTCAATCCGGCATTTGCTTGAAATATTAACTTCAACTCCTGGAACATCTCATATGCCCCATGACGCTCAAAACGTCGTTGAAGACCCGTTCTAAGCCGTAAAGCATGGCACACTCGAACTATGGAGTAGTCATCAGCTTTGCTCGCCAGACGTTCACAACTTCGGCGTTGCTCTGCAGCAGGCCTGGCACCCAGCGGTGCTTCGGGACGTAATTCTTCATGCAGCAATGAGGATAATCCTCAAGTTATGGACCCAATCCGTGTAATTGCTACCATCATCTTTCAACTTTGCTTTCTCAAGGAACGCATTAAAATTCAACGGAACAACAGCACGAGCCATCTATCTACAACAAACATAGATAAGCAAAATACTATCAGGTGCTAAGTTCATGATAATTTTAAGTTCAATTAATCATATTACTTAAGAACTCCCACTTAGACAGACATCTCTCTAGTCATCTAAGTGATCACGTGATCCAAATCAACTAAACCATAACCGATCATCACGTGAGATGGAGTAGTTTTCAATGGTGAACATCACTATGTTTGATCATATCTACTATATGATTCACGCTCGACCTTTCGGTCTCCGTGTTCCGAGGCCATATCTGCATATGCTAGGCTCGTCAAGTTTAACCTGAGTATTCCGCGTGTGCAAAACTGGCTTGCACCCGTTGTAGATGGACGTAGAGCTTATCACACCCGATCATCACGTGGTGTCTGGGCACTACGAACTTTTAGCAACGGTGCATACTCAGGGAGAACACTTCTTGATAATTTTTAGTGAGAGATCATCTTAAAATGCTACCGTCAATCAAAGCAAGATAAGATGCATAAAGGATAAACATCACATGCAATCAATATAAGTGATATGATATGGCCATCATCATCTTGTGCTTGTGATCTCCATCTCCGAAGCACCATCATGATCACCATCGTCACCGGCGCGACACCTTGATCTCCATCGTAGCATCGTTGTCATCTCGCCAACTATTGCTTCTACGACTATCGCTACCGCTTAGTGACAAAGTAAAGTAATTACATGGCGTTTGCAAATCATACAATAAAGCGACAACCATATGGCTCCTACCAGTTGCCGATAACTTGGTTACAAAACATGATCATCTCATACAATAAAATATAGCATCACGTCTTGACCATATCACATCACAACATGCCCTGCAAAAACAAGTTAGACGTCCTCTACTTTGTTGTTGCAAGTTTTACGTGGCTGCTACGGGCTGAGCAAGAACCGTTCTTACCTACGCATCAAAACCACAACGATAGTTTGTCAAGTTGGTGCTGTTTTAACCTTCGCAAGGACCAGGCGTAGCCACACTCGGTTCAACTAAAGTGAGAGAAACAGACACCCGCCAGTCACCTTTAAGCAACGAGTGCTCGAAGCGGTGAAACCAGTCTCGCGTAAGCGTACGCGTAATGTCGGTCCGGGCCGCTTCATCTCACAATACCGCTGAACCAAAGTATGACATGCTGGTAAGCAGTATGACTTATATCGCCCACAACTCACCTGTCTTCTACTCGTGCATATGACATCAACGCATAAAACCAGGCTCGGATGCCACCGTTGGGGAACGTAGTAATTTCAAAAAATTTCCTACGCACACGCAAGATCATGGTGATGGCATAGCAACGAGAGGGAGAGTGTGTCCACGCACCCTCGTGAGACCGAAAGCGAAGCGTTATGACAACGCTGTTGATGTAGTCGTCGCCTTCACGATCCGACCGATCCAAGTGCCGAACGTCGGCACCTCCGTGTTCAGCACACGCTCAGCTCGATGACGATCCCGGACTCGATCCAGCAAAGTGTCCGGGATGAGTTCCGTCAAGACGACGGCGCAGGACGATGATGATGCTCTACGGCGCAGGCTTCGCCTAAACTCCGCGACGATATGACCGAGGTGGAATATGGTGGAGGGGCACCGCACACGGCTAAGGAACGATCCGTAGATCAACTTGTGTGTACTAGGGTGCCCCTGCCCCGTATATAAAGGAGCAAGGAGGGTGCGGCCGGCCCTAGGAGGAGGCGCTGAGGAGTCCTACTCCCACCGAGTAGGACTCCCCCTGTCCTAGTTGGATTAGGACTTGGGGAGGGAAAGAGGAAGGGGCGCCGCCTCCTCCATGTCCTATTCGGACTAGGGGAGGGGCGCGGCCTGCCCTGGCCGCCCTCCTCTTCTCCCTCATGGCCCACTAAGGCCCATTAACCCCGGGAGGGTTCCGTAACCCCGTGTTCCGTAGAAATCGATTTCACCCGGAACTATTCAAGTCCAAACATAGGCTTCCAATATATCAATCTTTATGTCTCGACCATTTCGAGACTCCTCGTCATGTCCGTGATCACATCCGGGACTCCGAACAAACTTCGGTACATCAATACTCATAAAATTGTCATCATAGCGTTAAGCTTGCGGACCCTACGGGTTCGAGAACTATGTAGACATGACCTAGAACTATTCTCGGTCAATAACCAAAAGTGGAACCTGGATGTTCATATTGGTTCCTACATTTTCTACGAAGATCTTTATCGGTCAAACCGCATAACAACATACGTTGTTCCCTTTGTCATCGGTATGTTACTTGCCCGAGATTCGATCGTCGGTATCCAATACCTAGTTCAATCTCGTTACCGGCAAGTCTCTTTACTCGTTCTGTAATACATCATTTCATAACTAACTCATTAGTTACAATGCTTGCAAGGCTTAGGTGAAGAGTATTACCGAGAAGGCCCAGAGATACCTCTCCGACAATCGGAGTGACAAAACCTAATCTCGAATTATGCCAACTCAACATATACTTTTGTAGACACCTGTAGAGTACCTTTATAATCACCCAGTTACGTTGTGACATTTGGTAGCACACAAAGTGTTCCTCCGGTAAACGGGAGTTGCATAATCTCATAGTTGCAGGAACTTTGTATAAGTCATGAAGAAAGCAATAGCAACATACTAAACGATCAAGTGATAAGCTAACGGAATGGGTCAAGTCAATCACATCATTCTCCTAATTATGTGATCCCGTTAATCAAATGACAACTCATGTCTATGGTTAGGAAACATAACCATCTTCGATTAACGAGCTAGTCAAGTAGAGGCATACTAGTGACATTCTGTTTGTTTATGTATTCACACATGTATTATGTTTCTGGTTAATACAATTCTAGCATGAATAATAAAAATTTATCATGATATAAGGAAATAAATAATAACTTTATTATTGCCTCTATGGCATATTTCCTTCAACAAATCCTACAGTTTTCCTTTGCTCCATTCCTTTGCACCAAATTCATGAAAAGTAGTACCATAGGAAACTTTCCAATTCCTATATTTTTCATTCACTTTTCCTTTCAAGCACAGGCGATTCTAGTAGGCAGTCTTGAGCAAGGAAAAGCCTACACTAAAAAATGTTTTTGTGCTACTTCTATTACTTTGGACCCAGGCCACTGCCCTACTAGCTCAACCCCCAGGCCCATCGACAAATGCACAGCTCAACGCGCAGAGATAAATAATGATGGCATTCAAGAGAGTCCATCACGGATAGCTAAGTTGCCTGGTACCTCACCGCCTGTCATATAGTAGGATAAAATAATCATATTTCGCGTTACTACGTGTGCTCGGTGGACAATATATATAACATATAGAGTAAAAAAGAAATGCAACAAGTGTACAACCTCTTTGGAGAAGCCATGTCGATCTCAGCGTGATTGGGTTAGCCGGTGAGGATACTCCGGCTGACTTGGCTGTCGGAGGAGGTGAATAAGATCTTAGGCGTCTGGAGATCGAGCCCGAGGTACTGCTCCTCTGTGATGGAGGGTTTCATCGTTGAAGCGGCTACGGTGAGATGTACGACGCCGAGGCTGAAGCAGGACAAAAGAGAGACAACGTTAACCTGAGTGGAATACTAATAGCACCTCCAATACGTGACGTAAAATACATAACCACAAAGTGCTAGATGTAAAATACATTAGCCGCTCATCTCTGAACTTAACTCTCGAAACTCAATTTAACTGTCGAAACTGAACTTAACTGTCAAAAGTGAATTTTGTTGTTGAAACTGAACGCACTAGAGGTGAGGCTACACGTCAGCCAACTGACTTTTTCATCTCTGGTACGTCTTCGTCATATCTATAATTTTTTATTGTTCCATTCCAATATTCTACAACTTTCATATACTTTTGGCAACTTTTTATATTATTTTTGGGACAAACATATTGTTCTAGTGCCCAGAGCCAGTTCCTGTTTGTTGCATGTTTTTTGTTTCACAGAAAACCCATATCAAACGGAGTCCAAACGGAATAAAAACGGACGAAGATTTTTTTTGGAATATTTGTGAATTTTGCAAAGAAGAATTAACGTGAGACGATGCCCGAGGGGGCCATGAGGCAGGGGCGCGCCCCAGTGTGTCAGGCGCGCCCTGGGCCCTCGTGGCCACCCTATAAAGCGGTTGGTGCCCTTCTTTCGCCACAACAAAGACAATATCCGGATAGAAAACATGTCCAGAGGACAACCCAATCGGAGTTACGTATCTCCGGGAATATAAGAAACGGTGAAAGGGAAGAATCAGGAACGCAGAAACAGAGAGAGACAAAGAGACATATCCAATATCGGAGGGGTTCTCGCCTCTCCCACGCCATGGGAGCCAAGAACCAGAGGGTAAACCCTTCTACCATCTAGGGAGGAGGTTAAGGAAAAAGAAGAAGAAGGGGGTTCTCTCCCCATTGCTTCCGGTGGCGGCGGAGCGCTGTCGGGGGCCATCATCATCACCGCGATCTACACCAACAACTTCACCGTCCTCATCACCAACTCTTCCCCCCTCTAAGCAGCGGTGTAACCTCTCTTTTACCCACTGTAATCTCTACTTAAACATGGTGCTCAACGATATATATTATTTCCCAATGATGTATGGCTATCCTATGATGTTTGAGTAGATCTGTTTTGTCCTATGGGTCAATTGATGATCGTGATCGGTTTGAGTTGCATGTTTTTATTATTGGTGCTGTCCTATTGTGCCCTTTGTGTCGCGCAAGCGTGAGGGATTCTCGCTGTAGGGTGTTGCAATATATTCATGATTCGCTTATAGTGGGTTGCTTGAGTGACAGAAGCATAAACCCGAGTAAGGGGGTTGTGGCGTATGGGATAAAGGGGACTTGATACTTGAATCCTATGGTTGGGTTTTACCTTAATGAACTTTAGTAGATGCGGATGCTTGCTAGAGTTCCAATCATAAGTGCATATGATCCAAGAAGAGAAAGTATGTTAGCTTATGCCTCTCCCTCATATAAAATTGCAATAGTGATTACTGGTCAAGTTATCGATTGCCTAGGGACAAATAACTTTCTCGTGACAAAAAGCTCTCTACTAAAACTAACTTAGTTGTGTCTTCATCTAAACAGCCCCTACTTTTTGTTTACGTGATCTTTATTTTCTTGCAAACCTATCCAACCACACCTACAAAGTCCTACTAGTTTCATACTTGTTTTAGGTAAAGCGAACGCTAAGCGTGCGTAGAGTTGTATCGGTGGTCGACAGCACTTGAGGGAATATTTGTTCTACCTTTAGCTCCTCGTTGGGTTCGACACTCTTACTTATCGAAAGAGGCTACAATTGGTCCCTATACTTATGGGTTGTCAAGACATTTTTCTGGCGTCCTTGCCGGGGAGTCATAGCGTGGGGAGAATATTCTCGTGTGTGCTTGTTTGCTTTATCACTAAGTAATTTTTATTTGTTTTTCTAAGTTGTTCTCTATCTTTAGTCATGGATATGGAACGTAATACCAAAAAATTAGGTGTACTTGCTGCTCATGGAGATGGGGAACCTCCTAAAACCCTCGATGCTGGTTATGTGAAAAATATTATGGACTACTTTGATAATCCTGAGAAAACCCCATTCAATTATGTTATGTGAGACATGTTGGATCAACGTGAATACTTTAGGGATTATTTCTTGACACAAAAAGCGAAACTATTATGGGATCAAATTCATATGTTGCATTGGTATGCTCGGGAACTACGCTTGAGATATGATTATAATTGTTGCTCTAGGATGAAGGCTCCACACCTTCCCTTTTCATGCAAATTCACTGATAATAAAACCTTGGCTTCTTATGCTAATGGTATATATGATTACTATGATGTGGAACAAATAGAAGAATTAATTGCTTTTATGGGTGCTTATGAAATTGAATCTTTGATTAAAGAGTGTGAAAATCTTGATGATGTTGTTTACAGACCTGAAAATTATGCTATACTTAAATATTTCTATGAGAATTATGAATTCAATTCCGATATTGATGCATTTATTGCGGAAGTCTCCGCTGTACAAGAAGAAAGTAATATTTTGCAGGAGTCTATGGAAGAAGGAATTGATGAAACTGTGAGCTCATTGGATGAAAAAGATGATGAGGAGAGCGAAGAACAAAAGGAGGAAGAGCAGATTAGCTACCCGTGCCCACCTTCTAATGAGAGTAACTCTTCAACTCATACATTGTTTAATTCCCCTTCGTGCTTACCGAAGGATGATTTCTATGATGATTGCTATGATCCCGTTGATTCTCTTGAAATATCCCTTTTTGATGATGCTTGGTATGCTTGTGGCCAAGATGCCAATATGAATGATGCTTATGGAGATGAACTTGCTATAGTTCCTTACGATAAACATGAAATTGTTGCTATTGCACCCACGCATGATAGTCCTATTATCTTTTTGAATTCTCCAAACTACACTATATCGGAGAAGTTTGCGCTTATTAAGGATTATATTGATGGGTTGCCTTTTACCATTGCACATGATAATTTTGATGAATGTGATATGCATGTGCTTGCTTCCCCTACTTGCAATTATTATGAGTGAGGAACTATATCTCCACCTCTCTATGTTTCCAATATGATAAAATTGCAAGAAACTGCTTATACTATGCATTGGCCTTTACTTGTTGTGCATGAATTGTTCTTTTATGACATGCCTATGCATAGGAAGAGAGTTAGACTTCGTTGTTGCGTGATATATGTTACTTTGTGCTCACTACTAAATCACAAATCAATGTTAATTAAAATTGGCTTTGATATATCTTGGGATCCGGGTGGATCCATTACTTGAGCACTATATGCCTAGCTTAATGGCTTTAAAGAAAGCGCTGCCAGGGAGACAACCCAGAAGTTTTAGAGAGTCATTTATTTCTGTTGAGTGCTTTTATATAGTTTAAAAACTAAAAAAAAGAGGGGAACCCAAAACATTTCAAAAAGGAAACTGAAAGTGAGAAAGACAAGCATTGTTGAAGTGGGGGAGCTCCTTGAACTTTGTTCATGCTCACGGAACTTTGTGAATCTTGATTACATAAACTTTTCAACAAAAATAATTATCCCCTTCTACAATTCCATTGTATTATAAAAATAATGTGCCAAGGTTTGCCTTTAGGATGTTTACAATGCTTGTTGGTTTGTACGGTGCAGGACAGAAACTTTGGCTGTAGTGTGCGGTTTTACATTTTTTACTGGAACATCAAATGGTTCTGATTACTTTTGCACTGTCTTGCTATACAAATTGTTTTTATGTTTCTTAAATTTGGTAGAATTTTTGGGGTACCAGAAGTATGGTGAATGTTCAGATTGCTACAGACTATTCTGTTTTTGACAGATTCTGTTTTTTGATGCATAGTTTACTTGCTTTGATGAAACTATTAATTTCTATCAGTGGATTAAGCCATGGAAAAGTTATATTACAGTAGCTACAATGCAAAATCAAAATATGAATTCGTTTGCAATAGTACATAGAGTAGTGATTTGCTTTATTATACTAACGGATCTTACCGAGTTTTCTGTTGAAGTTTTGTGTGGATGAAGTGTTTGATCGAGGAGGTCTCGATATTAGGAAAAGGAGGATAGGCAAGCGCTCAAGCTTGGGGATGCCCAAGGCACCCCAAGTAAATATTCAAGGAGACTCAAGCGTCTAAGCTTGGGTATGCCCCGGAAGGCATCCCCTCCTTCTTCAACAAGTATCGGTATGTTTTCGGATTCGTTTCGTTCATGTGATATGTGCAAGTCTTAGAGCATCTTTTACATTTAGTTTTCACTTTTCTTTTATGCACCATGCTGGTTTGAGATAGTCCTTGGTTGATTTATAGAATGCTCATTGCACTTCACTTATATCTTTTGAGTATGGCTTTATAGAATGCTTCATGTGCTTCACTTATATCATTTGAAGTTTGGATTGCCTGTTTCTCTTCACATAGAAAACATGCATTTGTAGAAATAATTAAACTATCTTGCTTCACTTATATCTATTTAGAGAGATGACAGGAATTGGTCATTCACATGGTTAGTCATAAAATCCTACATAAACTTGTAGATCGCTGAATATGATATGTTTGATTCCTTGCAATAGTTTTGCGATATAAAGATGGTGATATAAGAGTCATGCGAGTGGGTAGTTGTGGATTGTAGAAATACTTGTGTTGAAATTTGTGATTCTCGTAGCATGCACGTATGGTGAACCGTTATGTAACGAAGTTGGAGCATGAGGTATTTATTGATTGTCTTCCTTATGAGTGGCGGTCGGGGACGAGCGATGGTCTATTCCTACCAATCTATCCCCCTAGGAGCATGCGCGTAGTACTTTGTTTTGATGACTAATAGATTTTTGCAATAAGTATGTGAGTTCTTTATGACTAATGTTGCGTCCATGGATTATACGCACTCTCACCCTTCCATCATTGCTAGCCTCTTCGGTACCATGCATTGCCCTTTCTCACCTCGAGAGTTGGTGCAAACTTCGTCGGTGCATCCAAACCCCGTTATACGATACACTCTAGGACACATAAGCTTCCTTATATCTTCCTCAAAAGATCCACCACACCTACCTATTATGGCATTTCCATAGCCATTCCGAGATATATTGCCAAGCAACTTCCATCATCATCATATACATGACCTGAGCATTCATCGTCATATTGCCTTGCATGATCGTAAGATAGCTAGCATGATGTTTTCATGGCTTGTCCGTTTTTTGATGTCATTGCTACGCTCGATCATTGCACACCCCGGTACACCGCCGGAGGCATTCACATAGAGTCATAAATCTATTTTAGTATCGAGTTGTAATATTGAGTTGTAAGTAAATAAAGTGTGATGATCATCATTGTAGAGGATTGCCCCATAAGAAATAAAAAAAAAGTAGAGGCCAAAGAAGCCTAAATAAAAAAAGGGGGGGCTAAAGAAGCCCGCCCAAAAAAAAGATAAAAAAGAATAAAAAAGAGAAAGGGGGCAATGTTACTATCCTTTTACCACACTTGTGCTTCATAGTAGCACCACGTTCTTCATATAGAGAGTCTCCTATATTGTCACTTTCATATACTAGTGGGAATTTTCATTATAGAACTTGGCTTCTATATTCCGACGATGGGCTTCCTCAAATTCCCTAGGTCTTCATGAGCAAGCAAGTTGGATGCACACCCACTTAGTTTCCAGTTTGAGCTTTCGTACACTTATAGCTCTTAGTGCATCCGTTGCATGGCAATCCCTACTCCTCGGATTGACATCAATTGATGGGCATCTACATAGCCCGTTGATTAGCCGTGTTGATGTGAGACTTTATCCCTTTTTGTCTTCTCCACACAACCTCCACCATCATACTCTATTCCACCTATAGTGCTACATCCATGGCTCACACTCATGTATTACATGAAAGTTGCAAAGGATTGAGAACGTCAAAAGTATGGAACAATTGGTTGGCTTGTCATCGGGGTTGTGCATGATTTGAATATTTTGTGTGATGAAGATGGATCATAGCCACACAATATGATTTTGTAGGGATAACTTTCTTTGGCCATGTTGTTTTGAAAAGACATGATTGCTTTATTAGTACGTTCAAAGTATTATTGTTCTTATGTCAAATGATAGACTATTTCTTTGAATCACTCGTGTCTTAATATTCATGCCATGATTAGACATATGATCAAGATTATGCTAGGTAGCATTCCACATAAAAATTTATCTTTTTTATCATTTACCTACTCGAGGACGAGCAGGAATTAAGCTTGGGGATGCTGATACGTCTCCGTCGTATCTAAAATTTTATATTGTTCCATGCCAATATTCTACAACTTTCATATACTTTTGGCAACTTTTTATATTATTTTTGGGACTAACATATTGATCCAGTGCCTAGTGCCAGTTCTTGTTTGTTGCATGTTTTTTGTTTTGCAGAAAACCCATATCAAACGGAGTCCAAACGGAATAAAAACGGACGGAGATTTTTTTTGGAATATATATGAATTTTGGAAAGAATAATCAAAGCGAGACGATGCTCGAGGGGGCCACGAGGCAGGGGGCGCGCCCCAGGGGGTTAGGCGCGCTCTGGGCCCTCGTGGCCACCCCGTAAGGCGGTTGGTGCCCTTCTTTCGCCGCAAGAAAGCCAATATCGGGATAGAAATTGTGTCGAAAGGACAACCCAATCAGAGTTACGGATCTTTGAGAATATAAGAAATGGTGAAAGGGAAGAATCAGGAACGCAGAAACAGAGAGAGACAAAGAGACAAATCCAATCTCGGAGGGGCTCTTTCCCCTCCCACGCCATGGGAGCCAAGGTGCGGAGGGGAAACGCTTCTCCCATCTATGGAGGAGGTTAAGGAAGAAGAAGAATAAGGGGGGCTCTCTCCCCCTTGCTTACGGTGGCGCCGGAGAGCTGCCGGGGGCCATCATCATCACCGCGATCTACACCAACAACTTCACCGTCCTTATCACCAACTCTTCCCCCTCTATGCAACGGTGTAACCTATCTTTTTCCCGCTGTAATATCTACTTAAACATGGTGCTCAACGCTATATATTATTTCCCAATGATGTATGGCTATCCTATGATGTTTGAGTAGATCCGTTTTGTCCTATGGGTTAATTGATGATCGTGATGGGTTTGAGTTGCATGTTTTATTATTGGTGCTGTCCTATTGTGCCCTCCGTGTCGCGCAAGAGTGAGGGATTCCCACTGTAGGGTTTTGCAAAATGTTCATGATTCGCTTATAGTTGGTTGCTTGAGTGATAGAAGCATAAACCCGAGTAAGAGGGTTGTGGCGTACAGGATAAAGGGGACTTGATACTTTAATGCTATGGTTGGGTTTTACCTTAATGATCTTTAGTAGTTGCGGATGCTTGCTAGGGTTCCAATCATAAGTGCATATGATCCAAGAAGATAAAGTATGTTAGCTTATGCCTCTCCCTCATATAAAATTGTAATAGTGATTACCGGTCTAGTTATCGATTGCCTAGGGAGAAATAACTTTCTCGTGACAAATAGCTCTCTACTAAAACTAACTTAGTTGTGTTTTCATCTAAACAGCCCCTACTTTTTATTTATGTGCTATTTATTATCTTGCAAACCTATCCAACAACACCTACAAAGTCCTTCTAGTTTCATACATGTTTTAGGTAAAGCGAACGCTAAGCGTGCATAGAGTTGTGTCGGTGGTCGATAGAACTTGAGGGAATATTCGTTCTACCTTTAGCTCCTCGTTGGGTTCGACACTCTTACTTATCGAAAGAGACTACAATTGATCCCCTATACTTGTGGGTTATCAGCAGCTCTACTGATGTGGACGTCGCTGTCGAGGGAGCGACGCCATGGAGGAAGTGGCCGGCGACGCCGCCCTGGATGGAGCCGCGCCGTGTCGGCTTGGGACCAAGCGCCGGCAGCACCGTGAGATCGAATCAAGAAGAAAATGCGGCGATTAGTGTACAACCTCTTTGGTGGCGCCGATTAGGCCGCATCTTCATCCAAGGAAACGGTGATGATGCAGCTTTTCCGGTGGTGCAGGCGAAGACGGCGGTGTGGGAATGGAGGTGGCATGAAAGACGAGGGGAACATCAAGGCAGCTCCTTGGAGGTGGAGGACGGGGTGGCTGAACCGGCGGGACGACGAGATCGACGATGGATCCTCATCCGGTACGGTGGATGAGGGACGTCGATGTGTTGTTATGGACGACGTGGTCGGGGAAGAGGCTCCGGCTGGGTGGCGTACAGAGGAGGGTGTGAGGCTTCGCAGGTTTTCGCGGCCTCGGTGTACGAATGTGTGGGCGGATGGGATGGGAGTGGGGAACTATGGCTTAGGGACGCGCTTGTCTGAAATGTGGGGTAAGTTATGAAAGTACCCCCACCGATTTGAGGCGGTTCTTTCTGTTCAGGGGTATCACGGGCATTTCACGTGTCGGGATTTCACAGGAGGTGGGAGTTTTCGCGCGCATTGTAATTTTGGAATAGCAAGGTGCGGGTTGATATGGAGGCTGTTGTCGGAGCACAACGATACAAATATATATCTTAAATATTTTGGGCTAACAAGGCACACGATGAAGAGGCAGGAGTTTCACAGCACGATAGGCAGAGACGCTAGCTTGAAATTTCGGCATAACAAGGCACGGCTTGAAATTTCGGGAGAACAAGGTTAACGTGTACCCAAACAAAAGACAATTCGCACCTCAACACCCACAACACACACACAAACAC
The DNA here is from genome assembly GCA_021605205.1 of Aegilops longissima. NCBI lineage: Eukaryota > Viridiplantae > Streptophyta > Magnoliopsida > Poales > Poaceae > Aegilops > Aegilops longissima. The sequence goes on from CM038680.1 coordinate 19,361,080, forward strand.
CATTCAGACTAGTAAGGTACACGTGCATTGCACGCATGAGATTTGGCAACCAAATTATGAATAAATACCACATTATAGCATGTAAGCTTTGAGTCATATATGCATGATGTAGATGTTCGTTTAATTCTTATAGTTCATTTCATTCAAAATCATCTAGTTTTTATAAGAAAGCTAATCTATTTTAAGATTCATGGAATTGTGCGTTGTAAGACATAAAGTAAAAACAAATAATGGCAAATCATGTAGAAAAACATTTGGGCAATTCTGAGACGGAAGATTCTAGAACAAAGAAGAAGTGCTTGTGTTTTGAGGTTTGTGCATTATGCTTAAGTTCAACCATGGAATCTTCTAGATTGTACATGTGGCGAAATCTAGTGGAATCTAGATGATATCCAATGGCCAGTAGTGCTCAAATTTGCCATCTCTGCACCATCGGATTTGCCTCATCCAATGACCATCTTTCAAAGTTAAAATTACCCGCACACAATATAAAAAATATATAATATAATATATATAGGGGTATAGATATAGATATGTGATGCGAAAGCCACCCATCATCTCCAATTAGAATAGTGTGTCCATGAACAGATGCAATGTGGCCAAACGATGTCTGCCATTGGTATCTCAAATTCAAACCAGTCTGACCTTGTTCAATGTGTATACATTACAACATGCTCGTTTCCAAATCACACCCCACAGATCTCCGCTATATTCATGCATGCATGGGTTTCAAACATCATGACCTCTTATTCAAATATTTGAATTCAACATTACATTGATTATGACCTCACCTAGTCTTTTACAACCACACAGCCGTATTCTCTTTATAATTGTACCACTAACTTCCTCTCGTGCATGCATGCACACACACTATCAGTCGGCATTATCCATCGCACACATGCAATCTTTTTCTTCAGGCCAGTCTCCAATGAAGGCGCACACAGACACACATCCCCCTCTCCATCATATCAGGCATTCTTTATCTCTCACGCGTGCATGCGCAATGATCGATGTTCCTCTATGTGTGTGTGTATAGCTAGGTCTTTCATAGTTTTACACACAAACCGATCAATCTATATATCTAGTGAGGTCTCACCCTCTTTCCCACGTCCACATCGATCAATCTATACCTCTCTATATAGGATTACGGGGTTGCTTGGTTTGAGACTAAGTTTGCCAAAGCTTGCTACACCTAAGGTTAGGCAAATTTGACCAACTTAGGTGTGTGTTTGGTTCAAGCCATGTCTTAGGCAAGCCACACTATGGTCCCACATCACATACACATAACAAGTGTGCCAAGATTCCCTTAAGCTTGCCAACTTGTGGCTCTCATTTTGAAGAACTAGCCTTAGGCATGTTTGGCAACATTGTATGGCAAAGTGTGGCACTCGTAGGCCTAGAACCAAACAACGCCTACATATATAGCTAATCCACCCACATTAATTATATACCCAACGTCCCCCTCTCATCATCCATGCATTCCGCTTCATCTCTCAGAGGCGCACACAATGGCGAAGACAGGGGGCAGCAAGGGCCCTCCGCTCCCCAACATCACTATATATCGAGGCTAATATGAATGTGATCATTAGACAATTGCTGGTAAAAATGGTTTAAGTTCATGAATTGGCCCTCCTCGTAAAGGATTAGCAATGCTTGGCCCCCTAGCTAATTTATTTTTCATGGCTCCGCCACTGCGCGCAATAGTGCATGTTCTCGGCCCCTCTCTCTAAATGTCGATCTCGCACGTGTGCACTCCTTCATAGTCTCCCTCCACTCAGCCCCTTACACCATCTTCTAGCCCCCCACCGGATTTTTCCACTTGTACAACCTTGCAGACTACATGGTTTAACTTAAGCATAATGCACAAACCTCAAAACAACAGTGGTTCTCCTTTGTTCTAAAATCTTCCATATCATAACTGCCCAAACTTTTTTTCTAGTTGAATTGCCATTATTTATTTTTACTTTATGCGTTACAATGCACAATTCCATGAATCGTAAAATAGATTAAGGGCTTCTCTGATTCAAAGGATTCTCAAAGGAATTTTGGAGGATTCTAATCCTTAGGAATTTTTCCTATCTTGGTTGTTTGATTCGTAGGATTGTAAACCATAGGAATTTTTCCATATGATTCATTTGCACTAAGTTTCATAGGAAACATCCCATCGACTCAAACCTCTTTGAAAGAATTCCGCATTTTTTCTATGCACAATCAAACACTCGTACAAATCCAAGACGACATTCCACTATAATCCCATGTTTTTCCTGTTCCCGCGATTTGCAAATCCTACGAATCCAAGACGCCCTAGCTTTTTTATAAAAAGTAATTGATTTTGAATGAGATGAACTATAAGAATTAAACGAAGGTCTACATTAGGCATATATGACTCAGAGCTTACATGCTATAGTGTGGTATTTATTCATAATTTGGTTGCAAAATCTGATGCATGCGATGCACGTGTACCTTACTGGTACTTTGAGTACGTGCAAAACACGTAAATTAGAATTCCAATGGCACGCTACACAGTGTATCTCTTACAGTTCATGAAGCCACGTGGCACATGTGGAGGTGTTGTTGCGACCTCCTTGTGTGGATTGATCACAGCGACGTGTTGCTGGTTCCAGAAGAATGTACTCGTCCTCCCTGATCCATATTGGCGGTACATGCACGAAGCGAAGATGTGCACGCATGCCACGCACGCACTCATTCCCTCTCACGAACACGCGGGTACACGGACATACGCAATTTTGTACCAAGATCCACCCCATGTGATAATTTGACACGTGTAAAGTCGTTCACTTCATTGATAGTCAATTAATACAGCGCATGCAAATTGAGTGGACATGAGGGCGGAAGAAAGACATTACTACTCCACTGTGCACATGCGAGTAGTTAAATCATTGGTTGCTAGTAGTACGTCCATTAATCTCCTTCGTATTTTGTGCCAATTTTTGACAGTAACATAATATTTACGCATTTCAGCAGTGTATTCTACTACTTGAAATTTATGTTCCACTAAACTCATTGGGAGCCGTTTCGGGCCTCGAAACCAAAACCACCAATTAATCTTTACCTTGTTCCCATCACATTCGAAAGTACTAGTGCTACAATTAAGTGCAAGCCTGCTCACACCAACTAGTACGTACCAAACCTGAACGTATTCCCACTATGCAGGTATTAGTAGTAGTGCTAGTACTTAGGTTATGAAAAGGGGAACTACCTAACCACAAAATTACTCTACCTTTCCTCCTCATAAGTGCTTCTTCTTCGTCCGTCCTTGCGACGGCCGGTGAGCAGAGCTCTATGTCGAGAACTAATCGTAACAAGGGAGCGGCAACCAAGGCTGCGGAAAAAAAAGAGGGATCGCCACCACGCGGAGACCTCGAAAGATCTCTCATGGGCAGGCGATGGGTCCCAGGAGCGCCCTAGTCGCGGAGGCGAACATGCCAAGCCAGCGGTGCTGGAGTCGTTATCCCTCGACGGCATCCCGATCAGCTCAATAAGCACCTCAATAAGCAGAAGGAGTTCATCCACGACTTGGTGGAGTAGCTGAAGGAGAGCCTCGACGACATGCGCGCTGAGCTCAATAAGCAGGGGGAGTTGACCGTCGGCTTGGTGATGCTGCTGAACAAGAGCATTGCCTCGGAGAAGAAGGCGACCGGCGAAATCCTGCAACTTCAGGAGGACAAGGCGAAGCTCTGGCATGAGCTCGACCCGTTGAAGGAGAAGAACACCGGCTGGAAGAAGTTGCATGAGAATAGTAGTTCCTCGATGAAGATGCTGCAGGCCCTCGTCATGGAACAGAAGGAGGAGTTTGCGAAGCTCCGCATCGAGCACTCGACTGCTGTCAAGGTACATAATGCGGTCGTGGAATAAATGATGAAGACTCGCGTTGAGAAATCCTGCGTCATGGACAGAATGAAGAATATGGCGGAGGAGACGCGCAAGGATATGGAGGTCGTGGAGGCGATGAAGAAGCAGTTACGACTCCCCGATGAATTAGAACATTTGGGGTGATAATCTTCCTTCTTCTTTTGCTCATGTGTTTCATCTTTTGCTTCGGGTGTTTCGCCGCACGTTTCACGTTCTCTGCGAGGCATGAATAGAACAATGCTAGCAATGAGATGACTAGCAAATTAGATCATTTTTATCACCATATGGCACTGGGCTGCCGTGTTTCGTGCTCCTCCGTCGTAGTACTACTACAGTGGAAAACTTGAGTATACCGCACGCTTCTTTGCTCCTCCTCAGGTCGTCGACACATTCATACGAGCAGTCAAATCACAAGGCCCCGCCTTCCAGCAGTAATGAGCCATCAAATCACAAAGGCCCTCGCCTCCCATGAAACCGACCAAGCTAGACTGCCCCGCCCTCTAGCCTTTTAAAAAGTGTATACTTTTGTACAGTAGTATCGATGGATTGCGCCATGGAGAAAACTTGAAATTAAAAAAAAGGTGGTACATATCGAGAGCTCTTGTCGCCAAATTATGCATATAGCACTATTAAAAAAGCTAGTACGTGCTTAAATGGGGTGCTAAATTCTATTAAAGAAATTAGCATACCTATTTAATTCTTGGGTTCTTATTATTTATGTCACTAGTTGTGTATCACTACTCAGTTTTGCCATTAGAAATTACAACTACTAAAAAATGCCATCGATCCATGAGATGCCTACTAAAAAATGCAAGTAGATATCTCAAAAATGCCATCAATAAGTTAGATGTTTGCTCAAAAATGACATTAGACATTGTTATTTTCACGTCAAACCCGTTGACCATGTTACATGAAAAAAATATGTCAATTCTCACAATGATAAGTGTGGCCCCAATTGTCAGGAGTAACCAAGCGAATAATTTTACAGGAAAATAAGAACACTGTTGGGATCAAGTAGGCCCCACATTTTATTTTACTGTACTGAGATAGAGGGAGAGCTGGCATGTTGGTCCATCGGTATTTATGTCATTATAACATGGCAAAAGAGATTTGTGTCACAATAATGATGTCTAGCACAACCCACCCTCAAATAAAACTAAGAACCCTAGAATTCTTTGACAAAACTAAGCACCCTGAAATTCTTTGACAACTAAACTGCTGGCTATATGATGTTGGCCATATATATTGTACGTGTATAATGTGAAGAAACGAGTGGTAGTACTATACCAACTAGAACATGAAATGTAAGAAATATTAGTATGTACGTACTGAAGAGTTAAAATAACGAGAAGAAACACAACATAGTTCTGCTGGGGGCTCAACACAACACACCCCTCAAATTAAACTAAGCACACCTAAAATTAAACTATGCAACTAATCCGGTAGACATTGCATTAGAACCACAATGAGAAACGACACTGCCACCTTACTCGGAGTACTTGTCCACGTCCTCGGATTCATTCTTGTCCCTCTTCCTCTTGGCTGATACTTCTTTGCTTGAATCGCACCTTGGCTCTTGCTCTTCATCCAACCCTTGTAGATATTGAAACAAAGGTAGCCATCCATTGCAGCGTAGTGGATGTGGTCTATATCTAGTACATTCCACTGCCATGCATGACGATGAAAGTGTACAGAGGTTTCTCCAGTTTACCTTATGAAGGATGAACCATGGCTCGTGCCAGGTTCAGCATTGAAGGCTGACCACTAGAGGGCAATAGCCAATTCTTCTGGAGGTCGAAGGGGTTGCCTATAATGAGGCCTATCCGGTCCAGGACTCTTTCGTCGTTCGTAAAGTCTACAGTAACGAATTTGACTAGGTCGCTCTTGAGGAAGTTCTTAAAATCCTGGCATTCAACGTCGGCATGGCATATGTGGTAGACCAAGCATAAGTCACGCACGCAAATCTGGATCATAGCGGGCTTCTTCTTCTCTTCCTCCTTTAGATCCTTCTCTCGTCCTAGGACTGTTGTGTACTCAACATCTAGCCCAGCGATCCACTCATCATTTGAGTTTTCGAACATGCGTCTGAAGCGAGCAAGGCATCCTTTCACCGTCGCGGAAGAATGGGTGTAGATGATGTCGAACTCGTCGCCGATCATGGAGATTTGGGATGCCATGGATTTGGGAGGAGGGTTAGGATTAGTGGAACTACCGTAATGTGAAAGGATGGGACGACTAGGAGCGAACTGTCGTAATGTTAAAGGACGTCCGGGGACGAGTAGGAGCGAACTGCTAGCGTGCGAACGGCAGGGTAGTGGCTTTCCATTCTCCCATGATACCGGATTCCAGAGCCATTGGATCTGAGATTGAATGGTTGCATGGCGTGATTCTAGACCTATGGGTGAATATCCTATCTTAGAGGGTTATTCTGCAAATTTTCAGCAACTTAACATGCGGCCGTTCGATGTCAGATCCATGGGCTGCTAGCAGCCTGTATCATGGTCGCACCTACCATGACCGTTGCCTCGCTCGCATGGTCGCGCCCTTGGAGATTGAACACGGTGCGTTAGGCTATCTTATGTTGGCATGTCATACATATTCATCACTTAGTCACTCATACTACAACAAGGTTAGCTATAAGGTTGGCTATAAGTGTATTTTTTTACTTCTCTCTATCTCTTTCTTCGTAGTATTTATTGCATTTGCCAAGGAGTAACCTCTTCCAATGAAATGGTGCTTAGATGAGGTGCTAAGGGCATTAAATGGCTTAGCAATCAAGTTCCTAATGCATAGGTGCTTAGTGTTTTGTTGCTAAGTTTGCTTCATTTAATTAGCTATAGACTCAAAATTGTCTTTTCACCTAGGTACACGCGCTTAGCACCGTTTCTTCCTTGGGTCACCAAACTAGTCTCTCTCTTCTCAATTAACTTGCCACATCAGACTTTGTGCCTATGTGGCAAGCATAGCACATATAGGAGCAAGTAAGTACAATAGTGGGCTATAAGCCTGCTTTACATGGCATTTTTGCATATGTGGAGGAAACAGGAAGGAAAAAGTGGAGAACTGGACTCTCATGCAAGAGCCAGCTTCTACATGGTGGAGCATTGGGAGAGGTACTTGTATGGAGGTGGTGAGGAATCGGGAGACTCACGCCGGTCGTAGCGCCGCTGTTAAAATGATAATGGCAAGTCAAATCACAGGGCCCCACCTGTCCAACAATAACTCGCTGTCAAATCACACAACCCTATGTTTGCAGCAGCCTACTCCCTCATCTTATCGCGTCCCTATCGAACCGACTAGGCGGAACTGCCCCTCCTACCACGCAGGAAAAGCCCCGCCCTCGACTTTTAAATAGTACAATATACTAATTTTGTCTCCATGGATTGCGCCATGGAGCAAAGCCTTAAGAAAATGGAGGTACACATATACGGAGTATACAGCACGCCCGTCGCATTCGCGTCGCACCCCATACGGTCGCTCGGTCTGGCACGCAGCTCTCCGAATGGAACGTGTGTCATATTGCGTTTGCACACACATGTGGGACCGCAATTGAGAACCGACCATAGGAACACTCCCCGGCACCATAAGTTGGGTGACTTAATAGAAGAGAGAGACGAGCGATAGCACTAGAGAAGTGTTGTACTACGTTGGTTCCTGGAGGATCCCTGCAAGACACGGAAGATCAGTTCGTCCATGCATGTCACCAGACTCAATCATACACACCTGGATTGCCTATCGTCTACATATCGTGCAGGCTGTGTTGTACAGGGTTGTATTTCTGGTGAGAAATCTAAAAAAAGGTTTCTTGTCATCTCGCAAAATTAGGTGTAATGTGCTTCGGATCACTGTGAGGGTTAAACAGCGACAACTAAGTTGGGCTACTCATCGGGGGCACATGCACGAAGACAAATCGGCTGCCATCTAGGTCAAGTCGGCTATGTTAATTAGGACATCTATTGATGGACCCCTTTTCTACGAGTTTATCTTTAATTTGAGCTTTGATCCTCGTCTAGTTTGTCCGTCGGGATTCATGTTGTCTCCTTTGGGTAGTGAGGTTATGATTTCTTGTCATGTGGCATTTCTCGTGTTATAAGTTATAATCCGGTGCTTCAGATCAAAATGACGACAATTGCACCTCCGGGGCTCGTGCATGAAGACTTAGTACAACACTTCTCTAGTACTATCGCAATGGAGAAGAGGGAGAGGCGAGACAGTGGTTTTAGAATGGAGATGGTGGACAGGAGAGGAGGTGGTTTTGCAATGGAGAAGAGGGAGAGGAGTGTGCAGCAGCAATTTAGGATTGGACGAGAGGGCCGGCGCGCTGTGAGTGGATCAAAATCAAAATCAATTTACTCTTCAATTAAGAAAGCGACCCCACATTAACTAGTCTCCCTTTTATTCTGGGTCATAATTGACCATGATTTTCACAAATAAAATATATGTTATACATTGCAAAAATAATATAATTTGAAAGTACATTCAGATACGAACCAAACGATACAATTTTTGGTGACATGCATTCACATTTTGCTTGTCAAATACAATACGTGGTCAAACTTTGACCCAAAATACGCAAAACAAAAAAATACTTCCAAGACTAGTGCCGCTGTTCCGCTCCTCTCCTCTTAAACCATGCCGCTCCTCTCGTGTTCCAATCTAAATCCAGCGCCGCTCCTCTCCTCTTCCATTTCAAAAACACCGCCCCTCCTCTCCTTTTCCAATCCAAACCAGCGTCGCTCCTCTCCCGCCCTAATCCAAAACCAGCACTGCTAATCTCCTCTTCCATTCAAAAACCACCGCCGGTGAGTGAAGGTGTTGTGGAGAAGTAGATCGATGGAGGAGTACAACTGATACGTGAGGATCGCAGACAGCGACACTGTGAAGCTAGCTAGGATGTTGGAGATACAGTCTTGGTTTGACAACAAGGACCAACTAGTGGCGACGGCGACATCCATGGCCAAATATCTGCAACAGAGCGAAAAGGTGGCGATACTCCCAGAGGGAGTCGCGCGGGAGTACATAGAGCTGCTCCTCTGGGCCATGGAGCAAATAGATTCACCAAATGGTGAGGGAGCGGTGGTGGGAGTACCGATCCCAGATGGAGCATCCACCAGAGATTGAAGGATCGAGCATCTATAGAGTGCCGTTTGTGAGGGTGTCATGCCAGAGCAAGCTGGTGAAGTCTTCGTCGGCTGAACCCAACTACAAGTGAAGAAAAGCAGTTGGCCCCACGACGCTTCCCCGCCATCCTCTCCCTCGCCGTTCACATCGTCTCACGGGGTGGCTGTTTACCGCCGAGTAATAGGAGGGGACTGCCCCCCAGCCCAATAGTCGGACAGGTTGTGTGAATTGTCAGGAGGAGCTTAGGGTTGTCAATATTTGCATGTTCGGAATTGTGTTTTGTGTTGTGTATTTTGAGAGTACTTTCATATATGAATGTCTTTTGAACTTCATATTTGCAGTATTGAGCATATGAAGTATTTTATGAATTCTATAGATATATTTTTAGCACTTAAAAAAATGTAGTTTCATAGGAGTATAAAAGTGCAGACAATGTGATTCTCGATAAGAAATCGCAAGTTTCAGTTTGAGATAAGAAATCGCAAGTTCAGTTTCAGATAAGAAACTGCAACTTTTAGAGGCAGAGCATTTATATTAACACGGCCTTTTCAAACAGGGTTAACATCATGTTGGAAGTTTTATTCATGGTTAAAAATGGAACTACCAGCCAGTTAACATCATGCTGATCAACAATCATGTAGAGCACATCTTCATATGATGCACAGTCAAAAAGATATGCTATTTTCAAAATGCCCACACAATGTCGAGTGTGCGAAACACAGAGAAAACGAGGGACGAAGTTTTGGCAAGTGTTGGACATGGTGTGCGTAGATGACAATGGGGACCCACATGTCAATAAAGGCAGAGGCAAAAAAATTGGAGATATTTTCCCTGCACAGGTGGAATCGAACCCGGGTGGAACAGTTGTCGGGTAGTTTCACTTGGCCACTAGGCTAGTTCAGTAGTATCTTTACTAATAAGGCACTTCCTCAGGTGGTCGGGTCCCCTCCTGCGCCTTTGTGCGCTCGCCGCAACACTGATGTTTGTCGTTGTGAACATGTTGAACAAACGAGAGGAATCTGGAGAGGACTGTACATGGAGAGGCGGACAGTTGGGACCCACCAGGTCTATGGCCGTACACAAGCAAGTGCCTCATCGAAAAAAATACTTCCTCCTGATGCTATACTGACGTTGGGGCCCACGGGTTTGTCAAGATAGTTACATTTTTTTAGGTGCTTCAATGTAGTTACTATAGGAGATAAATTCACAACGAAGCCGGGGAGCTGGCAGGTATCATTTATTATCACTGGGAAGCAAGCATCAGCTAGGTTTTGGGTTGCCCCGTCTTGGCTTTCTTTTTTAACATGTGCAGCCCACGACATGCCGGTTTGTCTTTTCTTGAGGGCCGTCATATATTGACCGGCCTATGGACCTCCCATCCAAGGTTTTATTTTTCCTGAAACATCGGCAGCCCAATTTATGTATTTTTTTGAAGAAAACGCAGAGGTCTGTTCTATTTTTCTATATAAAAATAATAACGCCTGGTCCAACTTATGTTTCCCTTCTGATTAGATTATATATACTTAAATTATTTTATATGTTATTATATATTATTTTTATTGTCATCATATATTTAACAGATACTTACGTATGTAAGAAAACAATATCCCACATCTTATTAGCTTATAAAAATAATTTCTTAACAATAAAATCCTGGATTTTTTTGGCACGAAATCCTAGTGATTGTGTACAAAAGCTTGGTAAGATTTAAGGACGAATGTAATAATAAATACTTACTATTTAAATATATTTATAACAAAATGCTCAACCCCTGTTTATTTTTTGATAACATTACTGGCCCAACCCAACATTATAATTAGAATCAGCCCAGCAAAAATCGTGTATTTCGAGAAAGTGCAAATGGCCTGCATTTTTTTAGGAAAAAAATGGGCCGCATGGACGCTACATTATTTGTTCACCCAGCCCAGCTAATGGACTGTAATTCAAAAAAAAATCAATATGATTGTAAATTCTACCCAGCAAAAAACAAGACTATAAATTCTGAAAAAATGGGTTGAATGCGTGCCACATTTTTGGTGGCTGAAATGTGGGCCAATAGGTCGAAGCCAAGGCAAGTTGTTGTCAACTTAGTCAACAAATAATTCTGACATCGTTAGCCATTGGATTACATCCAAGGACCGGCATCCATCTTCAATATGTCGTCTTCTTCCTCCAGCGCCGCCGGGACCACCTCACGCCTCCTGCTGCTAGCAGCTCTGCTTAGCACACTTCGCTGTCAAGCGCTACTCCACTATTGGCCAGGCCATCCCTCCATCCCTCCACACCTCTTGTTCTTATCCACCGACTGCTGAACCACACCGCACCAGAACCAGTTAACCCTCGTACACCTCTTCGTCTGCCACTCTACTCCCGCGTCTTACCATCTCCGGCTTGTTGCTGTCTGGGGCCTCGCCGTCGTCCACCACCTTGGATGCGCTCGGCGCGGCGTGGTCAACATGGTCGACGAACGACACTATCGGAAGTAGACTATGCGTGGAGAGGCCGACAGCTGGGTCCACGGCCACACGCAAGGAAATGCCTCCTTATTACATGCAAAATAATGATTGTCCACCTGACAGCTGGGACCCACCAGAACGGCCTTTGTATTTCACGAAAAAAATGTTCCCCCCGCTGACAGGTCGGACCCACCACTTATATCTTCGCATGCAAGGACATGCCTCCTTATTACAAACAAAAAAAATGAATACCCCCGTGCTAGTTGGGACCCACCATAGTGGGAGGCTGACTTGTGGGCCAACTAAGTTGACGGGGACAGAGGGCTTTGTCAACTTAGTCAATATGAACGTTTCTAGCTCCAGTGACCGTAGGATGTCCATCCAACAACCGTAGTGCTTCTTCAACCTCTGGTCTTCTTGCTCCAGCCGCCCAAACCAGCGCCAGTCGTGCCGCGTGCTCCTGCCTCCCGTGGCCGGATGTGATGCCGCGGCGGCCTCACCGCCCCTACTACTCCCACCGCTAGCCAAGCCATCCCACTACTCACCAACACCCCTTGTTATTTTGCTTAGTTTTTTGTTGCTAAGTTTGCTTCATTTAATTAGCTATAGACTCAAAATTGTCTTTTCACCTAGGTACACGCGCTTAGCACCGTTTCTTCCTTGGGTCACCAAACTAGTCTCTCTCTTCTCAATTGACTTGCCACATCAGACTTTGTGCCTATGTGGCAAGCTTAGCACATATAGGAGCAAGTAAGTACAATAGTGGGCTATAAGCCTGCTTTACATGGCATTTTTGCATATGTGGAGGAAACAGGCAAGGAAAAAGTGGAGAACTGGACTCTCATGCAAGAGCCAGCTTCTACATGGTGGAGCATTGGGAGAGGTACTTGTATGGAGGTGGTGAGGAATTGGGAGACTCACGCCGGTCGTAGCGCCGCTGTTAAAATTATAATGGCAAGTCAAATCACAGGGCCCCACCTGTCCAACAATAACTCGCTGTCAAATCACACAACCCTACGTTTGCAGCAGCCTACTCCCTCATCTTCTCGCGTCCCTGTCGAACCGACTAGGCGGAACTGCCCCTCCTACCACGCAGGAAAAGCCCCACCCTCGACTTTTAAATAGTACAATATACTAATTTTGTCTCCATGGATTGCGCCATGGAGCAAAGCCTCAAGAAAATGGAGGTACACATATACGGAGTATACAGCATGCCCGTCGCATTCGCGTCGCACCCCATACGGTCGCTCGGTCTGGCACGCTGCTCTCCGAATGGAACGTGTGTCATATTGCGTTTGCACACACATGTGGGACCACAATTGAGAACCGACCATAGGAACACTCCTCGGCACCATAAGTTGGGTGACTTAATAGAAGAGAGAGACGAGCGATAGCACTAGAGAAGTGTTGTACTACGTTGGTGCGTGGACGATCCCTGCAAGACACGGAAGATCAGTTCGTCCATGCATGTCACCAGACTCAATCATACACACCTGGATTGCCTATCGTCTACATATCGTGCAGGCTGTGTTGTACAGGGTTGTAGTTCTGGTGAGAAATCTAAAAAAAGGTTTCTTGTCATCTCGCAAAATTAGGTGTCATGTGCTTCGGATCACTGTGAGGGTTAAACAACGACAACTAAGTTGGGCTACTCATTGGGGGCACATGCTCGAAGACAAATCGGCTGCCATCTAGGTCAAGTCGGCTATGTTGATTAGGACATCTATTGACGGACCCCTTTTCTACGAGTTTATCTTTAATTTGAGCTTTGATCCTCGTCTAGTTTGTCCGTCGGGATTCATGTTGTCTCCTTTGGGTAGTGAGGTTATGATTTCTTGTCATGTGGCATTTTTCGTGTTATGTGTCATAATCCGGTGCTTCAGATCAAAATGACAACAATTGCGCCTCCGGGGCTCGTGCATGAAGACTTAGTACAACACTTCTCTCGTACTATCGCAATGGAGAAGTGGGAGAGGCGAGACGGTGGTTTTGGAATGGAGCTGATGGACAGGAGAGGAGGTGGTTTTGCAACGGAGAAGAGGGAGAGGAGTGTGCAGCAGCAATTTAGGATTGGACGAGAGGGCCGGCGCTCTGTGAGTGGATCAAAATCAAAATCAATTTACTCTTCAATTAAGAAAGCGACCCCACATTAACTAGTCTCCCTTTTATTCTGGGTCATCATTCACCATGATTTTCACAAATAAAATATATGTTATACATTGCAAAAATAATATAATTTGAAAGTACATTCAGATACGAACCAAACGATACAATTTTTGGTGACATGCATTCACATTTTGCTTGTCAAATACAGTACGTGGTCAAACTATGACCCAAAATACGTAAAACAAAAAAATACTTCCAAGACTAGTGCCGCTGTTCCGATCCTCTCCTCTTAAACCACGCCGCTTCTCTCGTGTTCCGATCTAAATCCAGAGCCGCTCCTCTCCTCTTCCATTTCAAAACCACCGCCCCTCCTCTCCTTTTCCAATCCAAACCAGCGTCGCTCCTCTCCCGCCCTAATCCAAAACCAGCACTGCTAATCTCCTCTTCCATTCAAAAACCACCGCCGGCGAGTGAAGGTGCTGTGGAGAAGTAGATCGATTGAGGAGTACAACTGATACGTGAGGATCGCAGACGGTGACACTGTGAAGCTAGCTAGGATGTTGGAGATACAGTCTTGGTTTGACAACAAGGACCAACTAGTGGCGACGGCGACATCCATAGCCAAATATCTGCAACGGAGCGAAAAGGTGGCGATACTCCCAGAGGGAGTCGCGCAGGAGTACATAGAGCTGCTCCTCTGGGCCATGGAGCAAATAGATTCACCAAATCCGATCATGAGGGAGCGGTGGTGGGAGTACCGATCCCAGATGGAGCATCCACCAGAGATTGAAGGATCGAGCATCTATAGAGTGCCGTTTCTGAGGGTGTCATGCCAGAGCGAGCTGGTGAAGTCTTCGTCGACTGAACCCAACTACAAGTGAAGAAAAGCAGTTGGCCCGACGACGCTTCCCCGCCATCCTCTCCCTCGCCGTTCACATCGTCTCACGGGGTGGCTGTTTGCCGCCGAGTAATAGGAGGGACTGCCCCCCAGCCCAATAGTCGGACAGGTTGTGTGAATTGTCAGGAGGAGCTTAGGGTTGTCAATATTTGCATGTTCGGAATTGTGTTTTGTGTTGTGTATTTTGAGAGTACTTTCATATATGAATGTCTTTTGAACTTCATATTTGCAGTATTGAGCATATGAAGTATTTTATGAATTCTATAGATATATTTTAGCACTTAAAAATGTAGTTTCATAGGAGTATAAAAGTGCATAATGTGATTCTCGATAAGAAACCGCAAGTTTCAGTTTGAGATAAGAAACGCAAGTTCAGTTTCAGATAAGAAACTGCAACTTTCAGAGGCAGAGCATTTATATTAACACGGCCTTTTCAAACAGGGTTAACATCGTGTTGGAAGTTTTATTCATGGTCGAAAATGGAACTACCAGCCAGTTAACATCATGCTGATCAACAATCATGTAGAGCACATCTTCATATGATGCACAGTCAAAAAGATATGCTATTTTCAAAATGCCCACACAATGTCGAGTGTGCGAAACACAGAGAAAATGAGGGACGAAGTTTTGGCAAGTGTTGGACGTGGTGTGCGTAGATGACAATGGGGACCCACATGTCAATAAATGCAGAGGCAAAAAAATTGGAGATATTTTCCCTGCACAGGTGGAATCGAACCCGGGCGGAACAGCTGTCGGGTAGTTTCACTTGTCCACTAGGCTAGTTCAGTAGTATCGTTACTAATAAGGCACTTGCTCAGGTGGTCAAGTCCCCTCCTGCGCCTTTGTGTGCTCGCCGCAACACTGATGTTTGTCGTTGTGAACATGTTGAACAAACGAGAGGAATCTGGAGAGGACTGTACAAGGAGAGGCGGACAGTTGGGACCCACCAGGTCTATGGCCGTACACAAGCAAGTGCCTCATTGAAAAAATACTTCCTCCTGATGCTATAATGACGTTGGGGCCCACGGGTTTGTCAACATAGTTACACTTTTTTAGGTGCTTCAATGTAGTTACTATAGGAGATAAATTCACAACGAAGCCGGGGAGCTGGCAGGTATCATTTATTATCACTGGGAAGCAAGCATCAGCTAGGTTTTGGGTTGCCCCGTCTTGGCTTTCTTTTTTAACATGTGCAGCCCACGACATGCCGGTTTGCCTTTTCTTGAGGGCCGTCGTGTACTGACCGGCCTATGGAACTCCCATCCAAGGTTTTATTTTTCCTGAAACATCGGCAGCCCAATTTATGTATTTTTTTGAAGAAAACGCATAGGTCTGTTCTATTTTTCTATATAAGAATAGGAACGCCTGGTCCAACTTATGTTTCCCTTCTGACTAGATTATATATACTTAAATTATTTTATATCTTATTATATATTATTTTAATTGTCATCATATATTTAACAGATACTTACGTATGTAAGAAAACAATATCCCACATCTTATTAGCTTATAAAAATGAATTCGTAACAATAAAATCCTGGATTTTTTTGGCACGAAATCCTAGTGATTGTGTACAAAAGCTTGGTAAGATTTAAGGACGAATGTAATAATAAATACTAACTATTTAAATATATTTATAACAAAATGCTCAACCCCTGTTCATTTTTTGATAACATTACTGGCCCAACCCAACATTATAATTAGAATCAGCCCAGCAAAAATCGTGTGTTTCGAGAAAGTGCAAATGGCCTGCAATTTTTTAGGAAAAAAAATGGTCCGCATGGACGCTACATTATTTGTTCACCCAGCCTAGCTAATGGACTGTAATTCAAAAAAAATATCAATATGATTGTAAATTCTACCCTGCAAAAAACAAAGACTATAAATTCTGAAAAAATGGGTTGAATGCGTGCCACATTTTTGGTGGCTGAAATGTGGGCCAATAGGTCGAAGCCAAGGCAAGTTGTTGTCAACTTAGTCAACAAATAATTCTGACATCGTTAGCCATTGGATTACATCCAACGACGGGCATCCATCTTCAATCTGTTGTCTTCTTCCTCCAGCGCCGCCGGGACCACCTCACGCCTCCTGCTGCTAGCAGCTCTGCTTAGCACACTTCGCTGTGAAGCGCTACTCCACTATTGGCCAGGCCATCCCTCCATCCCTCCACACCTGTTGTTCTTATCCACCGACTGCCGAACCACACCGCACCAGAACTAGTTAACCCTCGTACACCTCTCCGTCTGCCACTCTACTCCCGCGTCTTACCATCTCCGGCTTGTTGCTGTCTGGGGCCTCGCTGTCGTCCACCACCTTGGATGCGCTCGGCGCGGCGTGGTCAACATGGTCGAGGAACGACACTATCGGAAGTAGACTATGCGTGGAGAGGCCGACAGCTGGGTCCACGGCCACACGCAAGGAAATGCCTCCTTATTACATGCAAAATAGTGATCGTCCACCTAACAGCTGGGACCCACCAGAACGGCCTTTGTATTTCACGAAAAAAATGTTCCCCCCGCTGACAGGTCGGACCCACCACTTATATCTTCGCATGCAAGGAAGTGCCTCCTTATTACACACAAAAAATGAATACCCCCGTGCTAGTTGGGACCCACCATAGTGGGAGGCTGACTTGTGGGCCAACTAAGTTGACGGGGACAGAGGGCTTTGTCAACTTAGTCAATATGAACGTTTCTAGCTCCAGTGACCGTAGGATGTCCATCCAACAACCGTAGTGCTTCTTCAACCTGTGGTCTTCTTGCTCCAGCCGCCCAAACCAGCGCCAGTTGTGCCGCGTGCTCCTGCCTCCCGTGGCCGGATGTGATGCCGCGGAGGCCTCACCGCCCCTACTACTCCCACCGCTAGCCAGGCCATCCCACTACTCACCAACACCCCTTGTTATTTTGCTGCAACAGCGGCCTCACACCGCAGCCGAACCAGTGAACCCTCATACTCCTCTACGCGTGGGCATCCGCTGCCGCGTCTTCCCCGGCTCCACGTCGTCCCCTTCCTAGGCCTCACCGTCGTGCATCACCCTGGTGCTCTAGGCGCGGCTTGGTCAACGTGGTCAAGGAACGAGTTCCATCGGAAGAGTATTGTACGTTGATAGGCTGACAGTTGGGTCCAGGGAAGCCACAAGGAATTGGCTCCATATTACGCGCAAAATAACTATTCCTCCACC
Source organism: Aegilops longissima (assembly GCA_021605205.1). Lineage (NCBI taxonomy): Eukaryota > Viridiplantae > Streptophyta > Magnoliopsida > Poales > Poaceae > Aegilops > Aegilops longissima. The sequence continues at coordinate 19,378,715 of CM038680.1, forward strand.
TGACAGCAGGGACCCACCGGACGGGCCACTGTATTGCGTGAAAAAAACGTTTTCCCCCTGGACTGCTGGAACCCACCAGCTACATCTTCGCACGCAAGGAATTGCGTCCCGGCAAAAAAATGATTTTTCCCCCTGACAGCTGGGACCCACCAGCTACATCTTCGCACGCAAGGAAGTGCCTGATAGTCGAGACCCACCTGGTCGAAGCGTAAATAGCGCTGTCATTCTGGTCGCGAACGTGTACGTACATACTGGTCGATGTAGACGCGCACGTGTCGTAGTAGAGGCGCGCACGTAGCATGTACATGTACGCACAACAGCCAGGGTGCAAAAAAGTAAATACGGCCACGTACGTACATATGGGCAGCGTCTCGAACGCCTACTCGTGCATACGTACAGCAAGAGTTCGTGTACATGGCTGGGTCGGAATGGAGAAACTGCGTCGTCGTCGTGTTAATGGGGAGCCAACCGGCTAGGTCGGAACGGAATGCGTCGCCGTGTTCATGGGAAGGGCTTGGACAGAATAGCCAATGGAAAAGAGGTCTAGCGTACCACAGAACGGAGGAAACGTCCTTGTGTTCGACCAGCCACGATCGAAACGAGATCCTGTTCATCGGGAGGGGTCTCGCGTACTGCAAAACGGAGGAAACGGACTTGTGCTGGACCTCCTATGGTCGAAACGGGGTCCTGTTGATCGGGAGGGGTGTGGCATACCGCAAAACGGGGGAAACGGACTTGTGTTGGAGCGGTACGGTCGAAACGAGGGCCCTGTTCATCAGGAGGGGTGTGGCGTACTGCAAAACGGGACTCCATGTGATATTGTTCATCTCTACCGTCGACCTCCTCCAGCCTCCACGGGCTACTATTCATCCACCATCAACCTCCTCCAGACTCCACCTGTGATTGTTCGTCCATGGACTCCTGTTCATCTAGCCTCCACCACGCGCTACTCCACTGGCTACTGTTCAACCAGCCCTCTCCACGGGCTCCTGTTCAACCACCCCTCCACGAGCTACTTTTCATCCAGCCCTCCACCATCTACTGTTCATCCAGCCCTCCACGGGGTCGTCCTATTCATCCAGCCCTCCACGGGGTCCTGTTCATCCAGCCCCAACCGGTTCGATCGATTGGGGTCCTGTTCATCCAGAGGAAACACCACGGGGTACTGTTCATCCACCCCCACCGGGAACTGTTCATCCAAACCCCCAGCAACACTCACTGTTCATCCAGAGGCAGCATCGATCGGCTTCTGTTAGCAGCAGTAGTGAAGGAATTGCTCGATCGGGTTCAGTTAACAGCCATCGATCGATCGCTCGGGTTCAGTAACACGTAGCCTGCAATGCAATCGCTCGGGTTGAGTAGGCGAACGCCTCGCTCGGGTTCAGTTAGAGCCCAACGCCTCGCACCCATGCGCGTGCGTGTACGAGAGAAATGCGCAAACCTCCATGCATCGCTCGGCCCCAACCACCCACCGTAACCGGGAACACCCCGATATTTTCCTCGCCCTCGCTTCTACCAAGGTCTTTTCCGTCATGGACGGCCCAAAGAATGTCATGTAGCTGCGTCTCCGGCCCGTCCAGGACGAAAAGCCCATTTTCTGTCATGATTTTTTGTCATAGAAGTAGGAGCCCACCACATCTATGATGATACTGGGTTTTGTCACAATTATCGTCATAGAAGTATCATAAGTATGACAGAAAAAAATTTAGTTCGGCCCAAAATGTCACGGATGTGTCTTTTTTTTGTAGTGCCAACCATAGCACATGGCCCGTGTTTGTATGGATGTACAACCTCCCCCCTGGTTGTGCATGAAGTCGAAGTACATTCACATGAGCATGCTGATTCAAGGGCCGAAACAACCAGGAAATAATATTAATTTGTGTCTGGGGCTACTTCAAGAGGAGTTAGACACGTTATGGAAAACACCGGCCAAGACATGGGACGCCAGCAAAGGCGATTATTTCTACATGAGAGTCGCACTGATCACGACGGTGCACGACTATCTCGGTTATGGATATGTCACATGCCAGGTGTGTAATGGATATTGAGGATGCACGCGATGCATGGATGATATGACGTCTCAGCATCTAACGTCAAGGAAAGATGGCGGGTCTGGGAAAATCGTGTACATGGGGCATCGAAGATGGCTCGAACCGGACGACTCGTGGAGAAACCGTGGAGATCTATTCAATGGTCACACTGAGCATCGGGGACCTCCACGTAAGCAGAGCAGCGCCGAAATCGATGAGCTATTGAAAAACAGGAAGGAGTGCCCCGCGCCGGGAAAGACGAAGAAAAAGGCGCTGGAGCCGCTGCTGAAGGTATGGAAGACGAGGTTTGTGTTCTGGGACATGGAGTACTGGCACAAACTCGATACACCTCATTGCCTTGATCAAATGCATATCTGTAAGAATGTCCTTGAGAGCTTGCTCGCGACACTGATGAACATGCCGGATAAGTCCAAGGATGGGCCAAATGCAAGAAAAGACTTGCAAGATTTGAATATCAGGGAAGATCTGCACATGCCGCCCCGTAAATAGTTAGACGAGTCAGAGACGGAGACAAAGGCGCGGGAGAAGAAGGGCAAGAAAATAAAGAAAGAGGATTATTGCCCCCCTTCTTGCTTCACCTTAAGTCAGGGTGAGATCGATCAATTCTTTAAGTGCCTTACCGGAGTCAAAGTTAGTTCCGGTTACTATGGCAAGATAAGCAGATATCTAGACACGGACAAGAAAAGGTTCAGCGGGATGAAGTCCCATGACTGTCATGTGATGATGACACAAATACTACCTATTGCCCTTAGAGGGATAATGGACAAGCACGTCCATGACACGCTTATTGGTCTCTGCAACTTTTTCGACATCATCTCTCAAAAGTCGATCAGTGTGAAGCAGCTCTGAAGGCTACAGGAAGAGATCGTTGTGGTATTGAATGAGCTTGAGGTGTACTTCCCACCCGCGTTCTTTGACATGATGGTACATCTGTGTGTCCATATTGTGGACGCCATAATAGACCTGGGGCTGTCATTCCTGCACAACATGATGCTGTTTGAGAGGATGAATGGGATCATCAAAGGATTCGTTAGTAACATGTCCCGTCTGGATGGAAGCATCGTCCAGGGCTATGTGACACAAGAGTGCATCTCTTTCTGCGAGAATTTTCTATATGGCGCAGACCAGCCGCCTGGTGTTAGTGTTGGTTTGTCGGTTAACAAGCACGATGGGTGGCTCGAAGGAGAAGGTCACTCCAACGGTCGCAGGGAACTACACATGGCATACTCAGATCGACGTAGCGACTTTGACAGAGCAAACTTGGTAGTGCTACAACACATAGACGAGGTAGATCCTCTCGTGGCACTGCACAAAGAAATTATCGCAAAGAAGTATCATGACCGGGGGGTATGCAGGACGGACGCCGAAGTTACTAGAGAGCACAACTCCACTTTCCTGCATTGGTTCTAAGAGCATATTATTGCTAATCCCCCTGAGGAGGGATCTAAGGACAAATTGCTCATATACGTCTTAGCACATGGCCCCTGGCCCAACCTCGTAACCTATCAGGCATACGATATCAACGGATACACGTTCTACATGGAGGACAAAAATATGGACACTGATGATTAGAACTCAGGGGTGACGATGGAATGCATGACCAGCAGCGACAACGGTACAACTGAAAGGTTTTACGGAAGGGTCGAGGAGATCTGGGAGCTTGACTACTCTGGACTGCACAACACGACGATGTTCTGTGTCAGATGGGCTTAGAATGTCGAAAGAAAAAACCTGAATTTCATTACCATGACTATATCCGACGCCAAGAGCGCTACCGTGAACAATATCGTAAAAAACTAGCCATGGGTACACGCTAAGGGCGTGACACAATGCTTCTTCAGAACCGACCCGCACAATCCCAGTTGTGTTGTTGTGAGGAGTGGCAAATGGAACATCATTTGAATGGATGGAGTCGCCAACGAGGAAGACTACGATCAGTACAGCAACACAATGAGGGAAGATGACGATGATGATGAAGTATACGTCAAAAGAAGAATCAATACTACATTATCTAAGAAAAATCGTACTCCATGGAAAAGGCAAAGTCACAATGAGGGGCGCAATTATTCTTCAACGAACAAGAAGGGAAAGAAGCTGACTCAAAAACAAAAACAACAACGCTGAGGAACCGTATGTTATCAGTCAAATGATGTAATATATAAGTTCCTATTTTTTATACACACTTAGCCATTATTATGCATGGGTCCAATGATGTAATATATATGTTCCTATTTTGTATACATACTTAACCGTCAAATGATGCAATATATATCACCTTCCCTGCTTCGTTCACTGCTCTCAGAAAAAAAAGTGAGAGAAAATAAAGGAAAAGAAAATAGAAGGAAACAAACAGGAAAACTGCTATATAGGTACTGGTTATAGCAGCAGCGCTTTTGTGAGAAAAGAGTTACAGCTAGTCAAGATAGCAGTAGCGGTTTCTACAAAAAAAAACCGCTATAGCTACCTGGAGTAGCTATAGCGCGTTTTGCTTAAACGTGCTACTGCTATGCCCACTTAACCCCCAAAATCCCCACTCCTTTCTTTATCCCACCTCTTTTCCCCCAAATACCCACACTCTCTCTTCCCCCATTGCACCGCCGGAGCCCTACCCTTGCCGCGTCCCTGCGCTCGCCCCCGACACCGACCCTGGCGCCGGCTCTGGCTCCGACCCCGGCCCCGACCCCGGCTCTGGCCCTGGCGCTCGACCACGGCCCCGGCCCCGACCACGACCCCGGATTTGGCCCCGGTGCTCGAACCTGACCCCGACCCCTCCCAACATTGGCCGTCGTCGGGCCTGCACCCTCTGTAAGCCCCCCACCGCTCCTCCTCTCTCTGGTAGCTAGGTTCTTTGGTTAATTTACTTAGGTTTTAGTTAGGGCAGATGGTTGATTAGGTTATATATTTAGTTATGAATTTAGTTCGGCTTTTTCTTCAAGTTCTATATTCTTATTTCTTGTATATGCAAATTTGACGTGGACATGTGATATGTGGACATGTGATATGCGGACATGTCATATTTGGAATTTGGACATGTCATTTGGACTTGATGATTATCTGCAGGGTAAATGATCCGAGTGGCTTATGTTACGCCGGAATGATGATTCTTTTCCGTTCCGGTGAATTTCAGGCGCTCGATATGTCCATTTTTTACAGGTCATGCTGAAATTTTCCGTGAATTTTGGCATGATTCGTGCTAGATAGTAGGCATATCGAGTGCTGGGAGTTGCTGGGAAACGACATTCCGGGAAACATAGATTTCTTTTCTATGTCATTTCCCATTTTTTCATAGTTTTAGAATTAAACGAGGAGAGTTAATCATAGGAAACATGTCGAACAACGAAGAAACTGGCCCTTCTAACCAAGATGCAAATGAGATGGATTATGAGGGTGAACAAGAGTACCTCGACTATTTGACTGCTCAGAAATTGCAAAGTCATGGTTTTCAGGTCGGCCTCGATGATGGTACTGACACCGACATCGACACCGATGGTGCCGGCACCGAGACCGGCGAGGAAGGTACCGGCAGGGAAGGTACCGGCGCCGATGCCGCTATCGAAAAGAAGAAGCAAAAGAAGCAGAGGATAGGAAAACCTAAGAAACTAGGGATTGGACGACTGGTGATCACAAAGATGGCACCTGGCAAGTTTGAGCCATTAGAGCCGGAAGAACCTTGCAAGTGCTATGGGAACCATGTAGGATGCATCCTACGGGAATGTGCGAGCATCAACGACAAAGACTTAAGGAGTACAGAACACTTGAGCAGTTTCTCCTGACGAAGTTGCACAAGAGATTCAAGTTCCCTGATCGGGATCATAACATAGAACAACCGTGGGATGATCCGAAGATGAAAAGGATTAACAATCATGCCATGGGCATGTTCAACAATGGTTTGGCCTCCTGGAAAGGGAGGGTGAAACAAGCTATTGAGGCTGAGGAACCCTTGTCCAAGATTCTGGAGGAAAATCCGACACTTACGGAAGGAGTTCGAAAAGGTCAAGGACACTTGCGCTACCGAGGCAGCCAAGGCTAAGGCTGCGAAATTCAAGAGCCTTGAGTAAAGGAACACGGGGAAGCATCGCCTCGGAAGCCGTGGCTACAACGGTAAAAGGCCCATATGGGATAAGGAGGATGCGGAATGTGAAGCCGCGGGTATCGCAGACCCCTTTGCGAAGTTCACCAACCCCTTGGAGCGTGACTTCATCAGGGCCTGCTACAAGTGGGACAAGGAAATGAAGGTGTTTTGCACGGACCAGATCACGAGGAGATTGATTAGACTACTGGTAATTATTCTTTTACCACCTTACATTTAGCTCTAGATCTAGTCGACTACACATTCCTAAACGGTTCACGTTCCTTCTGCAGGAGATGCAACACCAGCTTGCAACCGAAAGCCCTACTTCTCCGATGAGGCCCAAGTGGGACACCCCTCTCAACCGGGCCTTGAACGAACTTAAGGGACTCCCTTTGGGCCAGCAACCACAATATGGTTGTGTGCACGGCGCTAGAGACGGCGCCACATGGGAGGTGTTTTACAATGAGGGCCCAGAGGCCAAGAAGCAGAAAAATAAGTTTAGTCAGGCAGACATTGACGAGAAGGTGAAGATTGCGATCGAGAAAAAAGCAGCTGAGGACGCGAAAAAAACAACCAAGGAGAAAATGAGTTGCTACAGCAGGCAGTCAATGCAGTTGTAACTTCCTGCAGAAATGATTTCGCTGCTAACTTGGTTCCAGCTATCATCAACTGGACGAAGGAAAAACCAGACAAGACGGTACATGATTTCCCGTTGCCCAGTTTCCTCGCGAGCAACTCTATGAACAACAACACCACCGCACCATCACTTGCTCAGGCAACCGGGCCTCCTCTTGCACTCGCTCCCGCTCATAGCAGCCCGTCCTCAGTCTCTGGCGCGCAACCATACTCTACTTGATCAAAGGCCAGAAGGTGGACGTGGGAAAGGGGGTGATAATGAACCCCTTGCAACCCACGTTCCACAACCAGCCGATCCCCACTGGGCACTTCAGGGTTAACTTGTCTAGTGCCGGGGCACGAGGATATGCCTCCTCCCGTACAGCATGTGGGAGAGGACTGTTGGAAATATGCCCTAGAGGCAATAATAAATTAGTTATTATTATATTTCCTTGTTCATGATAATCGTTTATTATCCATGCTATAATTGTATTGATAGGAAACTCAGATACATGTGTGGGTACATAGACAACACCATGTCCCTAGTGAGCCTCTAGTTGACTAGCTCGTTGATCAATAGATGGTTACAGTTTCCTGACCATGGACATTTGATGTCGTTCATAATGGGATCACATCATTAGGAGAATGATGTGATGGACAAGACCCAATCCTAAGCCTAGCACAAAGATCGTAGTTCGTATGCTAAAGCTTTTCTAATGTCAAGTATCATTTCCTTAGACCATGAGATTGTGCAACTCCCGGATACCGTAGGAATGCTTTGGGTGTACCAAACGTCAGAACGTAACTGGGTGGCTATAAAGGTGCATTACAGGTATCTCCGAAAGTGTCTGTTGGGTTGGCACGAATCGAGACTCGGATTTGTCACTCCGTGTGACGGAGAGGTATCTCTGGGCCCACTCGGTAGGACATCATCATAATGTGCACAATATGATCAAGGAGTTGATCGCGGGATGATGTGTTACGGAACGAGTAAAGAGACTTGCCGGTAACGAGATTGAACAAGGTATCAGGATACCGACGATCGAATCTCGGGCAAGTACAATACCGCTAGACAAAGGGAATTGTATACGGGATTGATTGAGTCCTTGACATCGTGGTTCATCCGATGAGATCATCGTGGAACATGTGGGAGCCAACATGGGTATCCAGATCCCGCTGTTGGTTATTGACCGGAGAACGTCTCGGTCATGTCTGCATGGTTCCCGAAGCCGTAGGGTCTACACACTTAAGGTTCGATGACGCTAGGGTTATAAAGGAAGTTTGTATGTGGTTACCGAATGTTGTTCGGAGTCTCGGATGAGATCTCGGACATCACCAGGAGTTCCGGAATGGTCCGGAGGTAAAGATTTATATATGGGAAGTCTTGTTTTGGTCGCCCGAAAAGTTTCGCGCATTATCGGTATTGTACCGGGAGTGCCGAAAGGGGTCCGGGGGTCCACCAGGGGGTCCACCAGCCCCGGGGGGCCACATGGGCTATAGGGGTGTGCGCCTTGGCCTATATGGGCCAAGGGCACCCGCCCCAAGAGGCCCATGCGCCAAGAGATAAGGGAAAGGGAGAGTCCTAAAGGGGGAAGGCACCTCCTAGGTGCCTTGGGGAGGATGGACTCCTCCCTGGCCGCACCCTTCCTTGGAGGAAGGGCCAAGGCTGCGCCTCCCCCCTCTCCCTTGCCCCTATATATAGTGGAGGGGAGGGAGGGCAGCCGCACCTGAAGCCCTGGCACCTCCCTCCCTCCCGTGACACCTCCTCCTCTCCCGCAGGTGCTTGGCGAAGCGCTGCAGGATTGCCACGCTCCTCCACCACCACCACGCCGTTGAGCTGCTGCTGGATGGAGTCTTCCTCAACCTCTCCCTCTCTCCTTGCTGGATCAAGGCATGGATGACGTCACCGGGCTGTACGTGTGTTGAACGCGGAGGTGCCGTCCGTTCGGCGCTAGGATCATCGGTGATTTGGATCACGACGAGTACGACTCCATCAACCCCGTTCACTTGAACGCTTCCGCTTAGAGATCTTCAAGGGTATGTAGATGCACTCTCTTCCCCTCGTTGCTAGTTTCTCCATAGATAGATCTTGGTGACACGTAGGTAAATTTTGAATTTCTGCTACGTTCCCCAACAGTGGCATCATGAGCTAGGTCTATGCGTAGTTTCTATGCACGAGTAGAACACAAGTTGTTGTGGGCGTTGATTTTGTTCAATATGCTTGCCGTTACTAGTCCAATCTTGTTTCGACGGTATTGTGGGATGAAGCGGCCCGGACCGACCTTACACGTACACTTACGTGAGACAGGTTCCACCGACTGACATGCACTTGGTGCATAAGGTGGCTAGCGGATGCCAGTCTCTCCCACTTTAGTCGGAATGGATTCGATGAAAAGGGTCCTTATGAAGGGTAAATAACAATTGGCATATCACGTTGTGGTTTTGCGTAGGTAAGAAACATTCTTGCTAGAAACCCATAGCAGCCACGTAAAACATGCAAACAACAATTAGAGGACGTCTAACTTGTTTTTGCAGGGTATGCTATGTGATGTGATATGGCCAAGAAGAATGTGATGAATGATATGTGATGTATGAGATTGATCATGTTCTTGTAATAGGAATCACGACTTGCATGTCGATGAGTATGACAACCGGCAGGAACCATAGGAGTTGTCTTAATTTATTGTATGACCTGCGTGTCATTGAACAACGCCATGTAATTACTTTACTTTATTGCTAACTGGTAGCCATAGTAGTAGAAGTAATAAGTTGGCGAGACAACTTCATGGAGACACGATGATGGAGATCATGATGATGGATATCATGGTGTCATGCTGGTGACGATGATGATCATGGTGCCCCGAAGATGGAGATCAAAAGGAGCAAAATGATATTGGCCATATCATGTCACTATTTGATTGCATGTGATGTTTATCATGTTTATGCATCCTATTTGCTTAGAACAACGGTAGTAAATAAGATGATCCCTCATTAAAATTTCAAGAAAGTGTTCCCCTAACTGTGCAATCGCTGCGAAGTTCGTCGCTTCAAGCACCACGTGATGATCGGGTGTGATAGATTCTTACGCTCACATACAACGGTGTAAGCCAGATTTACACACGCGAAACACTTAGGTTAACTTGATGAACCTAGCATGTACAGACATGGCCTCGGAACACAAGAGACCGAAAGGTCGAGCATGAGTCGTATGGTGGATACGATCAACATGAAGATGTTCACCGATGATGACTAGTCCGTCTCACGTGATGATCGGACACGCCTAGTTGACTCGGATCATGTAATCACTTAGATGACTGGAGGGATGTCTATCTGAGTGGGAGTTCATTAGATGAACTTAATTATCCTGAACATAGTCAAAAGCCCTTTGCAAATTATGTCATAGCTCGCTCTTTAGTTCTACTGTTTAGATATGTTCCTAGAGAAAATATAGTTGAAAGTTGATAGTAGCAATTATGCGGTCAAGAGAAAGCTTATGTCCTTAATGCACCGCTCAGTGTGCTGGACCTCGAACGTGGTCTGTGGATGTTGCGAACATCTGACACACACGTTTTGATGACTACGTGAATAGTTCGGTAATGTTAAACGGCTTAGAATTGAGGCACCGAAGACGTTTTTTCGAAACGTCGCGGAACATATGAGATGTTTCGAGGGCTGAAATTGGGATTTCAGGCTCGTGCCCACGTCAAGAGGTAAGAGACCTCCGACGAGTTTTCTAGCCTACAAACTAAGGGAGAAGATCTCAATCGTTGAGCTTGTACTCAGATTGTCTGGGTACAACAATCACTTGAATCGAGTGGGAGTTAATCTTCCAGATGAGATAGTGATGTTTTCTCCAAAGACATTGCCACCAAGCTACTAGAGCTTCGTGATGAACTATAACATATGAGGGATAGACATGATGATCCTTGAAGTATTCGCGATGTTTGACACCGCGAAAGTAGAAGTCAAGTAGGAGCATCAATTGTTGATGGTTGGTAGAACCACTAGTTTCAAGAAGGGCAAGGGCAACAAGGGATACTTCATGAAACCGCAAAACAGTTGCTGCTCTAGTGAAGAAACCCAAGGTTGAAACCAAACCCGAGACTAAGTGCTTCTGTAATAAGAGGAACGGACACTGAAGCGGAACCACCCTAGATACTTGGTAGATGAGAAGGCTGGCAAGGTCGGTAGAAGTATATTGGATATACATTATGTTAATGTGTACATTACTAGTAGCACCAGGGTATTAGATACCGGTTCGGTTGCTAAGTGTTAGTAACTCGAAATAAATGCTACGGAATAAACGGAGACTAGCTGAAGGTGAGCCGACGATATGTGTTGGAAGTGTTTCCAAGGTTGATGTGATCAAGCATCGCACGCTCCCTCTACCATCGAGATTGGAGTTAAACCTAAAATTGTTATTTGGTGTTTGCGTTGAGCATAGACATGATTGGATTATGTCTATCGCAATACGGTTATTCATTTAAGGAGAATAATGGTTACTCTATTTATTTGAATAAATACCTTCAATGGTCTTGCACCTAAAACAATGGTTTATTGAATATCGATCGTAGTGATACACATTTTCATGCCAAAAGATATAAGATAGTAATGATAGTACCACCTGCTTGTGGCACTGCCATTTGAGTCATATTGGTATAAAATGCATGAAGAAGCTCCATATTGATGGATCTTTGGACTCACTCGTTTTTGAAAAGTTTGAGACATGCGAACCATGTGTATTTGTGTATACGCATGAAGAAACTCCATGCAGATGGATCGTTTGGACTCACTTGATTTTGAATCACTTGAGATATGCAAATCATACCACATGGGCAAGATGACTGAAAAGCCTCGGTTTCAGTAAGATGGAACAAGATAGCAACTTGTTGGAAGAAACACATTTTGATGTGTGCAGTCCAATGAGTGCTGAGGCATGCAGTGAATATCGTTATGTTCTTACTTCACAGATGATTTAAGTAGATACTGAGTGTATTTACTTGATGAAACACAAGTCTGAATTATTGAATGGTTCAAGTAATTTCAGAGTGAAGTTAAAGGTCATCGTGACAAGAGGATAAAATGTCTATGATATGATCATAGAGATGAGTATCTGAGTTACGAGCTTTGGCATGCAATTAAGACATTGTGAAAATTGTTTCACAACTAATACCGCCTGGAACACCATAGTGTGATGGTGTGTCCGAACATCATAGTTGCACCCTATCAGATATGGTGCGTACCATGATGTCTCTTATCGAATTACCACTATCGTTCATGGGATAGGCATTACAGACAACCACACTCACTTTAATAGGGCACCACGTAATTCCGTTAAGACGGCACTGTTTGAACTATGGTTTGGAGAAACCTAAGTTGTCGTTTCTTAAAAGTTTGGGGCTGCGACGCTTATGTGAAAAAGTTTCATCGTGATAAGATCGAACCAAAATCGGATAAATACATCTTCATAGGACACCCAAAACAGTTGGGTATACCTCCTATCTCAAGATCCGGAAGCAAGAGTAATTGTTTCTAGAAACGGGTCCTTTCTCGAGGAAAAGTTTCTCTCGAAAGAATTGAGTGGGAGGATGGTGGAGACTTGATGAGGTTATTGAACCATCACTTCAACTAGTGTGCAGCAGGGCACAGGAAGTTGTTCCTGTGGCACCTACACCAATTGAAGTAGAAGCTTATGATAGTGATCATGAAGTTTCGGATCAAGTCACTACCATACCTCGTACGGTGACAAGGATGCGTACTACTTCAGAGTGGTACAGTAATCATGTCTTGAAGGTCATGTTGCTAGACAACAATGAACCTACGAGCTATGGAGAAGCGATGGTGGGCCGGGATTTCGGCAAATGGTTAGAAGCCATGAAATCCGAGATAGGATCCATGTATCAGAACAAAGCATGGACTTTGGTGGACTTGCCCGATAGGCAAGCCATTGAGATAAATGGATCTTTAAGAAGAAGACGGACGTGAACGGTAATGTCACCGTCTATGAAGCTCGACTTGTGGCGAAGAGTTTTTCACAAGTTCAAGGAGTTGACTACGATGAGATTTTCTCATCCGTAGCGATGCTTAAGTCCGTCGGAATCATGTTAGCATTAGCTGCATTTATGAAATCTGGCAGATGGATGTCAAAATGAGTTTCCTTACCAGTCTTCGTAAGGAAAGGTTGTATGTGATACAATCAGAAAGTTTTTGTCGATCCTGAGGATGCTAAAATATTATGCTGGCTCCAGCGATCCTTCTAAGGAATGGAGTAGGCATCTCGGAGTTGGAATGTGCGCTTTGATGAGATGATCAAAGATTTTGGGTTTATACAAAGTTTATGAGAAACTTGTATTTCCAAAGAAGTAAGTGGGAGCACTATGGAATTTCTGATGAGTATATGTTGTTGACATATTGTTGATCAGAAATGATGTAGAATTTCTATAAAGCATACAGGGTTATTTGAAAGGTGTTTTTCAATAGAAAACCTGGATTAAGCTACTTGAACATTGAGCATCAAGATCTATAAGGATAGATAAAAAAAGCTTAATGGTACTTTCAAATGAGCACATACCTTGACATGATCTTGAAGGTGTTCAAGATGGATCGGGACGAAGAAGGAGTTCTTGCCTCAGTTGTAAGGTATGAAGTTAAGAGTTAAAGCTTGACCACGGCAGACGAAAGAGAAACGACGAAGGTCATCCCCTATGCTTCAGACGTAGGCTCTATAGTATGCTATGCTGTGTACCGCACCAGAAGTGTGCCTTGCCATGAGTCAGTCAAGGGGTACAAGAATGATCCAGGTATAGATCATTGGACAGCGGTCAAAATTGTCCTTAGAGGAATAAGGAAATGTTTCTCGATTATGGAGGTGATAAAGAGTTCGGCGTAAAGAGTTATGTTGATGCAAGCTTTAACACCCATCCGAATGACTCTGAATAGCAAACTGGATACGTATAGTGGAGCAACCATTTGGAATAGTTTTAAATGGAGCGTGGAAGCAGCATTTATAATATGACCTAGAAATTTGCAAAGCACACACGAATCTGAAAGGTTCAGATCCGTTGACTAAAACCTCTCTCACAAGCAAAACATGATCAAACCCCAGAACTAATTGAGTCTTAATCACATGATGATGTGAACTAGTTTAATGACACTAGTAAACTCTTTGGATGTTGGTCACATGGCGATGTGACATGTGAGTGTTAATCACATGGCGATGTGAACTAGATTATTGACTCTAGTGCAAGTGGGAGACTGTTGGAAATATGCCCTAGAGGCAATAATAAATTAGTTATTGTTATATTTCCTTGTTCATGATAATCGTTTATTATCCATGCTATAATTGTATTGATAGGAAACTCAGATACATGTGTGGGTACATAGACAACACCATGTCCCTAGTGAGCCTCTAGTTGACTAGCTCGTTGATCAATAGATGGTTACGGTTTCCTGACCATGGACATTGGATGTCGTTGATAACGGGATCACATCATTAGGAGAATGATGTGATGGACAAGACCCAATCCTAAGCCTGGCACAAAGATCGTAGTTCGTCTGCTAAAGCTTTTCTAATGTCAAGTATCATTTCCTTAGACCATGAGATTGTGCAACTCCCGGATACCGTTGGAATGCTTTGGCTGTACCAAACGTCACAACGTAACTGGGTGGCTATAAAGGTGCATTACAGGTATCTCCAAAAGTGTCAGTTGGGTTGGCATGAATCGAGACTGGGATTTGTCACTCCGTGTGACGGAGAGGTATCTCTGGGCCCACTCGGTAGGACATCATCATAATGTGCACAATGTGATCAAGGAGTTGATCGCGGGATGATGTGTTACGGAACGAGTAAAGATATTTGCCGGTAATGAGATTGAGCAAGGTATCAGGATACCGACGATCGAATCTCGGGCAAGTACAATACCGCTAGACAAAGGGAATTGTATACGGGATTGATTGAGTCCTTGACATCGTGGTTCATCCGATGAGATCATCGTGGAACATGTGGGAGCCAACATGGGTATCCAGATCCCGCTGTTGGTTATTGACCGGAGAACGTCTCGGTCATGTCTGCATGGTTCCCGAACCCGTAGGGTCTACACACTTAAGGTTCGATGACGCTAGGGTTATAAAGGAAGTTTGTATGTGCTTACCGAATGTTGTTCGGAGTCACGGATGAGATCCCGGACGTCACGAGGAGTTCCAGAATGGTACGGAGGTAAAGATTTATATATGCGAAGTCTTGTTTTGGTCGCCGGAAAAGTTTCGCGCATTATCGGTATTGTACCGGGAGTGCCGAAAGGGGTCCGGGGGTCCACCAGGGGGTCCACCAGCCCCAGAGGGGCCACATGGGCTGTAGGGGTGTGCGCCTTGGCCTATATGGGCCAAGGGAACCAGCCCCAAGAGGCCCATGCGCCAAGAGATAAGGGAATGGGAGAGTCCTAAAGGGGTAAGGCACCTCCTACGTGCCTTGGGGAGGATGGACTCCTCCCTGGCCGCACCCTTCCTTGGAGGAAGGGCCACGGTTGCGCCTCCCCCCTCTCCCTTGCCCCTATATATAGTGGAGGGGAGGGAGGGCAGCCGCACCTGAAGCCCTAGCACCTCCCTCCCTCCCGTGACAGCTCCTCCTCTCCCGTAGGTGCTTGGCGAAGCCCTGCAGGATTGCCACGTTCCTCCACCACCACCACGCCGTTGTGCTGCTGCTGGATGGAGTCTTCCTCAACCTCTCCCTCTCTCCTTGCTGGATCAAGGCATGGGAGACGTCACCGGGCTGTACGTGTGTTGAACGCGGAGGTGCCGTCCTTTCGGTGCTAGGATCATCGGTGATTTGGATCACGACGAGTATGACTCCATCAACCCCGTTCACTTGAACGCTTCCGCTTAGCGATCTACAAGGGTATGTAGATGCACTCTCTTCCCCTCGTTGCTAGTTTCTCCATAGATAGATCTTGGTGACACGTAGGAAAATTTTGAATTTCTGCTACGTTCCCCAACAAGGACGACAAGACCCCGCCGCAGATTGGAAGCTGCAAGGGTTGGGTGCTGCTATGGCCGAAGAATCTTCTTCGTTTGGAGCCGGCCAAGAGCACACCAATAACCACACATCAGCAAGCATGTGCGGAGACCACACCACCCCGCCTACACAATTACCGGCTCCTGTAGTGCCGGGTGAGAGCGGTGTATGACGTGATGAAGGGGGTGCAATAGTAGTGGCTGATGTAATCGGTCTTGTAGAACAGCGAATGGATGATGAGACGGAGGTCGACCCAATGGCTTTCTGCAATACAAATGCATATGATTGTGACATAGATATGATGAGTCAACCATATGACAAATTGGGCTATCAGCATGCTATTGAGGATATGGATGATCTGCCCGGGCAGGAAAGTCGTAGCAGGGATTGTAAGAAGTCTCTCTTCATGAAATCATCACAGGACACGCGTGAAGATGATGCCTCAACACAGGCTCAACTAGCCGGGGGTCGTACAATGCTTAGCCCGGCAACACTAGGGCAGGGGTTAATTAAGGGTCTGGAAAGTGTGCCCAAGAAAAAGGAGAGGAAGAGACCGGGGAAGATAGCTCCTGAGGGAGTCCTGGATTAGGGGGTGTCCGGATGGCCGGACTATAGCCTTTGGCCGGACTCCTGGACTATGAAGATACAAGATAGAAGACTTCGTCCCGTGTCCGGATGGGACTTTCCTTGGCGTGGAAGGCAAGCTTGGCGATACGGATGTGTAGATCTCCTACCATTGTAACCGACTTTGTGTAACCCTAACCCTCTTTGGTGCCAATATAAACCGGATGGTTTTAGTCCGTAGGACGAACAACAATCATACCATAGGCTAGCTTCTAGGGTTTAGCCTCTCTGATCGCGTGGTAGATCTACAATTGTACTACCCATATAATCAATATTAATCAAGTTGGAGTAGGGTTTTACCTCCATCGAGAGAGCCCAAACCTGGGTAAAAACATCGTGCCCCTTGTCTCCTGTTACCATCCGCCTAGACTCACAGTTCGGGACCCCCTACCCGAGATCCGCCGGTTTTGACACCGACATTGGTGCTTTCATTGAGAGTTCCTCTGTGTCGTCATCTTTAGGCCCGATGGGTCCTCCGATCATCAACAACGATGCGGTCCAGGGTGAGACTTTTCTGGACAATTCTTCGTATTCAGCGGCTTTGCACTGCGGGCCAATTCGCTTGGCAATCTGGAGCAGATTGAAAGCTATGCCCCTGGCCATCAAGTCAGATTTGGAAGTTTGAACTATACGGCTGACGTCCGCGGAGACTTGATCTTCGACGGGTTCGAGCCACAGCCAAGCGCGCCGCAGTGTCACGATGGGCATGATTTAGCTCTGCCGTCGGACAGTGCCTTGGAGGCCACACCAGCATCCGCTCCGACCCTTAGCTCGGAGCCGACTGCGTCGATCGAGGACGGGTGGCTGGACACTGCCTCGGGGACTGCTATCTCTACGGCGATCGAGCCGAACACCAATCCTGTCCTTTGCGAAGCTCGTGACTCCAAGGTGCCGGACTCCTCTCCGGACTCTGAACCTTCCGCGTGCCGGCCAATCGAATCCGATTGGGCGCCGATCATGGAGTTCACCACCGCGGACATCTTTCAGCACTCGCCGTTTGGCGACATCCTGAATTCACTAAAGTCTCTCTCTTTATCAGGAGAGCCCTGGTTGGATTATGGTCTGCAAGGCTGGGATGCGGACGACGAAGAAATTCAAAGCCCACCCACCACCCACTTCGTAGCCACTGTCGAAAGTTTAAACGACGTGCTCGATTTCGACTCCGAAGACATCGACGGTATGAACGACGATGTAGGAGATAAGCATGAACTAGCACCTATAAGGCAGTGGACAGCTACCTCATCTCATGATGTATACATGGTGGACACACCTAAAGGAAGCGACGACTTCGAACAATGGGACGCCACGAGGGATCATTCCCTCGAAAAGCAGCCAAAACGGCACGTAAGCGCCGCTCAAAATCCCGCCTCGACAAAGACAGCTGCCATACAGACCCAGCCATAGAGTAGGGCGAACCGGTGGACGACGAACATGCCATCAATGGATAAACAATCCGTCCTCGGCGAAGATAACAGTCCGGACGATCTCACGCCGGACAAGTTGCTGGAGCAGAAAAACCTCCACAAAAGGCTCGTCGCCACTGCGCGTAGCCTGAAAAAGCAGAAGCGGAAGCTCAAAACAGCGGAAGATGCGCTCAGAATCAGATGGAGCAAAGTACTCAACACCGCAGACAAATACGGCGATAGTCGCCGAACAAAGAGCTACCCGAAATGAAAACTACTGCCCGAATTTGATGAGGAGGCCATAGAGCCCCCGCAATCAAAGAACAAGGAGACCACCCGGTCGGATAGACGACCCAATGTCAAACATGGAGCGGCAAACAGCGCCACACACAAGCCGGCACGCGATCCGCACACGGATTCACATCAAAAAGATGGCCCAGTTAGATCTATCTACGGGCCAAGAAAGCAAGCTCTAGTAAGCAATGCAACACATAAAGTATCTGAATATTACGGTACACCTAAATATAGGGGTGCCGCACACCCCCTATGTTTCACCGATGAGGTTCTGGATTATGAATTTCCAGCGGGATTCAAGCCCGTAAACATAGAGGCATACGACGGAACAAGAGACCCTGGAGCCTGGATTGAGGATTACATCCTCCACATACACATGGCTAGAGGAGATGACCTCCACGCCATAAAATACTTACCCCTCAAGCTCAAAGGGCCAGCCCGGCATTGGCTCAAAAGCCTCCCCGAAAACACCGTTGGAAGTTGGTAAGAGCTCGATGATGCTTTTCGGGCAAATTTTCAAGGGACCTATGTCCAACCTCCGGATGCAGACGATTTAAGTCACATAACTCAACAACCCGGAGAGTCAGCCTGAAAATTCTGGAATAGATTCCTTACTAAAAAAACCAAATAGTCGACTATCCGGACGCCGAAGCCTTAGCAGTTTTCAAACACAACGTCCGAGACGAATGGCTCGCCAAACACCTCGGCCAAGAAAAGCCACGAACAATGGCCGCATTAACAAGCCTCATGACCCGCTTTTGCGCGGGAGAGGATAGCTGGTTGGCAAGATGCAGTACAAGTGACCCAAGTACATCCAAAGTCAGAGATGGAAACGGGAAACCGCGACGCAACAAGGACTAGCGCCGGACCAAGGGAAACAACCAGAAGAGCACGGCAGTCAACGCCAGATTCAAAAGCTCTCGGCAGAATCATAAAAAACTGCCCCTTAAGGATAACAGGGACGAGCTATCTACCTTAAACAAAATCTTTGACAAGATATGCCAAATCCACAGTACTCCCGGGAAGCCTGCAAACCATACCCACAGAGATTGTTGGGTCTTCAAGCAGTCCGGCAAACTCAACGCCGAACACAAGGGGCTCGACACACCAAGCGTGGACGACGACGAACCCCACATGCAGAGCACCGGAAAACAAAAGAATTTCCCACAAGAAGTCAAAACAGTAAACTCACTTCACATGACAAAAGGGAAAAATAGAGCGGTGCCCATAGAGGTACGCGCCATACGGCCTATCCCAGAGGAGTCCCACCACTGGTTGTTAAAACCAATCACCTTCGACCATCAGGATTACTCTAGAAGTATCCGGAATTCAGGATGGACTGCCTTGATATTAGATCCGACAATTGACGGACTCCAATTTACACCAGTCCTAATGGACGACGGCAGTGATCTAAAGCTGCTATACCAGGACACAATCCTCAAAATGGGGATAGACCCAACCAAAATTCGCCATAGCAACACTTCCTTTCGAGGGGTAATGCCAGGCCCATATGCCCATTGTACGGGCTCTCTACTGCTAGAACTTGTGTTCGGCTCACCCGACAACTTCCACCGTGAAAAGTTAACCTTCCACCTCGCCCCGTTCACAAGTAGCTACCAAGTACTACTGGGACGCGAAGCTTTCATCCGCTTTAACGCAATACCGCATTATGCATCCCTTACACTTAAAATGCCCGGTCCGCGAGGCATCATCTCCTTAAAGGGAAATACCGAGGTGTTCCTCGAGCGCAGAAGATTGTGTGACTGCCTTGACAGCCACACACTAAACCGGCTTCACCAATTAAAGAACCTAAACAGGTCGTTCAGATCCCGGACACGGCTAGACGAGTCCGGCATAAACATACAAGGGCTTACTAGCCGCGTACCCCTGTACATGGGGCTCCGTGCATGTACAACAAGAGACAATAAAGCTCAACTTTATTCATTTCTTGAATCGTACTTTGTTTATTTAACATAACGTACATTTTCGCACGATCTTTTTCAACTAAGTTCCTCTCTTTTACAGATGAACACCGTGCTACACCCGTCAAGGATACGACACAACGGAGACATAGGCACAGACGTGCAGTAGGGACCCGTGACAAGGATTCTTTTCAGATTAAGACCCTGCGTAAACCTTTTTTACTGTCTCTTGTTGATACACATCCCCTGGTTTCTTGCTATAACCGAGGAGGAGGCTGGCGTTTTGGCATGGGCCACGTCAGAATTTTGCGCGTACTTGGACACCAGGGGCTTCTTACCAAGGGCGTTGTTCGGCCCGTTTTCATAAAGACCGAATACCTTAGGGAGTGTTCGGCGTCTCGAGTTAGGCTTATATGCATCAGCTCCGAATCATGTCTTTGGTCAAATGTTGGGTTTGCCCGGCTCCTGTGTTTTGCTGCCTTACGTTCCGCTCTATCGGCTAAGGCGGCACCAGGAGAACTACTACGATTGTGCCCCGACTCGGCCGGGCGAGCACCTCAGTAGAGAAAGCCGAAAATTGACTGTCATGATATAGCGTGAGACTGGTCAACCACTCGATGACCCGCCAGAATCTATAGGATTCCTCCGCACTAACGAAGGGTCGTTTCCCGGTCAGGCACATACGCGCCCCGAATTCTGGTGAGCGCGGTGCCTCTAGGGGCTATATGGTAGCCCCACTGTTAAATTCCTATGGCTAAGTGAAAGTGATAAAGCATTATAGTCTGGTTGCCTAGTTTGCTGCGCTACCACCTCCTTTACAGGACCAAGACGTTGGATCAAGTATGAAAATGCACCTTTTGCAAACACCCCCGCATTATATGCTTGGGGGCTGAAGCCGATGACTGCCATCTTTCAGGTTATATACATATACATTAGCGGCCGCACAGGAGGCATTTTAATTCTTGAAAGGCACAAGTTTAAAAATCTTTTACATTCCATCGATACATTGTTTCACAATAATACATGTTATTCGAACATAATATCCTTCGAGCACTGTGTCTCTATTAAACGAGCGCCCTGCAGAACTTCCTGAAAATAGTACTCGACAGGTACTCGGCTTCCGTCCGAATCTTGGGATGCAACATCGGTGGCCTTCATCTCCGCCCGGTATGTCTTGACACGGGCAAGAGCCATCCGCGCACCCTCTATGCATGCCGACCTCCTCATTGCATTGATATGCGGCACCGCACCAAGGAACTGCTGCACCAAGCCAAAATAACTCTTCGGCTCGGGCCTTTTCAGCCACAAAAGACTCACGACATCCTTAATGGCAAGTCCGGATAACCTATTCAGCTCCGCCCATTTGGCCAAGCGATCGGTTAATGGAAGTGGGCGCTCTGGATTATGGAACTGTGACCAAAAAACCTTTTCCATTTCGTGATCCTTTTGATCTCGGAAGTGTTCGGCCGTGTCCGCGGCACTTGCCGCCAAGTCCAGATAAGCATCCTCCGCACTCCACAGCCGGTCCAACTGAGCATATCTAGGATCCACGAATTTCCTCTGCAGCAGAAAGGGCTTCCCAGCCGCGATATCTCCGGCCTGACGCAACTCCTCCTTCATAGCTCTCATCGCAGAGCGAGCATCCTTGGCCTCGGTAGTGGCCTTCTTCAGGTCCTCTTACACCGCTCGACCTTCTTTTTCAAGAAGCTTGCAGCGGTCGGTAGCATTCTTCAACTTCACGGCCATCTCGGCCGTTTCCTTCTTGCTTCGGCAATGAGCAGCCTGTTCAGCTTTTAGCTCTTCGGCCGCCTTTAAGGCAGCCGCATCACTCTTTCTGGCCTGCTCCTTGGCTCGGGCGAGCTCCGCTCGAAGTTTCTCCATGGCAGCGGCACCATCTGCATCAAGCATACATGTTGTAAGGCACGGGCATCAAGCTCCCTTACCAGGTGTCCGCAGAGAAATTGCATACCTTGTGACTCGTCAAGTCGCTTATTGACAAGCGCAATGTCGGCATCCGCCACGTCAAGTTACCGCTTTAGTTCGGCAAATTCATCAGTCCGGCTAGCCACCTGACACTTCTCCACCTACATAGGAAGGGCGACACATTATACCTGGGATTATGATCCTCGGCACGCTGTCATTTTTGACAACACACCGAGCCTCAGGGGCTACTATCTACACAGGGCGCATTTTATATGCGGAACTGTCAGAAGGTACATCATTTTGCGTACCTCAAAACCTGTCAGTAAACTTCTGACGGCTTCATGCAATCCGCTCTCAGCGGATGAAATCCTTTCAATCACCGTACCCATTAACGTACGTTGATCTTCTGAGATAGATGCTCGCCCGAGCAGATCCTTCAGCTCCTCCGACCATACACCAGGTGGTGCCGGACTCGTCCGATGGCCTTTTTCGAAGGCCGGACACAGAGATCTTTGAGGGGACATACGATTGCCCTCCGGCCCCGCCGGACTCGGAGAAACCCTCCGCGATGACACCTCAGGGTCGCTCGCCTCGCAAGACGGTATGGCAGGGGGAGGCGTTTCGCTCTCCATCATCTCCGGATGAAGATCCCCCGAAGATGAGCTCTGCTGAGAAGGGCTGAGATCCGAACTACAAGGTAAAACTTCGGTTATCTTCATCACAAATAGGGCAGGGATATCCTTTATTTTAAAAAAGAACTCCCCTTTTTACTTACGACTCGGTAGAGGGCTGATCCCCTTGGGGGCACAATGCGGCCGAGGCATCTCTAGGCGCAGGACCATCTGACGAAGATTTCTTCCCCCGCTTGGAGATCATGGTCTTCAGGTCTTCAGAGGCGGTCCTCTTCTTCCCTTGGATGGAGGGATTCTCAATCCCTCCTTTCCTGATAGCCTCCTTCGCGGAGGCGGTAGCTTCCTTGTTCCCCCCTTCACCTTCTTCCGAAGGCGCAACCTCCAGCATCCTGGTCAACATGGGATCGGGTGTGGTCTCAGGGAGGGGGGCCGGACACCTGATTAACTTTGCTTTCTCTATCCACTCCTGTTCAAGGAACGACTCTTTTAAAGGGCAAGTTCGTGATAAATATGGGATAGCGTGTCCGGGTACAGGGCTACTTACTAGAGTATCCGGGCGATGGCAGCTCAGACCTGCGTCCTCGGTCAAGTCCGGACACATCGCTTGTGATCCAAAGAAAAGCTTGTACATCTCCAGGGGCGTCGCGCCCATAAAATGTTGGAGATCTCGTGGTCCCTCTGGGTTAAATTCCCACAGGCGGAGGGGGCGACGTTTGCAGGGCAGGGTGCGATGAACAGCATGACCTGCGCCACTACGACCAGAGTGATCTCTCTCTCTAGGAGGTCTTGAATGCGGCCCTGCAACAAGGGCACATCCTTGGACGGCCCCCAGTCAAGTCCTTTATTGACCCATGACGCCAGCCGCGGTGGAGGACCCGAGCGAAAGGCAGGTGGCGCCACCCATTTGGTGCCCCTGGGAGCTGTGATATTAAACCACTCTTGTTGCCATAAGCTGAGCTCCCCTTGAAAAGAGCCCTCGGGCCATGGAGCACCAACATTCTTGCTTATAACAGCCCCTCCGCACTCTGCCTGCTACCCCTTGATCATCTTTCGCTCCACTTTGAAGGTCTTGAGCCACAATCCGAAGTGAGGGGTAAAGCGGAAGAAGGCTTCACATACGACAATGAACGATGAGATGTGGAGGATGGACTCCGGATCCAAGTCATGAAATTCCAACCCATAGTAAAACATGAGCCCCCTCACGAAGGGGTCCGTCGAGAAGCCTAGCCCCTGAAGAAAGTGAGACGCAAACACTACGCTTTCGCCAGGCTTGGGAGTGGGAATAACCTGACCTTGGCCAGGCAGCCTATGCGAAATTTCGCCGGTCAGATACCTGGCATCTCTTAGCTTTAGCACGTCTTCTTCCGTAACGGAGGAAGGCATCCACCTGCCTTGCAGGTCGGAGCCGGACATCATCGAAGGTCCGAAGCGCCTTAATCTGGAGCTTTGGGTGTTGGAACTCGAGGCAAGGGGCGGACTCGATTGAGATTGAAAGAAAGGGGTGGAGCCTTGGTCTCTTTATAAAGAGGTTGAATACCAAGATCCTTCCTCGTGACCGTTCGGGACTCGCCTTCGATAGAGGAGACGTGCCAATGGGCACGACTGGGTTACCCACGCCCGTATTAATGAGAATCCCGGAATAAGGGGACATGATCTCTGCTTTAACAAGACGTGCCAAGGAAACCGCCTCGCTAAACGCGCTGATGTGGGACAGTAAAAACTATTCGAATAAAGGCTTGGCCGTGGTGTGATGTCACGCCACGGAATACGTCAGCAGATTGAATTTGTGTAAATATTATTCTCTCTATGGTGGGATGTGGAACTTATTTTGCAGAGCCGGACATTATCCTTGTGTTCAAAATCTTCTATGAAGTATTCGGAGGAGGAACCCGCCTTGCAATGCCGAAGACAATATGCGCGCCGGACTCGTCGTCATTGAAGCCTGGTTCAGGGGCTACTGAGGGAGTCCTGGATTAGGGGTGTCCGGATGGCCGGACTATTGCCTTTGGCCGGACTCCTCGACTATGAAGATACAAGATTGAAGACTTCGTCCCGTGTCCGGATGGGACTTTCCTTGGCGTGGAAGGCAAGCTTGGCGATACGGATGTGTAGATCTCCTACCATTGTAACCGACTCTGTGTAACCCTAACCCTCTTCGATGCCTATATAAACCGGAGGGTTTTAGTCCGTAGGACGAACAACAATCATACCATAGGCTAGCTTCTAGGGTTTCGCCTCTCTGATCTCGTGGTAGATGTACTCTTGTACCACCCATATCATCAATATTAATCAAGCAGGAGTAGGGTTTTACCTCCATCGAGAGGGCCCGAACCTGGGTAAAAACATTGTGTCCCTTGTCTGATGTTACCATCCGCCTAGACGCACAGTTCGGGTGTCACGACCGGTTTTTCAATAAAATGCTTATTGAGAAACCGATCATTTTATTTCCAGAATGAGGAAAATCCTCCATACTGGTAGACAAAATCTTGATACAGAAAGCCAGTAGCATTAAAACATATTACAGGGTCGAGCTGAGGGTGCTCAACATCTCATTACAAGCATGCCAATAAATATACCTAATGGCGGATATGACACAATGGTGTGGGGTGGCATACTACTGACTCGAGAATAAAGTGGTACTGGAATAACACAGTGGAGTGGGTAATATGACTCCTAAATTGGTAGCTCATTGAGCGTCGAGGTGAGGCTCGATGAATTTATTTGGGTAGCGGAAGCGGATATAATACAGTGACCAATCCAGGGTCGCAAGAGACTGACTGGGACTCCTCTAGGCGTCAGACTCGCTATCGAACTCTTCATCCATGAGATCACCTTCATCAACATCTGGCCAAATCAACAAGCCAGGTGAGTACTTTGAAAGTACTCGCAAGACAGTTCGGACATAAGATATAACAAATGCATGCATGAATGCGCCAAGATTAAAATAACAATGCACATTCAAATAATAAATATTACACAACATGGTATCTAAAAAGGAAGTCGGGCGGTAGTCCTACCGAAATCCCAAAAAAAACCGATCGGGTGTCTAGAGCGACGCCTCGAAGGGTAAACGAATAAATAAACATGCCGCGGTCGGGCGTCCAAGCAACACCACATAAAGGGCTTATATTGAAAATAAATGACATACATGCCACAGTCGGACGTCTGAGCGACATCGCAGCAAGGGTTTATATCGAAAGTAAATAACAAGCATGCCACAGTCGGACGTCGGAGCGACATCACAGAAAGGGCTTATATCGAAAGTAAATAACAAGCGTGCCATAGTAGGACGTCTGAGCGACATCACAGAAAGGGCTTATATCGAAAGTAAATAACAAGCGTGCCACAGTCGGACGTCTGAGCGACATCGCAGAAAGGGGTTATATTGAAAGTAAATAACAAGCGTACCACAGTCGGCCGTCTGAGCGACATCGCAGAAAGGGCTTATATACCATCATTCACGTCTGATAAATTCACAAGGATATAATACTCATAAGAAATAATCCACGCACAAAAATAAACGGGTTAGTCCATCCACAGGAATAAACATTTTAACCAGACTTAACACTCATGTAATCAAGGTTGGAAAAAGCAGTAGGCGTAAGCGAGGCGGTTGGACTTCGCCTAGTGCCTAGGCGGTGCCTAAGCGCCCTAGGCGGCCTAGGCGGTAATGTAGTTTTTACTTGTAGTGTATTTGTGATTATTATATGGGTGTTGAAATTAGTTTAGGGCATATAAATAAGTTAATTACCGTCTACTACCATTGGAATATAACCCGTTTGGCATATCAGTGCAGTATGTGGCATGATTTCTTGTTTCGGTAGGCAATTCCTTGCTTGCCCTGCCTAGACCTCCATTTATGCCCTAGGCGAGGCGTTTGACCATTGCCTAGCTCCTAGGCGTGCCTAAGCGCCTCCTAGGCACTGCCTTTTCCAACAGAGCATGTAATTTACCGGAGTTTGGTCACTGAGACTGATGCTGACAAGATAAGTTGAACATAATACTCGGACATCGATGAGATTGTTTCAAAGGATTTTGGCTCTGCAGAGTTTGTACTAATTATCCTTATCCACAGCCAACGGATTTCCT